>OY294068.1:198653996-199253996 GCA_958510875.1 Endomychus coccineus
CCCACTGCTGGCTCACACGAGATGTTCTTCGAGCTACGGGGCTACTCTTCCAAAAAAAATTACAGTTTCTATTTTCACCATTTTTAAGTGGTCTGCAAAATTTCTTATCCATGCGACCAATAGGAATGGCTCAATCGTGGGTTAAGCTCGCGCACACGCATAGATATTTCAAAAATGGAGCAAAATCGATTTAGAAATGCTCAAAATGGATAGCTATATCCGATTAAAAACAATGCTTCCTTTACACTATATACTATGTATAGTGGGTGGAATGTTGGGAAAGGAGATAAGAATTGGAACTTTTCTTAAATGTTTGGAGTTTATAGGCATCAGGAAATATCTCACCAGTACCACGACTTCGCCGTTCGATAGAAAAATGAAGTTTGGTAGGATAATCATTCAGTAGCACTATTTGCTGAAGCTAAAATTCTAGATCTTAGAAAACTGTACTTTCTAGTGTGTACATCATATCTATACAAAAATAGAAATGAAATGACTTATATAGATCACATCTACAATACAAGACAAGACAAATACCACAGAAAAGCATCTCTGTAAAAAATCAATAGGGCAGAGATGTTGGCTTTACCAAGGTAAGACATATTATGATAAATTACCACCACAAGTGAAGTCCGCGAGAACCATAAAACTATTTAAAAGCAATGTAACTGGTTGATAACACTTCCAAATTTAAATTCAATCTTGAAGAATTGAAAATCTAAAAAATTAAATGTTCAATATAGTTGAAATGGAAAAATTGAAGCTGCTCTAAAATACTATTGGTGAATGAATGAATAAATTGTTTTCTGGTTTTTAATTGAATTCCTGTTTTAGAATAATTTTAGGATTAATTTAAATATAATTATTGAATTAAAATTCTGTTTGTAAACATTTATTATATTATATAAAAAATTCTCGGGAATTAGGTCACATTAACACTCTGTTATAAATGTTCGTCTTTACGTACGTTTCGGTCTCACGGCCATCATCAGAAGACTTATTTTGTCAAAAAGGGGTTAGCTAAAACTAATTAGCACAAGCGTCCATATCGCACAATTTTCAATCAAAAAGCTCACGCCTTCGAAACGAACAAAACCACGAATAATCGAAAATTGTATCGTTAATATTAAAGTATAGATTTTTTTGTAACAAGAAACCACTGTTAAGTAATTTTCTCATAATGTACAAACGAATATTGCTATGGTCTCAAAGCAACTGGAGTTCGAAGCTATTTGTTTGTAATAAATCGACCCAGATGTAGATTTATGACGTACTTGAAAAGGTTTTAGACCTGCATTGGAATTTACTATACTTTAAGCGTTCTTCCTAAAATATACTTTTAACATTATAAAGACGTATGTAGGAATTTGCAAGAGTTTTAATTAATCAAGTTAGTATAAATCTGACTCAATCCCTGAATATCATTCCTATGATTTACAGAATTTCCCTTTTTATGTGAATCATCTCCAGGATAGATCTTTTATAATAATTGGTTTCTTTAGTTAAAATATTAACATTTTTGTAATCAAATTGATGGTTATAATCAAAACAGTGCTTAGCAAGGGCGGTGGAATTTTCTAAGTTATTATTTCTTGTGCTATACTTATGGCCGTACATTCTTTTTTGTAAATATTGTTTAGAGATTCCAGTATAAGTTCCATCACAATCTAAACAATTCAATTTATATACTGTGTGGGTTTGTTTATTTTTAGGTATTACAGGTTTTAGATTTGAGAAATATTTCCCAACACAACATTTATATCGTACTTTTTCAAACATTTCTTAATTTTTTCTGAGGTCTCCGGAATGTATGGTAAAGTTATATAATTGTCTGTATTACCTGTTATGTTATTTTTAACATTTATTATATAATTTAAGTAATATTCACATACAAGATTTCTCCAAGATCTTCGTGAAGAACTGTAATATAAATACAACAATTGACTATTGTGAACACAATGTATTATTAAAGCAAATAAATTTATTATTATTATTATTATAAAGCCCGGCAGATCTCGAGCTTGACCATAAAGGGGTGAGAGATGTATTTACTTGAAAAAAAAAATAATTGTATTGAACTCAATATACTACTTGCAAATGTATTACATCTTTATTAATGAATAAAATATCAGTAGTAGTGTCGTTTTATTTATTTTCATCGATTTTCCAACATTTTATTTATAATTTTCTAGGATTGTCTAAATATAATTTTTTTTCATCAATGAAAGATCAATATTTCAAAAGTTTGAATTTTCTACAATCATCTTAATGTTGAGACCTTGCCTCATTCTTGGTTATATTATGCAAGAAAATGTAGTAATCTCAAATTTTTTATTTGAGATTTTAATAATCTTCTGTCTAATAATCTCTGTAGTTGGCAGTTTCATTTGAATTGTCTGAATTAATTAAAATGCTAAATAAATTTCAAGAATTAATTAATTTTTTTTATTATCTCAACGTTGAAAATGCATTTTAAAATAATATTTCATGAATATTTCGAGATAATAAATCATTACAAAATTCTATATCTAAATTCATTAATTTTTATTGAAATTGCTGATATTTTAATAGAAATTGCATTTTTTTTGCATTGTCTAGAGGAAGATAATTTTTGAATTAATTAATAGTTTAATTTTCAAGAGAAGTATTTAATTTTTATATTTTAATATACTAAAAAATTTCAAGGATGTGGACAAAAGAAAAAACAGCTACATATGTATGACTTAGTGTAAATTTCTATTTATGGTTATAATACATATTTCTATAATTGTGATAGAAAAATATAAAATTCAATGCACCAGAATTATTCTGGTATCGAATAATTTTTAAAACAAAATTCAAACACTTTACAAAAAATTCACACACAATAATATATAAATCATCAAAGCAGATCACTTATTTACAAATAATATATTTATACAATATCTTAATATAAATTGTTTTAAGTCTATTCAGAAATAAATCTTAAAATTTCCACTTTTAACAAGCCGATTCTAATAAAATAGAAACTGTAGCCTATGAATAAAGTTAACATTAAATAACAAATCACAATCACTTCTAATAAATAAAAAAAAATCCGTAAAATTAATATTTATGTTTCTTTTTCAAAAACGCTTTCTTTTTTTTATGTTGTTCCTCTAATTTAATATCTTCTAAATCTTCCATTATTCCTGAAAAACAATTTAAATATAAATTATCAATCAAATACATTTGTAAGGGAAAATCAATTAAGTAAAACAAATTAAAATATATTTTACCTATTTTAGCACTGATGCATTCTTCGCGCATTTGTTGAGCAAAACTAGTTTCCATATTGTCTACGTCATCATCATCGTCTCTATATCGCGATTTGTTGTATCCGAAAATTTCTCGTATCGCACTCGAATAGTCCTCTTCTTCTTCTGCTCCATCGTCGATGAAATCGTCCATTTCTGAATCCTCATCTTCGTCGTCGTCGTCAATAATCCGACCTAGAATTAATAAAACATTATGTTATGTGTCTCCAAAATTCTTATTTAAAAATTTGAATGACGTCACACTACGTCATCGAAGTGGTAACAAGATGAACACAACCCTGCAGACTTTCCGAGAAGAATTACGATTGTTCGTTAATAATTTTGTAACTTCCCATGATCGACTGTACTGTAATTAATTTTGATAGGAAAGCAATAAGGTTTGATTGATTGTGCAAATTCACACGATGATGTAGCTTAAATTTGAATTAACCCTATGCTCGAAAAACCATGTCCTTTTTTTGGACCCAAAAATGGCAATTTTTCGATTTTTTGCGTTTTGAGAGACAACTATGAGTTGTATAAAAAAATGTTCAGGACAAAAGTTGTTGGAAAAATTAATACGCAATTTTTGGCTCCGGTTCGAAGTCGATTCGAGATCGTGGGCCCAAGATAGGGCCCATTTAGTGCGTCTTTTTTTCGGTGGTCCAAATGGCGCCAAATTTATGTCTTTGAACCAAAACGCTTGAATTTTGGATATTAGGTGCAGAATAATAGAATCTTTCGAATGAAAGATCGATAACGCAAGTATTTCGTCTGAAATTCGCGGATTTTACAAAAATGCACAATTTTGACGCCAAAAAATTAAGTACGTCAAAATAACAAAAATCAAAAAAACAATAAATAAAAATACTATCTTCTCACTGAAACAGAATACGAAAAAAACAAAACTCTCAGACATATACTCAATTTTTCAATGTGCTAAAAAACACATTAAAGGAGGCCTATTTTGGACCCAAGACTTTGGATCAGAGTCAAAAATCGAGTATTTTTCCAACTTTTGTTCAAAACATTTTTTATACAACTCATAGTTTTCTCTCGCGCAAAATCGAAAAAAGCCATTTTTGGGTCCAAAAAATGGACATAGTTTTTCGAGCACAGGGTTAATCCAAATTTAAACTACATCATCGTGTTCAATCCGTCAAAATACATAAGAATACACCAAAATTGAATGCCTGGACTAATATGGTAATCATTGCCGATGTGTGGTTGATGTATCATCTTCATAGATAACACATAATGCTGCAGACTTTACAAAAAGAATTACGTGAATCTAATTTATTTAAACAGTGCTCGTGTCGTTTTGTGTAACATTGCAAAATGGTACCCTACATAGAGTATAATTGGTCGTCTTTCCAAGACTTCATCTATTTCTTACCATTCGCAATATATTTCCGGTAAGTTAATGATCTATGAATCTCAGTTAATTACTCAAATATAATAAGAAATTGACTTACGTTTGTTCACGGAAAGAAGCGGCTTTTTGGGAACTCGCCGAACATCACCTGGCGGGAACTGTTTGGGTCTCAAATTTCCCTGAGCCATCTGTTTGGAACGCATTTCAGCCATAAATGACTGACGAACATCTTTGGGTGGCAACGGTCGCGGTCTAGATTCGATTTTGCCATTCGGCGCTTGCGGTGGCCTGCCTTTGGGTTGATCTCTCGACAACGCCGCTCTCAATTTATCGTCGTTGCTCTTAACCGGCTGATATTTATTACCGTTTTCGATCGCGGAAGTTTTCCGGTCCAATTTGGACGGAAAAGGCCGCGCCTCGGGCTTCCTCTCGAGTTTCGGCTCGGGTCTTCTGTCCTGCCTGATTTCCGGTTTCCTCTCCGATCTGAATTCGGTTTTCTTGACGGGCCTAATCTCGGATTTCGTATCGGGTCTAAACTCCGGCCGTCGTTCCGGATTTCGATCTTTGGAATCCAATCGCTGCATGTGACCACCTTGCGCTGTTCTAAGAGGTTGTTTCGCGATAGTTGGAGCGGGAGATTTCCCAGGGCCATGAACAGTCCTGGCAGGTTCCGTTGCTTTGGGCGAGTTCTTCGGAATCCGGTTATTCACGGTATCTTTGAATCTGACGCTTTTACTGTCCGATGGCTTGTTACCGTTCGACTGGTTCTTGGCATCGGTTTGTTGCGATTTTTCTGGTACGTTGTTGCCGTTTCCGATGTTATCGGGTTTACCCTTGCGTTCCTTCCATTCTCGCTGCCTTTCCATTTCTTTCTTTTGTTTCTTTGTTAATAGTTTATCGTCATCTTTCGGCTTTTGTTCGATGATGATCGGTTCGAATTGTTTCTTTTCTGCGACCTTGAGGAGATCTGGGGAACAATTGAATAATATGTAACAAACATTCTTGTAATAGGTTTCATTTACTGAACCATACAATGAGGAAGATTTCTGAGGATCAAATTACTACTGACAAGGGCTAGACTAGAGACGTTAGGCCGTGATGTAGAATTATTGACTGATAATAGAATCAAATTCAGAGCACTTTGAAGAAGTCTGTCTTTTCCTGCAAGCCAACCAAATTTAGATAATGTATAATTTGATCTTCTGCAATAAATGAAATGTTTCAATTGCTTACAATACTAAAACCTGAATCAATCTTTGGAACATAAGTCTCTTCAACAAAAAGAATTTGATAAAAACAAATACTAATATCATCATCTTTGAGCCAGGTTTGGGAAACAAATAAGGTACGCCACACAAGTAAAAGGCATTCTGAGATAAAGTGATGCAAAATTAAATTTAAAAAATTTTCCTTGTCATAAATATCGTCAAGAAAACTGATGAGATGTGATGACACCACAAATGAATAGAATTAGCTCTTTATTTTCAGTTTTTTTTCAACACTACACAAGAGGAAAATCTATTAATGTTAAAGTACATCGTGTGAATTACATTTTTCTTGCAAGTTCCCAAATTTTTTCAATGTATGGTTTCGAATATAGACTTATAAGTTCAAAATTGCTCAGTAATATTTAACAAAGCAATTGTATTTTTACTTATTTATATTTACATAAAATAAACAAACAGTTTTTATTTAATTGACTGTGTTCATGAGGTAAAAAACATGAATTCATTTGTCTGCTACTTTGCGATATTCTATTTTCGTAAATTTTTAAAAATATGATGTTAAAATTCAAAAGTTTTATAAATTTGTATCATTTCAAACATGGGGTATGTAACCTCATGTTGAATAAAGAAATAAAATGGATATACAACAAAGTATGAATATTTCACATCATCAAATCTAATAATATAATTCACATTAACCTAGATTTGGGATAAAAATATCTGAAACAATATATATACATACAAATAGAGTCAAAAGTTTTCAAAATATTTTGCTACTTACCAGCAAAATTAATTGGAGGTGGCATCTTGGGTCTAGGCTTATCAATTTTCGGTTTTTTTTCAACTTCCGGTTCATATTTAACCTCATCTTCTACCGTCTCTTTGTTGTCTACATCTTCTTTATGCTTTCTTTTCCTTTTGTGGGGCAAGAGGGCATCATCCCTCTCTTTATCTAAAGCTGCTTTGACTCGATCTTTTGTATTATTCAAATTGGTACTGACACTTCGTTTTTTCAGTTGAAACTTAGGCTCGTCTGGCATTTTGCTATACCTCTCCATCATTTTATTGTAGAAGGCTGAAGCCTCTTGTGAAACATACCCATAATCGTCTTCATCGGGTTGAGAGGAACCTGTCAAAGTCTCTGCCGCATTGTCAGGATCTATAGTTTCATCCAAAACTGACTGACTCGCAGATTTGGTTCTTTTTAACATTACATTTACTCGACGTGTAGCTTTTTTATCCTGAAATATTTAAATTTATTCCTGTTCTATGTAATACATTAATTTTGAAAATTGAAAAAGCTGTCATGATTGTGTTCATGACCCAAATATGATCCTTTTAATTTGATTACCTGTGCCCTCAAAGCAAATAAATCGTCTCGCTTTTTGTGAGCATCCACCATCTTCCGCTTTTCTTCCGTATCTTTTTTTGCCAAAAACTTCTGGATATTGGCTGATAACTGTTTGTTACGCTGTTCTTTCTTCGGCGGTTCAAATTTGGTACTATAATATCGAATTGGCTAAAAATATGTTAAAATTGTACTTGTATTGACATTTCGAGTAACATAATCGGTACAGAACAATACACCATAATTAGCAATACTTTTAGCGACAGGTTGAAGCTTACCTCTTTTTTGACGGACTCATTTTTCTGAGCCTTGTGTAGCAAAGTACCGAAATCCATTGTGCAATAGTCGAAAAGAAGACACTAATTATGGCAGTTTAGAACTTTAGAACAGGTCATGCATTACATTGAATACAATTATGCAAAATTAATTGAACTGACGCAACAATGGAAACCGAACCAACGTAATGAACGAAAAATTTTACACTGACAAGCAGATGGAATTGGATTGAAATGACAGTAGACAATTTGACATTGATTTGACGTTAAATTACCTCCCACTCCTAAAACATCGAACTAATATTTTTGTGAGAGAAGTAAAGAACATAAAATTAGAAAGACCTTGGTATTTCCCATAGAGGTAAAAGGTTTTATAAACGTCAATGTTAAATATTTAATATAATTTAATTTATTATTGGGAAACTCACAATTAAGATTTAGAAAGATGTTTCAAGTTTGAAAATAAGTAAAGTTCAATGAATCATATAATACATATTTAGGTAAGTAATAATGCAGCGCATAGAAGTTTACAATTATTACAAAACTTTAGTTCCTATCAACGAGTTCTATAACTAGAGTGGACAAGTAGGATCCTACCAATGTATTACATTCATACGCGAGTAGGTATTCTGTCCTTGTTTTTCATCATGCGTCTCTGTGCTCTATTTCTTACCGCGCGGGCTCGTGTCGTGTATTATACGACGTGGCGCTAACAAACGCTTACGCGCTCTATAGTAAGAGCGCGTGGAAAGAGAAGGACAGACGCACTCGATTGTATGAATAAATACCTTACTTGTCCACTCTAGTTATAGAACTCTTTGGTTCCTATGGCGACTTTATAAGACTATCCTCTACCCCGATCACCTGTCATCCTACATCACGTCCGCGATGCCTCCATATGCAAAATATAGCCATGGAGGTAATTAAATGAGTACATAACGCTGGAAGTTCAACTTCACGGAGTACAAATATCAACTGGGTCCTGGGGACGTCAGTAGACAGAATTACATTGCAGTATAGAGAACCGACCATTCTCTACAATTATTGTTTAGGGTGCTTCCAATTCAAGAAGTCTGACTTCTTGTTCCAACTTATTATAAGTGCAATTGCTCGCTAGTTGGAATTTCTACCAATCTTTGAATTATTCAAGTCTTCAATTTAAATGATGTACCACTATAAAAAAAAAACTTTACCCTAAACTAATATGATGTGATGAACTTTCGTTTCATTTTAAAATTTTTGTTGAATTCCAATTTGAGGTTCTAAGTTCATCAAATAGTTAATTAAGAAGATAGTTGGAAGCAGGAGACAAATAAGAGAGTTCACGAACGAGAAATACATTATTTCTAAGTTATTCATGTTCTTGTGTTCTTCTATGTCAGTGAATCACAGAGTATATATATATATATAAATTTCGATGGTCTCTTCCTTTCGCCTGTATATTCTTCTCTGCGTAAAGTTCCTTTAGGAAATACATAGTAGTGTTCGATCTTAAAAGCAGCAATAATGGTACGTTTCCATAAATATTTAGTCAATCCTATAATATTTGCACACTTTTTCTTAATACACTAGTCTGTTTTTCAACACAAATATATAATTCTGTTTTATTTTTTCTAGGCTGCTCACAAGACGTTTATTATTAAGCGTAAGCTTGCAAAGAAACTGAAGCAAAATAGACCTATCCCTCAATGGGTAAGAATGAGGACAGGAAACACTATTAGGTAAGCTTTCCGTTTGAATTCCATGAGGGAATTGTTAATTTTTTCTTGCAAATATTTTTTGAAGCAACCTAACCTATAAAAGCGTAGTTCAAGCTAGATTTTTCCGTCTTGTCAGCTGGTTATTGTGCTCAACTGTACTTTTCATAATACCCTAACATACAAATATTAAATTTCTGTTGCTCTTGCTGGGATATCATCCAGCCAATGTTGCTTTTATTATTTAGTTGCAGTTACATTAAAATAAAATAAGAGTATACTGTGGATACACTATAGCAATGAATAAGAAATATTCACCATTATCCAGTAAATTAAAGTACTGAGAACCTTTTGGCTACCAAGTTGCCATACTTGAGTATTTTAGCGGATAAGTGGGAATATTTCTTATTTATAAAGTACGTTATAGATAAATTAAGAGTGGTACTCTACAAGATGCTAATGGAGTACAGTCTGCATATTCGATAAGGTTTCTGGGAGAAACAATATATATGGTCATTTTACCAGAAGAAATATTGTTATTATTGTGCTTCCTTTCCATTTGTAGTCAGTAAATGTGGGAAATATTTTGAATAAATTTGCTTGTAATTGAATGTATTTATTCTAATTCCTTTTTTTCATTCTAGGTACAATGCTAAGAGGCGTCATTGGCGTAGGACTAAGCTTAAGTTGTAATCTGTTAATTTTTATTTATTTTGTAATGACTTAATGAATATATTATAACTTTGGGTTATCCTAAATAAGTTTTTTTATTTATCAACATGTGGTTAGGGGTAAGAATCACCTTCCACAATTCATAAAAGTGAAAAATGTGAGTTGGACTGTACTGAAACATATAAAAAAAATTAGAAAACATTTATTAATGTATATAACAAATTAATACACTTCTAGTAACCATATAGGTTTTTATTTGCAGTTATCATGATAAATTCTAAAATAATCAAGTCATTCAACAAACCATAATTTTTAATTTTCATGATTAAATTGACAAAAAAGAATACTATATTAATTTATTTAATATAGATACTTACAAACTAAGTATTTAAAATAGTTGAACATATACACGTTTCAGGTAAACATACCCTCATGTGTTAAAATTAAGATATTTGTAAATATTCCTAGGAATTTAACATTTTTATAAAAAAATATGTCTAATATTCGCCAAAACTAGTCTAGAATTTATGTCATCATTATTTGTCCTGACATTAGTTTAAGATTGAGAATTATAAGTTGAGCACCAAATTATTCCACAAGCATTTGTTTTTTCTGTAAAAGGACAGCAAAAATTTGCATATAAAGAAATTTAAAAAAATGCAGAATGTAATGTTCTATTTAATTTGTGTTATGAAAGACAAGAAGCATTGACTTGTGTTATTGCTGAAATATATCAAAACTTGCTTAGATTTTCTGAGAAATTTTTCACTAGTTACAATTTGTTGCTTGGAAACAAATATAATTTATCGATATCTGTTACTTCCAAAACTTCAAAATTGAAGACCAAAAACTATAATTACATTTCCCTTAAGGTCGTCATACTTTACGTTGAAACCTAACAAACTCACCTTTTCAAGATCTGACTCCATTTAAAAATGAATCAAAAATATTCGTTCCCCAGTCAATATCAAAATATTCTGTAGGATTCTCATTTAATCAAATAACGTTTACATTTCAAAACTTAAAATTAAATACAAATAAATCAGTCAAAACAATTCGAGATGCAACTTCAAAACGCAAAAAATAAATACTCAATATCAGGAACAAATTGGTATAATAAATACTAGTTTAATGAATTCATCTTAGGTTAGGTGTGTTGTTAATACTGATTTAGATCAGAACAGATTTTTTTCACATTTTGTATCAAATATTTGGA
The DNA here is from genome assembly GCA_958510875.1 of Endomychus coccineus. Lineage (NCBI taxonomy): Eukaryota > Metazoa > Arthropoda > Insecta > Coleoptera > Endomychidae > Endomychus > Endomychus coccineus. The sequence continues at coordinate 198,665,081 of OY294068.1, forward strand.
AGAATCCTTGAAAATTATGTCTAAAAATCCCAGCTAGTGCTTTAATCATAGAAATGGCGCATTTTCAAATATTGCGTCAACAAACTTTTAAGATACGACAAAAAATTACACATTTATTCCGAATATTGTTTTCTGTAAAATTAATAGAATTTTACAGAAAACAAACATATATTTTTTATGATAAAATTTAAACTATCTAATTATTAGCTGTGTCAAAGAAAGTAAAAAAAAATTTATATTTTTTAATAAGAAGAAACGGGTAAAAAGTAATTCATTAATTCAACAGACAAATTTAAAACATTGACGATTATATGAAAATAGTATTCAGAATTATAAGACAAATTTTCTTTCATATTGTGCTTGATTTTTATAAGAAATGGGAAAATTAACAACATAAGATAATTTACAGATTTATAAAAAATCAAAATATAAACGAAAATTGTTTATTTCTATTGAAATTGTTGATGAAATTCTCATTTTTCGAAAAAATATAGTTTTCGGTGTAAAAAAAATGTTTCAGTAAAATAAAATTTCAGTTTCGCCTGTTCTTTCCGTTTGTGAATGCAATATAAAAATTTGTGGATTTTACGCGATTTCATGCGATAGTCCAACATGATCTACTATTATTGATTGTAGAATGTCGAGATAGGGCTCTTTTTCCAAAGAAAAAGCAATTATTTGGTATCTTCCAGATACTTCGTAATGTGTGATAATCTGAATTTACAAAATAAAATATTTATTAAACTACATACTACCTAACGGGTACCTACCACTATTAACCCGTATCTGTATTCACATCTAACCCAGGAATTATTCATCAACTTGTTGATATCAAGTATTCACGATTCAGGAATTTAATTATCTATATTTTTCAACAGTATTGACTGTAGAAAGTCCTGATAAGCTCTTTTTTTTGTAAATTTACAGATATTTCCCAGAGGATGGTATAAAAATTTGAAAAAATATTTTTGTAAACCCGTCTATTCACAAAATAAAAGGATTCAGAATTTATTCATTAAACCGTTGATAAATATGACACCAAATATTATTCTTAATTCATTTGTTAATTAGCAACAGAAATGAATAAATAATGTTCTAAATACCTGTTATGTTGTTATAGTCGAGGAAATAAAGCATTCCACATTCCAAACTCGGCGCAGTCGGATGGATTGAAATGCGGTTTTCTGCATTCCATTCTGAAAGTGATTCAGGTATTTTTTTTTGTGGAAAAATTGATTGCATTTCTACACCCGAAAAATGCATTTTTCTGAGTGCACGTTTTGAGGTAAATAAAAAAACGGACTCGAATTGATTTTTCGGGAGTTTTTGGGGTCGCTGAACACGAATATGCTATCAAGAAAATTCCCTGAGGTCCCCTTGGACTTCCCCGGGGGTATCCGGGCGTCCTGACGTCCGAGATATCGATGAATTTAATTGAAAAATTATTTATAATGTTTGTTAACTGTTCGAGAGGTGATATAAAGGTTGCTAGTGATGATTACGACGTGAAAAAACCCTTCTGCAATACCTGGTGTACCTTGAGTCCTAGTAACCACGTCATCTTTTAGGAATTTGTTAATTTTTCTTCATAAAATGTAACAAATTCTGGCTCTCGAGGGTTTTCGAAGTCGCCGATCGCTACTATGACACTCAGTGTTCTGCAAATTACCTGGGGATGTGTATCTACGTCATCTTCTAGGCATTAACTTTCTGAGTATCATAATCGTGATCGGCGACTTCGAAAACCCCCGAGAGCCAGAATTTGTTACATTTTATGAAGAAAAATTAACAAATTCCTAAATGATGACGTGGTTACGTGGACTCAGGGTACACCAGGTATTTCAGAAGAGTTTTTTCACGTCGTAATCATCACTAGCAAACTTTATATAACCTCTTGAACAGTTAACAAACATTAAAAATATTTTTTAAATCAATTTCATTAAAATCTAGGGAGGCAGGACCCCGAATACCCCCGGGGAGGTCCAAGGGAACCTCAGTGTGATTTCTTGAAAGCATATTCGTGTTCAGCGACCCCAAAAACTCCCGAGAAACCAATTCGAGTGCGTTTTTTTATTTACCTCAGAACGTGCACTCAGAAAAATGCATTTTTTGGGTGTAGAAATGCAATAAATTTTTTCCGCAAAAAGCAAATACCGGACAAAGGTATCACCGATTAAAATCGTCAAAATGCCCCCCTCCGCGAAATATAAAATCGGAGTTATTACCCGTTTTGAATTGTCAAATAAACATGTTTCCTGGGGTGGTATAGTCGATACCACCCCCCCACAGACCCCCGTAGAGGAGAAAAACCTTTTTTTCTTTTTTCATCGTCACGTATATGCAAAATTTGATCCCTCGTGCAGAAGTATGGGTATCAATGGTTACTTTCAGCACAAATTTTTTGACCCCCATCTAGGTCCATCTAAGGCTCCAAAAACGTGTTTAAACCTTTAAAATCGATCTTTATAGCACCAAACCAAGTGGTACACCAAAGTTCGATTCACCATCGTATTCCTGAGTAAAAAAACCTACAAAAAACTATACGTACATGATTTAGATAGGATGGTTCACATGCAAAAAGCGATTTTTTATGTTTTTTAAGGTTTTTTACTCTTTTTTATGTAAATAAAGGTATATATGAATCCAAAATTATTACTTATATTAGCAAGGGATGATACACCTCTGATATTTAAGCATTTTGATATTTTGTTTGCCTTTTACTTGCAAAATTCACTGATTTATTGAATTTCTAACCAACCAGTACGTGACATTACCGTTAAGAAACGTATTTTATTTTATAATATAAGCAGAATATTTATTGGCAATAATTGATTTCTCTCTGAATTGAAAGTTGCCATCTTGAAATTTCTATGCTTCGATAAAAAAATGTAAAATTTTTATTTTTTTACAATTTTTCTTCACCGCTTTCAAAATAAATTATTTAAAAAAAAATCTCAACACAATTAAGAAAAAATATTCCTGTCCTTTTAAATAGAAAGAAAAAGAATTATTTCTTTTCGAATAAGTTATTTTGAGAGCGATGAAGATAATTGGAAAAAAAAAATCAAAATTTTTTTTTATCGAAACATGAGAAATCAATTATCAATTCTTGCCAATAAATATACTGCTTATATTGAAAAAGATGATTCATTTAATGAATTGAAGGTAAAATACGTTTCTTAACGGTAATGTCACGTACTGGTTGGGTAGAAATCCAATAAAATAGTGAATTTTGCAAATAAAAAAGCAAACAAAATATCAAAATGCTTATATATCAGAGGTGTATCATCCCTGGCTAATATAAGTAATAATTTTGGATTCATATATACCTTTATTTACATAAAAAAGAGTAAAAAACCTTAAAAAACATAAAAAATCGCGTTTTGCATGTGAACCATCCTATCTTAATCATGAATGTATAGTTTTTTGTAGGTTATTTACTCAGGAATACGATGATTAATCGAACTTTTGGTGCTAAAAAAATCGGTTTTAAAGTTTTAAACACGCTTTTGGAGCCTTAGATGTACCCAGATGGGGATCAAAAAATGTCTGCTGAAAGTGACCATTGATACCAATACTTTTGCACGAGATACAATTTTGCATATACGTGACGATGAAAAAAAAAAGGTTTTTCTCCTCCACGGGGGTCTGTGGAAGGATATCGACCATACCACCTCAGGAAACATGTCTATTTGACAGTTCAAAACAGATAATAACTCCGATTTTAGATTTCGCGGAGGGTGGCATTTTGACCATCTTAATCGGGGATACCCTTTTCTAAATCCATCCAAATGTGCCAAGTTTGGAAGGTTTTACCTATTTTAGTACTTTATTTCCTCGACTATTATTGTCATAAAGATAATGCTCTTCATGGCAATATAACAACAATGTTGCGATCGACGAAAGAAAACCGAATATCAAATTGTACAATAAACAAAACAAAACAAAAACATTTTTCCGACATCGGACATATCCTAAAGATAAAATAGCTTGTCGCTAAGTTCGATAGCCGGAGCGTTCTTGATATGCTGTCCGACCAGCGACGCCAACTTGTGAGCGTACTGACATGGCGCAGGGACCCTAATAGTCCCCGACCAATTGTAATACAAATGGCATAGCTTGAACGCCAATCTTTGCACGTGATCAGCCTTAAGGTTACACGTGTCGTGCAGCACGATGTAGTGCGTCGGGTTGACGGTGCCTTGTCGCACGTTCTGCGGCACCAGGAAAAAATCGTACAAGTAACGTCGCGTAACGGTGTGATCTAACACGGTGCCCGGATCCGGATTGGACAGTCCCTGCGGTCCCTGCAGAAAAATCCGCGTACTGATGCGTTTTTGCACGACGACGAAACATATCGGAATGTCGAGTTTGAACTGTTGCAGCACTTGTTCGAACTGCGCGATCTCGAAACGCTTGCAATGGTCGAGTTGACCGTCGCCGACGCCGTCGCGGAAGATGACGATTTTGGCCGGATACCAGCCGCACACGTTGCGATGATGTTCGAGCGATTTCGTGAACGCAGCCTGGTAGTAGTTGCTCAACTCGCCATCTTGGAAGATGGCGGTCGAGAACCATCGCGACAGGCTCTCGTTCAAACTGGATACAAAACCAGCCACGGAGCCGCTCTGAGAGCCCCGCGCGCTGTGGTAAACGTCGATCCCGATGACCATCCAATTCTTGAAGGGAAATCGAAGCGTCCAAAGAGTGCCGCCCAGTTTGCAGTTGATCTGCAGCGCGATTTTCTGCACGATTGCACGCACCTATCGAAAAGAAAAAAAAATTATCGATCTGTATGGAAACTAAGACACCTTTATCCATCAAATTATATATCTTAAAGCAAATTGTATCCCACCAAAAACATTCTGTAAAAAACTAGCCAAGTCTCGATGGAGCTGCTTGTTTATCTCTAAAAAGTAATGAAATCTAGACAAAGTCTTGCCAAGTCTAAGGTTCCTTACTGCGATTTCTTTATTATTATAGTTAATGTTGTGTGACTTGGCCGTTGAACATTCTTTATACGTTAGTGGGTACAAGTCAATTTTGTTTACACGTAATGTTATCTGTTTGTTAAGCGAGATAATAGCCCATACTGGTATTGGTAATTGGACGCTAGTGTCTCATTTTAGGCTGTTGTTGATTGTGCAACACATGCATTCAGCATTGACAATGCTGACTTCTGCTCTCTTCTTTTTGGAGCGTCAAATAGACCACCGATCTAACATAAAATAGACGTACAGACAGACTTCTATCAATGATTAGAAGTGCAATTTAGCTCTTAAATCAGCGAAAATTCAAGCAAATGACAGGGTAATTTTAAATTCAAAAAATAAACAAAAGACTATGTGGTCTTTAATTAAAAAGAAATCTCAAAATAAGGATAAGCCTAAACATAGCATTTCTGCAAATACTTTTAGACAATATTTTAGTTCCATTCCACAAAAAATAATTGCCAGCAACCCCCCTTCGAATAAAGATTTCAAGGATGTTTTCTGCAAGCTAGCATCAAAAGATCTATCATTTTCTTTTTCAGAAGTTTCCCAATTTACGGTGAGAGAAGCAATTGTATCCATAAAAAATAGTAGGGCAACTGATATTTACGGTCTTTCGCTTTATCTTTTGAAAAGAAATATGAATAATTTAATTAGTCCATTGACCAAATTGGTGAATATATGCCTGAAGCGCGGTATTTTTCCTGAATGTCTTAAAATTTCCAAAGTCATTCCATTATACAAAAAGGGAGATGTTAACCAAGCCGAAAATTATCGACCCATCTCACTTCTTCCCGTTTTTTCGAAAGTTCTTGAAAAGGTTATGTGCTCTCAAATGCTAGAATTTTTTGAATCCAAACTACTTCTTTCGAGTTTCCAATTTGGGTTCAGAAAAAACAAAAGCACAATCGACGCCATTCTGCATTTCATTCAATCGACTTTACATTGCTTCGAGAAAGGACTTAATTCATTGTCACTTTTTCTAGATCTGACGAAGGCTTTCGACTGTGTCTCCCGCCCGATTCTGCTGGGTAAGCTGAGGGAGTATGGTTTCAGTGAAAACAGTCTTCTGCTTATTACATCGTATTTGTCAAACCGTTTTATGACTGTTTTTGCGGGCGGTGGGTGTTCGGAGAGGTCATTGATTGAGGTAGGGGTTCCCCAGGGTTTGATTTTGGGACCCTTATTGTTTCTCGTGTTTATTAATGATCTCCCCGATTACCTACCGGGTGCGATTATTGAACTCTTCGCAGATGACAATACCATCTCTGTTTCCCATGCTGATTCTGATTGCGTAGTGGCTTTGGGTGAGGAGGTAGAGTCGAGAGCCTTCGAGTGGTTTTCTGCTAATAAACTGGCCATTAATCAAGGTAAAAATGTAAAACTTTTATTTACCTTAAAAAACCATACTTTTAATCAAGATAAAAACGCTTACACCAAGTTTCTGGGTCTTTTTGTGGATGTTTCTCTGTCCTGGAAGATGCATGTCGATTAGCTAGCTGGGAAACTTAAAAGAAACCTTTTTGTCTTAAGAAACCTGTCAAATTCACTATCCACTCACGTATTACGTTCTACTTACTTCGCAAGTTTGGAATCGCATGTTAGATATGGTCTAATCTTATGGGGTAGCTGCTCCGAAGCTGATAGAATTTTCAGTCTTCAAAGACAAGGTATCAGAATCCTAGGAGGTAAACGCTATCGTGAATGTGTTAAAAGTACATACAAAGATTTAAAAATTTTAACCTTTCCAAGTCTGTTCATTCTAGAATGTCTCTTATTGAATTTTTATATACCTACTGTTAAATTTTGAATATGTATTTGTTAATTGAAGTTAATTTTAGTGCTATCTATATTTCTTAAATACTCTGACATGTGCAAAAACTATGTTATTTGGCATCAATAAATATTATTATTATTATTAAGTGCGTCTGTACTGGAAATAATTTTTTATACTGTTTGTTTCAGGCTCGCCTACACATTAAGTATTATTGAAATACGCAGCTTTATCAAGCCTACAATTGACTGGTTATTGAATCAACGTTTTCCAAGTGGCAATTTTCCATCGTCAATGGGTAGCGGTTCCGGCGACAGATTGGTGCAATGGTGTCATGGAGCACCTGGTTTTGTACCCTTTTGTACCCTTCAACGGCCAAGTCACACAACATTAACTATAATAATAAAGAAATCGCAGCAAGGAACCTTAGACTTGGCACGACTTTGTCTAGGTTTCATTACTTTTTAGAGATAAACAAGCAGCTCCATCGAGACTTGGCTAGTTTTTTACAGAATGTTTTTGGTGGGATTTCACTTCTTTTTGTAGAAACGTGGGCATATTGATTTATTTCATTAGATTTTCTTATGTGACACATTTTTTTTCTTTTTAGGAGTAGTTTTTTTATTATTACAAATCTTTCTTTTCTTTTTTTCCGGTTCTGATTCTTGTACAGTAGCAACAGGTTTTCGTATTGCCCATTCGCGTTCATTATTTATTCTTTTAGACGGTTTAGACGGTTTAATTTCTGAAAGATCGGCGCGGTATTTACGCCTAAGCCGGTTGTATTCGGTGATCGCTGAAGCTTGAGCTTTTATACTCTTGAAGTCAACATTTATGAGGTGCACCCCATGAAGTTTGGTTACTCGTGAAAGCGCGACGTAGGCTTGGCCACAAGAGAATATGGAGGTGCCAATGTCCATGAGGGCATTTTTTAAACTTAGACCTTGGCTCTTGTGAATTGTTAGGGCATACGCCACACAGATTGGGAATTGTTCTCTGTACACGTATGCCCGGGGTATGATCTCAAATTTTGACTTAATAGGAGGCAATAATTCGTGAATCAAATTCACGGCATTCTTTTATGTACCAATAGTAGAAGGGGGCATTACCATATCTTTAATACAGCTGAGACAAGCTGAGGGTTCTTCATCAGATACATCAGACCTTCGATTTTTGACATCAAATGAAGAGGCAAACAAAGTTGAATATTTTTTGTAAAGGCGGTATGTCGATCTTTAATAGTTTGGTTGGGCTCTTGTGTTTTCAAATAAGGGTCACCAGGTACTCCAGATCTTCGATTATCCTAGTTTTTATAGTTTTCCCTTTATGTGGCCATTAAACCCTAACTCTGTACCAAATTTCAGCTCTCTGAGTTTATGGGAAGTACTAGTTATATTATGATGATCATGAGTGAGTGTCATAAATGCGAAACTTTGCTTTCGCTTAACTTCGGAACTAAATGACCTACAGACTTGAAATTTTTTATTTTAAGTATGTGATTTTATAGCTTACTGGATGACGAATTTCTGCGTTCTGGTCTTATCCAGAGGTTCTCAAATAGGAGCCTGAAAATGCGGCGAAATGGTTCCAGTAAAGGATGGTACGGCAGTGTTTGCTTCGCGCTCGACTTGGCGGGGGCACTGCCGTGCCCCCCGATCAGCACAAAGAGTCCTTATCGCAATAATTTCAATTAAAAATGTCCACGTCGCCGAAACGAACAGAAACACGAATAATCGAAGCTGTAACACATTCATGTTACAAGTATACGAAGAGATCGATGGATTATTTAAAAATCGCTGCGCGCGTGGGTCAGCAAATTGGCTGGAATTTTTTTGAGTTGATGCACCTTTGAAATAGAGCTTTTCCAAAATTTCAGACTGCGAGGAGTCAGGGGTCCCGAGAACTGGCCCTTTTTAGGCCGAAATATGGCCTATTCTTGATATGCTGGTTCTCAGCTCCCTTTCTCGGGGGCTCATTTTTTTCGTAGTCTTCTAGTATTTACAGAAAAAATTTAAACCCCCCGAACTAAGGGTCTCCTTTAGCGACCTGTTAAAGTGGAACCCAAATTTCGAAAAATTGACCAGCTTCTAACTGAGGCCAACAGTTAAAATTTCATTCAAAATATATCTCTCACAGATCTCATTTTGTTTGTCTGTTTTTGACCTTTCAAATGAGCACTTGCTTGTCAAAATTGGTCAACTAGGGCCTAAGTTACAGATATTTAAAGAAATCAGTGTTGCCAAAAAACTCGTTATCACGAATTTTGACCGGCTTCAACTTTTTTCTCTATGAACCGAAATTAACAAAGCTTCATAAGAAGATGGTACTGTAACTCTTCTATCACCCAAAAAAATTTAAAGCAAAATATTTGATTGCTCTAGGTACAGTGAATTTTTAAATATTGCGAAATAACGGTTTGCCTTTTTTCAGTGTTATCAACTAAAAACTCGTTTCAGATGCCGCAAAATTAACAAATTATAATATGAGTCATTATTATTTGATGATTTTAATACGTATTATTTCACAAAGTCATTTATAACCCCATTGACAAGGCTTAAAATAATTTTAAAAATGTGCTAATTTTGAGAGAATTGTGCGACATCTATGCGTGAAATTATAAGTTGTTGTTGCAATTCGGGAGGCAGCAGCTGTTCTTTGTTATTAAATTAGTACATCGGGTGCCTCGGATTTTATTTTTTTTTATTTATTTATTATTTTTTTTAAAGAAAAATAATATGTTTTTAAAACATAATAATTAAATAAAATGAGCTATATAATAAAAATTATTATTAAAACTCATTTTATTTGATAACTATTTTTTTTTAAACCAGAAATTAAATTTTTATCAAGAAATGCACACTGCGCTTTCCAACAAATTTGAATATTGAAAAAAATATGCTCCCCCTTTAAAGCGCTTCTTTGACATCGATTGAATCGCTTTAAAATTTTGTCTGAAAGTACATAATCGATCGGAAAATTTCCGAGGAATCCGAAGTTGGGGTCAGATTTGAGATTAATATACACCCATCAGCATGAACTTGAAAGAAATGGCCAAGGAATTTTCGAAAATACAGATAATAAAATTGACTCTAGCGGTTTTGTTTCATAATTTATGCATGACCATTCATACATCACTTTGAAGTATTCACTTTTAACCGCCTTCACAGGAAATTTCACCCCGATCGGAGTAGCAACACCTGAGATATGAATTTTTGAAGAAAAAGCCAGTTTTTTTGAGTTTGCACGTATACGCGATAAGATAGATCAATTCTGAAGGCGGCGTTGGATTCCTTGGGAAATATTTGTCAGCCTGAGTAATGCGTTTCTACAGAAGAAATATTGTTTTTTAATTTTCATTCAATAAAATTCAAAAAAAATGAAAAATATTCTAGGCGGCGCATTATTGAAGTATATGGCTTGAAATTTTGGGAAATCCAATATTTCCTGAGACAGAAACCACCTGCAAAATTTCAGTGCAATTCAAAGACCTCATCTGGGATGAAGTGCGAATATGACCTGGAATGCGCCATATATGAATTTACCGGGATATCAAAAAGTATCTTGGTCAAGGGTGGTTGTGGAATCTAAAACGTATGTCTTAGTTTACGTTTGAAATAGTTATGTCACTGTCACACTGACATCATCAATAACCTACAAATTTCATACCTATTTATTTCAGTTGTAAAACAATAATGAATACAAATTAATATAGTAATAAAAATTGTCGAAATGTTAACTTTGAACCTTTTAAAAGGTCGGGATAGCCACAAACCGGGTCGAAAACGGTTTCAAAATAGTTAATTTTCGATAAATGGAATGACGTTCACGTGAGAAGCCCGTAGCTCGCGAGTTGGAAAAGTGCAGAAGTTAGGAACATAGAACTTCTTTACGAGGGCTTTTTGCGTACCGTTTTCGCTCCATGTAGTTAGATTTAGTCGCGATACGCCTCCGACGGCCCTTATTTTTTCCAAAAATTCCGTTTAAATAGGAAAAGGATACCGCACACTTTAGTAGGGAAAGTGGCCCCCTGTCGAATTGGCTGAATTTTTGATATGTTATAGTCCAAGTCATTCCGAACAAAAAGTTCGATGGGCACAACTTTTTCTATAGGCTGGTTTTAGCGCTAGAGGCCATTGAAAACTTTCATTTGTTCTTCATTGTTAAACAACACGAAACGTTATCCTGGATAATAATCACTTTTCCGAATAATCAAGATCTAAACAGTCATTAATATGAGATACTATTAGAAGTATTGTTCATTGATGTCACTATAGGTGATCAATTATACAGCGTGTTTCAGCTATCACGGTCAAAATAATACTTCAAGTTGATGATGAAACTCAAGAATATAACAAAAATTGGTCTATCATTTTGATAGGGTTGTGTCGAATGAGTACGTAAATACATCCGATAATTGTACTGATGCTCAAGGAGTGTGGCGGAGAAACTCCTTTTAGCGGGTCAACAGAGCCTCCATTTGCACATTCAGCATAAATATAATAGGAAGGAAATAATGGGCTATAACTCAATAAATATATTATATGTAACATTTAACTTAACCATTGAACCTGGTATCGTTGACCCAAATGAAAAACTCTCGACTGAACCCTAATAATTCATTTAATGATTTACAGGATGTTCCATCTGAGAACATATCAATATGAACAAAAAAACAAGGAGAATATGCCATAAACAGTCTAAACAATCATAGGTTCTTCATTATTATGTCTCTCTGCAGCATCAGATACGGTATGAAGTATTTCGGTCGAAGGATACTTAACATTGGCAGCATGATGGGCATATCCAAGGTACCAAAGTACGCTAGCTACATGCGAACATGTACCCAATGTACGACTTCCTGATTTGCACGTACAGTAGTACCCCTGAATTGGCACACCTTCCAAACTGACATTGTACTTGATCCACAGTTGGTATTTGATACTATTTCGATGACGAGATTTTATTCTCATTCTCAATAGACCTGGAATTTCAATACGGTCGTCGAATTCAAATAAAACGTTTCCCAAATCCTGTCTATTATCTTGAACATAAGATGGAGCTATTTTTATCTGGAAAATCCCGAATGTTAGTTCTCGTAGGTACTCCAAACTGAGAACTGGAAAATTTAGTAATTGGTTTTCCTCCATTGGAAACCATCTACCATGTCTTCGTAGCAGACCCTCTTCTTCTATTCTCAACTGGAGTTCATTTATTTCATTGGCACGGTTTAACATTATCTGAGCTAGCTCAGCATTGGCTCCTTCCATGGTAATTGGTTCATGATACTTATTGATTATCGCACATGCTATTCTGATATAGTCTCCTATATGCAGAACTTGTGGCATTGGTACAGTATCTCTGAAGAATTTGAACATATTCTTTATATGACCGTTTCTAGCTTCTACAATCCATCTCGTTTTCGTAACTAGTCTAGATGAATTTGCCTCTTCGGTTGTAAGCTGATGCTGTCCACCACCAAGTGCTACGGGCATTTTTACTACTATACCTAAGTCACCCAAGAAATTCTGTGCGTCACGGTATCCCCTATCTAACATGAAAATATCACCTTCTTGGAACCAGTTCCTCAGACCCATTAAATCTCGTTCATACTCATGTCTCAACATTGCCGCATCATTATTTCTTGAATCAGAGAAATAAGGACCGTGAACATCTAGGATATAACCACTGGGAGCAACAATCAATGCAGGTTTCAAAAGATGGTAACCCTTGTGTACACAGTATGATTGACGTAATACTTGAAATGTCCGACTTTTGGGTATTTTTATGTACGTCCCGTCAATATAAGCTATTGCTCTTCGATAATTTGGTTCAGGATTGTAAAGGGTATTTGCAAAATCCGTAACATGTCTAGTAAGATATTGGCCCCTCTCTATATGCTGATACCCTACATTCTGTGGAACGAATTGTTGTAATAATGATACACGCACTTTTTGAATTGCCAAGCTCACAGCTTGACGACTGGAATAGGAAAACATGCCCATCAAGAATTGATCGGAAAGTCCTTGTCGTAATTTGCACAAGAAACATAACAAATCTTTCTTCGCTATTGCTCTATTTTTCTGATGAATATTGACGCGATTGCAAAATTCAAAGAGGTCTGTAAACTGCACTTTTTTTATTGGAGTTAACGCCTGGAACTCTTCATCAGTAAAATTATCCTCGTTATTGTATTTATTTGTTGATTTATAGTTCAGCACAGCTTCTCGTAACGATACTAACATATGTTTGAGTTCATTACCTTTCAAATTGTATGGTCTTGTTATTCCTCTAAGCCCATTCATAAAAGGTGGCAGAAGATGTTCCTCCTCATTCAAATGACCACCACAGATTCTGACGCCGTCAGGTGCAAACATTCCGGTCTTCAGAAATACATCCAACCTACCAGAAGGTGACATTCTACCAAGATTTTCAAATCTACCACATACAAAACATGACGTATGAGAGGTTCGCAACAAAACTTTAAGTACAGTTGGATCGGGATCTTCTTCATAAGCTTGTATCTCTAAGAGGATACTCAAATGACAGTTTCGGCAAATCCTTGTCTGTTCAATAAAAGGTATTTGAGGCAATTCTAATTCATTCCTCCGACGTTCGGCAATGGCTCTGCTTTCTTCGTCCAAACGTACCATTTGCCTTGGTGTTCCATTGTACTCACAAACAAAACATTTAAATCTCACTGCGAAATTATACGCCATATTTAACTTTATATTGATATGAAGTAACAAACAAACAAAACCTTGCTAGAAACTTTGACATCATTTCCAAAGCCATCTACAGAAAAATGTGTTTTTCTGCAGTAAAGGGATGCAATGTTTTCATATTATCCAGTAGGTACCCTTCAAGTTCGAGGAAGAATAAACTTTTTAAAAGAAATCTGGACTATATTTTTATACAGGGTGGGGCAATAGTGTGTCTTTCGATTTCTAGAGTTGTTCTATTGTGATATCGACTTGAAAACGAAAGTTAACTAGACAACAGAATCTAGCACAAGAATGTTTTGCATTTACAGGGCGATACGAAAAAAATCGGGTTGGAAGGTGAAGTGCATTATTTTAAAAAGAAATATCATTAATAATAATAATAAAAATAATGATAATGATATATATTAGTGAATTTTTCAAACATCTACATAACCTCCATTCACCACTACACCTACTATTATTGATTGTCTCTGAATCACTTGGACGTTACGACTTTTTGGTCGAAATTGGGTAGTCCATTTGCAGATGCATACCTTGAAAATCCCTGACGTTAAGATGATAGATTTAGAAAGAAAAAAAAAGGCCATTTTATAGACAGACTTGTAATATTTCTCATTCTTTTTCATGGCCTAAAATTATTCAGGATGGTCTAACAATATTTTTCAGTAGGTACGGAACTTTTCGAATATAACTTTCGATTTCTTTTAAAAGGAACACTCCTTATATTTTTCGACTATGTGATGTAGAATACGGTGTAGAATAGGATTCATAAACATTTTTTCATTGTAGATCCCTAAGACGATTTGTAACCATTTTCGAATTATTGCACTTTAAAAATTGTAGGTAGCTGGAACACACTGTATAATTGATCACCTATAGTGACATCAATGAACAATACTTCTAATAGTATCTCATATTAATGACTGTTTAGATCTTGATTATTCGGAAAAGTGATTATTATCCAGGATAACGTTTCGTGTTGTTTAACAATGAAGAACAAATGAAAGTTTTCATTGGCCTCTAGCGCCAAAACCAGCCTATAGAAAAAGTTGTGCCCATTGAACTTTTTGTTCGGAATGACTTGGACTATAACATATCAAAAATTCAGCCAATTCGACAGGGGGCCACTTTCCCTACTAAAGTGTGCGGTATCCTTTAATTAAAATAGAAGCAGGTACTCTCAGGTCTCAACTGACGCGTAGCGAGCTTCTCGAGGGAAACGTCAAAATTATTTCGTTCGTAGCTAATTACATAGGACGTCTGGCGTTCATGCAATTATGTTTTTAGATAATTCGAACGATTTAGTCGCGATACGCACCCGACAACCCTTCTTTGTTCCAAAATTTTCGTTTAAATAAGAAAATTTAATTGAAACAGAAACAGGTACTCTCAGCTGTCAGCTACGCGCATCTAACGTGCGACGTACCAAAGGGAATTTTCTAGCTACCAAAATATACCTGAAGCGGTTAAAAGCTGGCGGCCCATAGCCGAAAACACTTTATTACAACTGGCGCCGGCCGCACGGGGCACGAAACGACCGCGAATTAACAAGATCGAGGTAAAATATATAAACTCTAACTGACGCCTAGCGAACTCCTCGAGGCATATGTCAAAATGATTACGTTCGTAGCTAATTACGTAGGACGTGTTGCGTTCATGCAATTGTGTCTTTATACAGTTCGAACCGTCTAATTTCGATAAGCTACGTGAAAATCCCGGAGTCTGAAGCGCTAGAGACTTCTGAGTGTTATAACATTCGTATAAAATTGCGAAATTTCGCACTTTTAGAAACTTCAAATTAATTAATTTGACACAAGTAAAGACACACGTTTTAGATTCCACAACCACCCTTGACCAAGATACTTTTTGATGTCCCGGTAGAATGTGATAAAATGAGTAAAATTCCATTTCATGTAAATTCCGATTTCCTCAATTTTTCGCTTTTTTCTGATAACAAGGAAACTATTGGTCCTGCAGGGTTCCGCTTGGGTTTAAATTAAAACAAAACTGCTCTACAACTTCATTTCCCATGACTTTCCTCGTAGGATGAATATTTTAGCCGATATCCTGCTGGAAAGACGGCTAAAACTACAATTTCGAACTTTTTGGGAAAAATTCTGTATCTCGAGACCTATTGAGGCAAATTTTGTCTACTTTAAAATGTACTTTTTCCGAAGTTATAAACCAAAAACTGAAAGTCCGAAGTTTTCGAGCCCAACGCAGTTAAGTCTTTCGAAGCTGCAAATTTGGTTTTATCCTAACAAAACATGCCAAAAATCAGAACAGTGCAATTTTTTGCGACCTAAAGCGATTTTCGTGTCTACGGTGCGCCCTATCTTGGAAGTGGAAAGACTATAAATAACAAAAGAAAACGAACAATTTCAAAATAACTTACCTTTGAATCGTTGCTGAGCGTCCTAGACATGATGCATTGCGACGGAATGGGCAATTGCGTACAGCACAATTTCTTTATAACCGAATATCTGTCGGATCTAAGGGTGGGACATATAAAAACGGCAGCCTGTACCTCCCCTTTGCAATGTTCTTGAATAGCGCTGATGTAACTCTCGTTACGATCGTTGGCCAGAGCGACGATGCGAGGCTGATCGATCCGACAACCCATCGACGGTCCCATCCGCGTAAGCAATTCCACGAACCGCTGCGCGTTGTTTCGATCTCTCGCGGTGTAAAACAGCACCCACTTGCGTAGATCCACCGGCCCCGTAACATTGTATTCGCCGGCGGCGCGCGTCCACTCGGCCGTTTGACGCAGCCTCTGCTCGGCGCCGCCGCCGAAGAACACCGTTTCGGATTCTAGGCATCGGCCGTTCAGGTTGATCGACGAGTCGTCCAATTGTAAGCCCCAGTTGGACAGAACTTGTTTCGCTTCCGGAGAATTCGACACGTTCCTCAGGTAGATTCGCAGCGCGTTTATTCGCTGCGCCGGCGTCACACGGGTGTATTCTCCCACGTCCTTCATTACCTAAAACGAGTACAACGATTGAGCCAGCGAAAAAATGTGAGCAGCATAAGAGAGAGCAGCTTTCGCCAAAACCAGACCTGAACATTAATGTGGTTGATAACTTAATTGAGGAAATGGTCAAGTTTGTAGGAGTAATTCTAGACTCCAAATTGACCTGGAGAGGACAACACCTCCTCGTCCTTTAGAGAGTGCAGGAGCACATGGAGATTACAGCCACAGATCCTTCGTTGAATCTACGTGGTCGTGATTAGATCTATGATCACCTACGCCGCAGTGGTGGGGAGGGGGGGGGGGCGGGTCAGGAACGAGGAACTGTTTTGATTTTTTTTGGGAGGTTTTAAGATTGTTAATTTTTTTATGTTTGGAGGTAAAGCATCGATTATTTTAGGAGCTATTGACGTAAGCAATCTTTCTGATAAAAGGGGCTTATTAGTCTATTATTAACTGTTAATCGAGGTTCATGATTATGTGTTCCACAAATTATTATTAAATATACGAATTTGCTATTGTGGTCTTTAAATACATACATAAATTTTTGAATCGTTCTTAACAAATTATTTATTAACAAATAAAGAAAAAAGAAATGTGACATTTTTATATAATACACATACCTACTCAGAACTTCTGATTTTTTTGACAAAATTGATGAAATGTATTAAGTCTTGATATAATAAAAAAATGGCATGCCACTAATTTAAAATATTTTTTTCCCTCCCATACCTCCTTAAACAAATTAATATGTTTCATTTTATATACAGGGTGTCCTCGAACTGCGTGGCAAAAATAAAACCGAAGATTCTTTGATTCGAAAAAAATTTGATGAGCCTTTTTACTTTTGCCTCAAGTGTCTTGTTTACCCGGTAGAGGGCTTCAAAATTGCAAAAATAATTTTGTTTTTTCGGTATAACTTGAGAACGTGATGAAGAACTTTTACAATATTTGGCAGGTGAGTTACTGTCAATAATGGCCATTTTTGCGAGTGGAGCACAGAGCCTTTCAGACCATAGAAATGGCTCAAACTTGAGGATGTAACGGGAAAAGTGTCCAGAACTTTTTTGTGGTCAATGTAATTCACTCTATATTTTTTATGTAGATAGCTTATCTAATTTGAAAACTTTTATTACTTTTAGAAAATTTTGATAAAATCAACGGATTAGCTTGAAAAAATCAATTTTCGAGTCTCTGCAATTTTGGCTTACTAATTTTACTTCATTAAAATACCTTAGTTGCCTTTGCTTTTCTAATGTCATTTTGGCATTTGAAGAATTTATTCTCAAAACTGTCAGTTTTTACTTTGCTTTCCGTAAAAATTTTATAAAATTATGGCTCAAAATTTCACTGAAATAGTTGATATGTTATTGATTTATGGACTTTGTCGTTGCAATGGCCGGAGAAGGGAAAGATATCCGCATCGCAGAATTCCAAATCGGCAAACCTTCGCGAAACTGGCAAATTTGAAGCAAATCGCAGAGAAACTGGACGCAGACGGACAAGAAGGACGTTGGAGCTCGAAGAACCGATACTGGAAGCGGTTGAAACTGAACCTGGGATAAGCACACTACGTTTGGGACTTCGTATTGGAGCCCCAAAATCATTAGTTCATAATGTACTGAAAGAAGAACTGTTGTATCCCTATCACATTGAAACAGTTCAAGACTTATTGCCCATGGATCCAGGTCATCGGCTAGATTTCTGTCGGCTTATTGTCCAAAGACAAAACGCAAACCCCAATTTTTGTAGAAGAATTCTGTTCACGGACGAAGATACTTTCACGAGATGTGGTCTTTTTAACCTCCATAATGAACATTTCTATGCTGATGAAAATCCTCATGAAACGGAAGTTACATATTTTCAGAATCAAACTAAAATCAATGTTTGGGTTGGAATTGTGGATAACTTTATTATTGGCCGTACCGTTATACCCGATCGATTGAACGGGAAGAACTACTTGAACTTTTTGGAACAAAGGCTACTTGAACTGTTGGAAGACTTGCCCTTACACATTAGCTGTGAGGCGACATTTGAATGCGGAATATCCAGATCGCCGGATAGGTAGAGGACACGATGCACCAGTGAACTGGCCGGCCCGCTCCCCTGATTTGACGCCCTGCGACTTCTTTCTATGGGGCGCTTTGAAGTCGAAAGTTTATGCAGCTCCAGTAAACACACGAGAGGAATTGTTGCAACGAATTAATCATGAAGCGGATTTATTGAAGAATGATCCTGAAGTACTAGCCAGAGTTCAATCCAATTTCTTGAAACGAATTAATTTGTGTATTCAGGAAAATCGGCAACATTTCGAACAATTGATGCCTTAGCGATTTCCCAAAAAGTTTTGTTGTTTCTTTTAATTTAGCATTATTTTTTCCTAAATAATCACATCGTTTCCCCATTTCTATTGTTTTTATTATTCGTGTTTTACCGAGATATTAACCATTTCAGTGTTAGTGAAATTTTGAGCCATAATTTTATAAAATTTTTACGGAAAGCAAAGTAAAAACTGACAGTTTTGAGAATAAATTCTCCAAATGCCAAAATGACATTAGAAAAGCAAAGGCAACTAAGGTATTTTAATCAAGTAAAATTAGTAAGCCAAAATTGCAGACTCGAAAATTATTTTTTTCAAGCTAATCCGTTAATTTTATCAAAATTTTCTAAGAGTAAGAAAAGTTTTCAAATTAGATAAGCTATCTACATAAAAAATATAGAGTGAATTACATTGACAACAAAAAAGTTCTGGACACTTTTCCCGTTACAACCTCAAGTTCGAGCCATTTCTATGGTCTCTAAGGCTCTATGCTCTGCTCTCAAAAACGGCTATTATTGACAGTAACTCACCTGCCAAATATTGTAAAAGTCCTTCATCACGTTCTCAAGTTATACCGAAAAAACAAAATTATTTTTGCAACTTTGAAGCCCTCTACCGGCTAAACAAGACACTTGAGGCAAAAGTAAAAAGGCTCATCAAATTTTTTTCGAATCAAAGAATCTTCGGTTTTATTTTTGCCACGCAGTTCGAGGACGCCCTGTATATTTATTGATTTTTTGTCATACTAAAACACCAAAATTTTTTTCTAATTCGCTTTTGAACATTTCCATGAGAATACATTTAAAGGCCATAATATCAATAAAATCGTACCCAGCAGGCCAAAATTATCCGACTATAAACTCGACATTTTGATCAAATTTGTAGTTAATAATAAATATAATTTGTTTATAACAAATTAGCAAATTTGTGGGTATACATTCGACGATATTGACGATAACATCGAACTCGTTCGAATTCATCTATTTTGTTCATAAATAAATTGTTTAAAACAAATAACACCGGTCAATACGATTTTTGGGTCTAACTTCTACATGTTAAATATTGGTTTCTCCTACGACAAAAATAAGGAAAAAAATTATTTTCCGATTAAAGTTTGCTTTTGTAGAACCTAGAACAATTTTTCAATTTTCCAATTTTTTATATTTTTTCTACACTTCCACTGTAAATTATAATTAGAAAACATTTTTTTAGATACAAGAGTCTTTTTTATCCAAGATTTGTGATAAACAATAACATATAGATGTAAAATAACAAGAAATTAATGTCTAAAAGTGAATATTTTTCGTATTTATTCTATGCTCGTATGAGCTCTCTCGTATTAAACCCCAAATGTAATCTCCCATCATATTCTCGTTGTACTGCCCTTGATATCGCCGTTCAAAGTCCATCACGTCTTGGTGAAAACGTTCTCCTTGTTCCTCGGAGTAGGCCCCCATGTTGTCTTTAAATTCGTCCAGATGAGAATGTAGCATATGAAGTTTATGAGACATTCTGCAGCCCATAACTTTAAAGCTTTTAAGCATTTTTTCAATCATACTTATCGTCGTAAATCAGACCAAAGCAAACTTTATGAATTAAATATGAATATTTAAGTGTTTTTCAATGTCTAGAATCAGAATTTAAACAAGAGAACAGAAACCCAAAAAAAAATATTTTTTTTGTTGACCTGTGTAATAGATTTACCCGATCAAAATCCGTCAAATTTTGCATTTTTTATAAACAATATAAACAATTGGCGCAACTTTATTCGTGCCCAATAAAGCATTATTGTAAAAAACACCCCACACAACATTCGATAAATGATTGGTATAGAATGATTAATATTTTTTTATTTATAAACTTATGTAGCTCATAGAATTTAAATATAAATCTATGTAGTTTTGCTGTTAAGGTGTTAATGTAGTCTGTCCATTTATGATGTTTATCAATTATTATACCCATGTTTTATCAGTACTGTTTATTTCAAGATTTGAGTCTGCAAATTTTAATTGAAAGGAATCAGCTCTATTTGTTTCTGTTAGAGAAAATGCTACATATGACATTTTGCCTACATTTATAAGATACTTTGTTAAAGTCTAGCCAGGTTCTAACTGTGTATATGCCATGTTGGGCCTTTTTCAGTCTGCCATGTGCTGTCTTCAAAAACTAAAACGGTATCATCAGCATATATTATATTGCCGCCTGTATGCGTGTCTAGTAAAGAGTTGAAGTAAGTAATGAAAAGCAAGGGTCCATGGACAGTATCTTGAGGTACTCCTATCTGCATAATTTCAGTGTCGCTATACATATCTCTTCTTTTCACAATTTGTTTTCTCTTTAGCAAGTAATTTTTGAAAATTTCCAATACAATGCCTATCATATTCCATATTTTTCAGTGCTGGATGAAGAACCGTGCCAAATGCTTTTGCTAAGTCCAAGAACATTGTTTAATTTTTTTTAATGTGATTTATTAATTCAAACAACGCTTCATATGTGCTTATACCTAGCCAAAAACGTAATTGTTTGTAGTTGAGAATTTTCCTTTTCGTCATATAACCGGGATTTTAAAAATTTTTTGAATAATTTTCCAAAAGTATTTATAAGGCAGCCTATCGGCTTTGAAGTCACCTAGAATCGCATTAAGACTTTGGTTTCGAGTCGATAACTTAAATATTTCGTCTGTAAATCGCAAAATACGAATTTTTCAAAATGGCCGATTTTGGCGCCAAAAAATAAGATACAGCAAAATACTGAAAACAAGACAAAAGAACACAAAAATACTAACTTTTTACAGGAACAGGATATCCAAAAATCAAAAACTCTCGATTATATATTCAAGTTTGCATTACCGTAAAAAATACACTAATTGAGCCCTATATCGAGCCCATCACCTCCGATCAACTTTACATCTTTCTCAACAGCGTATCATTGAGGCCAATCATAATTTCTGTTCATAAAAATGACCAGCATTGCTTGACAAAAACTAAATTTCACAAGACATACTCACTTTGAAATCATTCCGCATGGCATCAGTCAACCCCGTCATGTAACACAATTCCGGCACCAAACATATCATTTGGTCGATTTTCCCCGTTCCATCTTTGGTCGCTATAGATTTCCTATTTATCAACATCGGTTGAGTGTCACTCTTGATCGTGATATCATAGTGGGTTTTGTAATAGTCCTTGAAAGAGACCGCGCTGCCATCTCGTCCTTCGAAACAATCAATCGGTGTCGTTTCCCAAGAGATATCGTCGATCGTGTAAACCTTATTATTATACCGGGTGAGAACACATGAACCAATAACATTCTGACTGAAGTCCTCTTTGAATCTGGGAGAACCGGAACCTTTCAAATCAAGCATGAATTCGTAAACGTTTTGCGAACGTAAAACACGATGCTGGGTATCAAGACATAGCAAAAGACCGCCTTCCATTTCATCGACGGACACCGCGAACCCTGGGAAAACCTCCAGGCGATGTTGCGGAATCAGATGTTTGTCTTTAGTATTGAAATAATTTCTCCCCATCTGCGTGTACATAAGAACTCGCATTATTCGTTTGAAAAGTACATTGTACAAATGAAGACATTCACCCATGTTCTTTTTCCTTTTAAAGATCACAGTCATGATGACTGGTTCACCCGTTGGTAAGGTGCATTCAAAGTGTGCCGTCTGTTGTGCTAAGACGGTAGGCAGGTACAGGCAAGCCCCACCATCGAATATCTTCACGTCACCCATTTCAGCCATATGTTGATTAACCATTCGAAATCTAAAAGATTTCGCATCAACTTCTGGCTCGAATCTGATCTCGTATTCAAAAACGCCCCGGTCTTTCTCCACGTGTAACCTGACATAGTTTGATGTTAACGGCACAGATTTGCCCGCAGTACCTAATAAAAGAATTAACTTATGAAAGGATTGCCTATAATGATAAATGTTCAAGTTTATTTACCAGTTCTACTGTTTTACACTGTTACGATTGATAAACTTACAAGAAACCCAAGGACCAATAACAAATACAATAGAATTTGCAATTAAGTAATATAAACTATAGGAAGAATAACAAATATATATGATTGTATAAAATCAGTAATGTTTCTAAATCCGCTCTCTGAGTTCATCAACTTTGAAGGTTATAATTAGATTTGTATGTTAAATATATCAAGGAAGCTGGTTCCATAAGGAAGCGAGCCTTGGAATCTTTATATAGAGAAATACCGCTGACTGACTCGTTACAAAAACTCCGAAATTATAAAGCCAATTCATTATTTAAATGTCCAATGGATACTGACCTTAGAAAACTGCTGGATGAGCTACAAACAATTTGAGAACTACTTAAAACTTAGATTAACCTGATGACAAAGCATAAAATTGTGATGTATGTATTCAATCTTTCAATATGTAGTTCGCAATAAAATGAAAATGATTTTCCTCCTCAAAAATATCAAAGTATCATCTAGTTTAGGAAAATTGCTTCAATTCATTAACAATAAAAGCATTGCATTCGTTTTAAAATTGCTTAATATAATTAAATATATCTCACCCTTGAATGTGACTTTCTCTTTCTCTTCAATTATCACATCTCCAATATCTTTTGTTATACTTTCTACTGTTACTTTTGCAACAGGTTGATCATCAGATTGTGGGAGATTCTCGGTTTGTGGGTCAATTCCAATTGATTTGATTTTACTTTCCTGTAACCGTCTGAGCAACGCAGCACGGCCTGTAGGTTTTGGAGTTGGAACATCTTGTTGGTCTACATTAGATCTAACACCAACATCTCTCTGTTGGTGTTTTCTCAACTTCTCCAATATAGCAGCTCTTCCTCTTGGAGCGGGAACGTCACCCATAACTCTTGGTTACTATTTTCAATACACTTTTGGCTAAGAATATATATTTCAGCTTAGATGCTAGTTGATAAACTTACATCGAAAACACAACTGTCTAGTTTGTGTAACTAGCATCACATTCCAGTTTAAATCATCTTTAAATAAGTTTTGCTACCAACAGAGATTCAAGGATGGACATTCAAAGAATGTGCTGTGCTATTATGCTTGTTTGCTCTGTCGCGTGTTTGTGAATCTATAACTACAATCTACATGTTTTTAATGTTTCAAGCATTGAATCATAGATTAGATATTATATATGCATTGAATAAAAACTAATTCTTAATCTTATTACTAGGCAAAAAATAGATAATAGAATTCCATAGATAATTATAAGAATAACAAATTAACCATTCTTCTGTACTCTACAGTTTAATCTAGGCGTCCTTTACCTTTGCGCCTTTCACCACCTTTGACTATAGAATCAAAACAATACATGTATTCATTTAAAATATATAATCGTCACAATGATATGCACAAGCATAATTACATATCAACATATCATCTAACATCTACCTTCATACTGCTACCTGTTTTTGCGCAAGAAAATATAATAAATTCTTGGGAAAAAGTATAACGCCTCTTCTTAACAGAATACCATAGGAAATAATGGGGAATGGTTTCAGTAACTGTGAATAAAGTATATATTCAAGGGATTGAACACCTCTATTGCACAGAATAATACAGTTATTGTGTTTGTGTATTCTAAGTCCGAAATGTTCTCCTCCTTTGGTAACTTGTCAAATTTTATAGGTTATTAACTGAATTGTAAAATAATCTAAAACAAATATTTCTTTCGATTTTTATTCCATGTATGAACTGAGCTATGGAAAGTGTTTGCAGAACTTGCTTACGAACACAGCTTATATTATTTCCTCTCGAGGAACATCAAGACTTAATATATAAGATCCAAACAATAGCATCCATACAGGTATATTGACATAAACACTAAGACTCAAGTACAACAATATGAATTTTTTTAGTTAATCGATATAAAAGGATATCCTTATAGAATTTGCCAGGAATGTGTAGCAAATGTAAACAAACTTTTCAATTTCCGAAAAGTCTTAATAAACAGTGATTTAGAACTACAAGAAAGATTTGCTGCTTTAGAACATTCATCAAAAACACACACTATCAACAAGTTGTCTGATGAGGAAGAATTGGCTCCCAATGTCAAATTAGAGGCTGATGAGAATGAAGAAAGAGACTCGCCTTCCTTAGAAATAAACAATCGCTTTGAAACAAGTGGTTCTGATGAAGACTACAGTATTAAAAAATCAACAATTATCAAGTCAATTACTACAGGGGACAGAAGTTTTGGACCCATAAAAAGATGCTCGTGTAACGAATGTGGCAAAGAATTTACATCACGATTTAAGCTATACAACCATAGAAGGACAGTTCATGTTATACCAGGCATTTGCAATATATGTGGAATTGTAGTTCGGGCGGACAATTTACGTCGACATGTTCAGTTACACTCTGAAGGACCTGCCAAATGTCACCATTGTGGAAAATTATTTAAAAACTCTGAATCACTTCGGGGGCATTTGTTGATTCACAAAGGCCATACGTTTACTTGTGAAAAATGTGGGAAGACTTCTAAAGTTAGAGCGGAACACAGGAGGCATATGAAAACACACACTGGTTAGTTAATTTAATGATCAACAACCATATTCAAAACGTGAATTGTTTTAAATTTGCAAATAAATCATCATTGTTTACCTCTCAAATACCTATGATGCGATGAATATTGTGATGCTGGAAACACTATAATTATAGGTTATGTTGCTGTTAACTTTCCACTTGGAACTTGAAAATGTTGGACAATTTCATACTTTACAGCATTGTTTCAAAACATACATTAAGAAACCATACATGTGTGTATGGCAAAAAAGTAATTTTTAAGGAACTAATAACTGATTTAAAGCAAAAGCGTTCATGATATGTTGAATAGTAGACTTCCGCGGATAGCTAATCTTGAAAAATCTTGGCTTCCGGATGGATTCCGCGTCACAATAGCTCGACTTGATGCCGACGTTTCGCCAACCATTACAGGTGGCATCAAGTGGAGCTATTGTGACGCGGAATCCATCCGGAAGCCAAGATTTTTCAAGTTCATGATATGGTACAAATATTTCAGTTATTCTTGTGAATACTTAATACTAATGAACATTTGATTAATTGTAGATTATGACAATTCAATGACGTCAAAGTTATACACCCAAATTTAAGATACATTACTTGACAATCGCTAATTTGATTCTAAATATTGTAGTCCAGGCTGTGAACCGGGATTTTAGCTATAATAAAAAAAAAACATGTAAGTTCGAATCAAAACATTTTTTGTGCATTAGCTTCAGGAAGTTCTCAGGATCATTCATACACCTTAAAACCTCTTGGGAACCCCAACCCCACCCATTGGGGGCGAAAATGGCTCGAAATCTCCAAGTCTTGAATTGTATTTTCTACAAAAAAAGGTATTTTGAAATTTCGAGTGCACCTAGGAGGTTTTTTGGGTCGCTGAACACGAGTCCGTAGCCAGATTTACTTGCAATCCATCGTAGAGATGGTCAAATCGACAAAATTGGTCAATTTTGCACCCCTAATATGTTATTTTGCAATTTACGTGTTTTAGGCATTTCGAATGCACCAAGGAGGTTTTTTGGGTCGCTGAATACGATTCCGAAGCCAGATTTACTCGAATATCATCGTAGGGGTGGGAAATGTACAAAAATGGCTAATTTGACACGCTTCTAAATTTTTATTATTTTTCCCATTTCAAAATTACTTCGGAGTAATTCTGGCTTCGGAATCGTATTCAGCGACCCAAAAAACCTCCTTGGTGCATTCGAAATGCCAAAAACACGTAAATTGCAAAATAACATATAGGGGTGCAAAATTGGCCAATTTCGTCGATTTTACCACCCCTACGATGGATTGCAAGTAAATGTGGCTACAGATTCGTGATCAGCGACCCAAAAAACCTCCTTCGTGCATTCGAAATGCCTAAAACACGTAAATTGCAAAATAACATATTAGGGGTGCGAAATTGGCCAATTTTGTCGATTTGACCACCCCTACGATAGATTGCAAGTGAATCTGACTACGGATTCGTGTTCAGCGACCCAAAAAAGCTCCTAGATGCTCTCAAAATGCCAAAATACCTTTTTTTGTAGAAAATACAATTCAAGACTTGGAGATTTCGGGCCATTTTCGCCAATGGGTTCCCAAGAGGTTTTAAGGTGTATAAATGATCCTGAGAACCTCCTGAAGCTAATGCAAAGAAAAATTTTGGATTCGAACTTACACGTTATTTTTTTTTCCGGTTCATAGCCTGGACTATTGGTTTATTTTGAACTATTGTAGAACTGCCTGTAATACGGTGTCTAATTCATTTTGTTTCATAATTGATGTTTTAATGTAAATTGTGCATATTGTTTATTATTCAGTATATACTCATTAGGTCAGAAACATGACAACCATTTGTTATGAATATACTTTCCATTGGGACAATACTATAACCGATCTCAGTGGATAGTATCATCATAGGTTTAAAACGGAAATTCTGCTCATATATGCAACGTCATGTCAGTTGTGACGTCATTGCAAACTGTTTGTTCTACAGGTGACAATCCTGTCTTAGGAAATTGGTCCGGTAATATAGATAGTATAGAACATAATTTTCCATGGGATACATCAAATGTAAAATATGAGCGATTTGTGGAAAATTTTTGGCTGAGCTTGTAATGTTTGTTGTCAACCAATCCTGAGCAATTTGGCAACTTTGCGTTGCAGTCTCAGTGGGGGAATCGTCCCCTTATCAGTTGGAATAAATTTCAAAACGTAATCTCTTGAATCTAGATATTTTAGCCTGGTTTAATAGCCTTAATAACTATGACGTCATTTCTTTCTTATCTTGAATAGGGTATAGTAAATTTTTAGTTTTTTCTTACTGTTGTCTTCAGAATAAATCGAATTGTAATTGTTGTTGCAGACCCGGAATTGGGGAAGGTGATGTGTACGATATGCGGCAAGAAAGTCCGAGATTTGAAGAAACACATGCATAGCCACACGGGGGAAAGACCGCATGTTTGCAGTTATTGCAGTAAGGGTTTCACCAGCCCATACGCTTTGAAGGTACACACCAGGCAACACACCAATGAAAAACCATATATATGTCACTTGTGTCCTATAGCGTTTCCCCAGAAAGTTTCTCTGGTTACTCATCTGAAATCGAAACATTCTGAAGATTGTCCGAGCGAATCTCTTTAGTACCTGTTTGTGTTTTTAAATAATTAAAAAATTAACGATCATTCGAACTTAATGACAGT
This sequence comes from Endomychus coccineus, assembly GCA_958510875.1. Taxonomy (NCBI): domain Eukaryota; kingdom Metazoa; phylum Arthropoda; class Insecta; order Coleoptera; family Endomychidae; genus Endomychus; species Endomychus coccineus. Next base: position 198,693,083 of record OY294068.1, read on the forward strand.
TTGTGGAATTAGTCCAGGCTGTGAACCGGAAAAAAAAAAAAAACATGTAAGTTCGAATCAAAAAATTTTTTTTGCATTAGCTTTAGGAGGTTCTCAGGATCGTTCATACATCTTGAAACTTCTTGGGAACCCCAACCCCACCCATTGGGGCTGAAAATGTCCCGAAATCTCCAAGTCTTGAATTGTATTTTCTACAAAATAAGATATTTTGGAATTTCGAGTGCACCTAGGAGGTTTTTTGGGTCGCTGAACACGAATCCGTAGCCAGATTTACTTGCAATCCATCGTAGGGGTGGTAAAATCGACGAAATTGGCCAATTTTGCACCCCTATATGTTATTTTGCAATTTACGTGTTTTAGGCATTTCGAATGTATCAAGATGGTTTTTTGGGTCGCTGAATACGATTCCGAAGTCGGATTTACTCGAATATCATCGTAGGGGTGGGAAATTCACTAAAATGCCTAATTTGACACGCTTCTAAATTTTTATTATTGTTGCATTTTAAAATTACTTCGGAGTAAATCTGGCTTCGGAATCGCATTCAGCGACCCAAAAAACTTCCTTCGTGCCTTCGAAATGCCTAAAACACGTAAATTGCAAAATAACATATTAGGGGTGCGAAATTGGCCAATTTTGTCGATTTTGCCACCCCTACGATGGATTGCAAGTAAATGTGGCTATGGATTCGTGATCAGCGACCCAAAAAGCATCCAAGATGCACTCGAAATGCCAAAATACCGTTTTTGTAGAAAATACAATTCAAGACTTGGAGATTTCGGGCCATTTTCGCCCTCAATGGGTGGGGTTGGGGTTCCCAAGAGGCTTTAAGGTGTATGAATGATCCTGAGAACCTCCTGAAGCTAATGCAAGAAAAAATTTTTGATTCGAACTTACAAGTTTTTTTTTTATTATAGCTAAAATCCCGGTTCACAGCCTGGACTAAATTGTATACAATCCCTCCAGCCTCCAGTTGGAAACTTAGAGGATTGTTCATATTTTTTAAGTTGAACATATTTGAATAAAAGCTTTCATTGAAAATTCCTTGTAACTATTCTGGTTGATTAATAAATTACCTCTTGATAAGTTTATGAGCAGTGTCATTACAATAACATAAATCGTTTTACTTCTAAACCTATTACAAATTTAATAATAAAACACAAATTCACAATTTAACAATTATTTCACCAAAAATAAGTTAACCCTTTGCTGGCAGTATTTGAAAGTATACTGATAGAAAGGGAGTGTATAAGTAATGAGAATTTTTTCCGAAATTTTTATTTTTGCACTTTTACCTAAAGAATGGTGGTGTGCCAATTGTACCCCAGAAGAAACAATTTTTTTTCAATGTTTTGAAGCAGGTCTTTTTTGTCGGACAGACAAAAAGCAACGCTACAAGTTCCACGGGCCTATTTGTATCTTCTTTGATGGTATCTGGTGCTACATAGAGATAGGGCACACGTCCAGTAATTTCCATGAACTGGACAGCTGGTTTTTTCCGAATAAACGTATCGGTTGGTACAAAAAAATGAGATAATGGGAGATTATATTCATTCTGTGTAGGATCATCAGTAATTTCCTCTATATTCATATCCAACGGCGGTATTTTCCTCCTAACTAATATCTGAAATAATAGAGGCAGTATCCAAGCAGTTTTAGTTGAATAAATCGTATTGGGCTTGCTGCTAAGTACTACTATTGCTCAATAATAATCACTATAGCAGAGGTAACATGAATCGTTTCAGAAGTCGCTCATTTTAAGATTTATTGTGTAGTGAAGATGTTTTGAAAACAATTTTCAAGTAAATGATCATCGATCACATATCGTTAATATGTTTATAGCGATTTCCTTGTAGAAATAAGGACATAAAATAGATCGTGACGTCACATCGATGTCACGATACTAGGGAGTCCTAACGGTTCAATAAAATACCATATTTCCATTTGAAAAATGAAGATGGGTGTCAGAAATACCACTCGAAACTGGGCTACCACGCCCGAAAACAATACAGTTCCTATTTTATTTTAATACTTTGACTACACAAGAGGGAAACCTATAATGTTCGAAGAACATCGTGTGAGCCAACGATCTGCAAAAAACAAATCGATACCACCAATGGAAACGGCGCAATCATCTCCACAGTGGGCTCAAGGTTTGGTGAAGTAACAGCAAAATGAAATTCTCCATCCACTGAAACTTATTAAAACGTAGTATAATCCGAAACAGATCGACCAAATTACTCTTTTTCTATTATAAAAATAAGGAAATATATTTCTAATAACGACATTTAGTATAATAATAAAATATAAAGTCAATTTTTTATTTTATTTAATTTATTTTTGCATAACTACTTTTTTAAATTAAATAATAAAATAAGCGATTTTTATATATTAATTAATGTACAGTTATGCCTAAAATCACCTAAACATATTAAAAACTCTAAAATAGCGAATTTGTTTAAATAACTACTCTTATGAAAATAATATACAATTATTGTGACAAATATGTATTAAATAGGTTTATACAAAAGCGTTGTAACATATTTTTTACGGTATCTATGTGTCGCACTCAATACCATCACCCCGTCTTTGATTGAGAGGGCGTATAGGTGGTTCAACATCACATGGTTCGGTTCAGGTAATAATGTAGGCTCACACTGAAAATCGAATCAAGTAATAACTATCTAGTTTAGTAAATTCATACAAATTAGTATTGGATAAAGAACAAAGGTGTTATATTATGAGAATTAACCATCAGACGGCGTTGCTTGCTACGGCCTTGGCGTATATTTATTCAATAAAAAATCATGTAAACGAAGCTACGAGTTAACAGTGGTTTTGCCCTGCTGGGTCTCGTCAGAACTCTCTTAGGACATTTTAATAGAATCTAAGTTAATAATTGCACATGTGTAACGGATAAATTGAAATAAATAAAATCAACAGAAAACTAAATTATTCTGAGGAGTATTCCATAAGAATTTTTTTTAAAGGAAAGGGTGAGATGCCAATTGTAGGCAATGATGTCAGAGCCGCTGAAATAAACAGATTGAGTCAAATAGCCTGTTGTATTGCCATTTAATAAGTGCGATAAAGAATCGACGTAGATGAGAAGTGGCCAACCAGAGAGCATATTTTAACTGGTCATTAGCTCTAACGATGTCTATACTATAGCACAGAGTAGGTACCCACTCTGTGACTATAGTCGGAATTGATATTCGACCGCGCACACACCTTCAACAACAATTTTGTATTAAATAGTTTTGAGAAGTTTATTTTGCAATAATGTGTTACTGCAGGAAACTCCTCTTTTTAATAGGAGTAAAAGTGAATAATTCAGTGAATTACAGCCCTTTTTTTCTATTGTGCGGCATAGGCAGTAAATCTTATTCTGTAATCTGGTCTTTCTAGATCTATAAGGAAATAATAAACTGAAAGTTGATATATAGCTTCATAAATTATGAAACACTTTTAATTTAGAATTTGAATCATTCAAAATAGTAGATTATTGACTATCAAACTCTCCTTTGGTACAATAAAAGAAAACTAGAAGACTGTCTCAAGGTGAGAACCCAGACTACATAAGATAAGTAAGTATATCATTGTTAATCTTGATATCTCTAATTTATTAAGTACCTAACTCAAGGCCCCTGAGGCTTTTGTAACAAGCTGGGCATCGAAAATGCCGTGACATACCAAATAGTTGTTTACATGACATCATTTTAATTCTCGTAATAATACAACAATCGTAAAACTAATGGAATATCGAAAATGATACTGAGTTTGGTTTGTTCAACCTACATTTTTGCACAATACAAATAACAATAATATACTTTCAGCACTGAAGAGCTTCTGTTGATCATGCAGGCTCCAGGAAAGATCAAATAGCCTAACTCCATTATTAAAATAAGAATAAAATCGATGAAACAATATAAATTTGAAAACTTTTAAATTTAATGTTTGTATTTCATCTCCTACATAGTATATCAAATGTTTCATTCATTGAAAACTTTTTCAAATAAATATTTTATGTTTTATACATTTTTTTTTATTAAACAGAAGCAATACACTTCTTCAAGTGCCCTCAATATCTGCTCGAGTATGATAAACTTGCATAACAAACAAAAATTATACTCACAGATAATGGTGTATCCTTATTCAATATAACTTGCAATAAGTGTGGAGGCAGAATGGGTGGTCCAGTTGATTTTTCCCATGGTTTATTTGCTGGTATTTCCTGTGAAAATTCTTTTTGTGCATCACTATTTGAATTTTCACTATCCTTATCTAACGCCTGGAATACTTCAAAGTCTGATTTTTTCACTGATATTAGATTATTTTTAACACCTGGCTGATCTTCTATCGTTCGATTAGCTGGATCATTCTTCCATTCGCCATCCACATAATATTTGTACTGGTGTTCTCCTTCTGGCAAGTCTATGATAGTCACGAAATCCCCATGACTTTTAACCATTGGTATAGTTTTCCATTCTGAAAATGTACCACTAACATAAACATCTCTACCACCGCCTTCCCATCTAAATACTGTCGGTGTTTTATCGCTTGCACTGATGTGAGTCCCTTCCGATACCGTATTAGCTCTGGGACGTTCGAACGTCAAATTGGGAGGTTTCGTGAAATACTGATCATCGTCGTCTTGAGATCCTTGAAGGACTAACTTTTCAGGTTTTTCATCGAATGAGAAAGCTTGACCGTCTTTGGACGGCGACGAGGGCACGTGCTCCCCTGACTTTTGACGTTCGCGGGGAGCCCCTGCACTACCTGCGTTACCCATTTTAATCTATCATTCGATAATCCAAAAACTAATTTAACTTCGCACTTTATTAAATTGACAGTGACAACTAAAAGTGAGGTTAAGTTACAGAAGCAGATCTTGCGACAAAATGTCACTAGTTCAATTACATTTATAATCGAACTCGATGGTTTCTAATTCACCGACCAAGATTTCTCTGGTATTATTAACAAACAAAACAAATTCTAAGCTAAATAGCTGTGATCGATTGATCACCTAGCTTGCCTCAGTATATTGCTTTCGTAAATTTAAATGATAGGAAATGATTTAGAAATCACTAGTGAAAGACGTTTAATTGTACTCTATGTTACATTGGAATTTAAATGATCTACACAATGTATTTCACAACTCTATGTTGCATACTGACACCTGCTGTCAGTTTCACACTATAATATAAACAGCGATTAAATGAAAGAACAATTACTTTGTTTTTATACAATTTTTATTAAAAACTTAACATTATTATAGCAGTTGTTCTTTCATTCATAATCTAAAGCTAAAGGCTTCATCATCAATCATTTCCCTTCTTAAACACTATATTGCCTTTTTTATTTTCTTGCTATCAACAAGACATATCAATATTAAGGAAAAGGTTGGATAAAGCTTAGGATATTACAGCACTTGAAAGTATCTATTAAGGAACTATATCAAAATATAATAATATGATTTTCAACTGATAAAATAAAAATTCTTAATCCTAATAGAAATTTGAGCATTTCAAAGCATTGTAGGTAAAAAGTGGAATATTAATTTTCCATTGTAATTGTTTTAACTATAGATACATTAAACTATTTTCTAGTTATAATTTTATGGAATTCTAAATAAATCTAAATGCATTAAGTAACAGGAATTGATAGTTCTTGTTGTATAGGATTGTGCTCTTCTACTGCACCAGTCTCAAGAGATTGATTTTGTTCTTCAGCTTCTTTAATTCTTCGATTGACAATGATACTTTGCGTTTCTACAAATGTAGACATGAGTTTGTGATTGAATTTGATAAATTTAGACGCGCAATCATCTACACATTCTGTTTCATTCGGATCTAATTTTCTTGAGTTTGCATTATCCACACATCTGTTAAAACAGTTTTCAGTCATCTGGTTGTAAAGTTGCAAAAAATCTTTGAACTGTAACATAATTACATTAATGAATTTCAGAATCTTATAGAAATTAGAATAGATCGTCTCACATTTCTTAAATTATTCTGTACATCCATTCTATTTTAATTGAAGATGTTATTTTGAAATTAAAATAAAACTATTATTAAACTTTGTTTAGAAATTAGGTTAAACTAGAACATAGAAGAAGTCAAGTTAAAAATGATGCAATGTTTTATGGATATACATTCACAGAGCTTGTCAGTAAATCTGTAATATGCCCACTGATAATTTTGTATTTAGTAAATATCTTCCTCAGAATATTCTAAGATATCCTCTGATCCTGAAGAACACGGAGTAATACTGTGTTTACATTTGGTTATTATATATAAGAAATTGTAGTATAGCATTTTTAATACAAGATACAGCTACAGAGTACGTATAATAACTGTGAGGTACACCGTTGTACACATTTTTATTATATTAATAAAAATAACGCTATACATATGTACTGTTGATCTATCATTCATATTCTATAGTTGTGGATGATGTCGATATGCGCCTGCGTGGTAATGTGATAACAAATCTGCTTCCTGTCCTGTATACGATTCGATCTGCACTTGTCCTCGTCACCATTTGCGGCCATTAAGGGTTTGCCTTTTTCCGGTAGCGTTGTTTTTAGACAAATTTTATGCTTGCATATTGATATTTGTGTAGGAGTTGATGTGCAAGTTATCCTACAGTTTTTGAGTGCATTTGATATCTTGGCATAAATACGCATCGATTATTGAAGTAATTAGTCCACATGCAAGAAACAGGATCCAGGTGGGAGGAAATTCACCTAGCCAATTTGACCCACAAGTAAAACAATCGCAGGTTGTTTACTTTTTATAGTGAGTTCGTTTTATTTGATATATTTTCAACGAAATGCGTGACAACGATCAAGAAAAGTCGGCATCTCCCGAACCGACTACTCGAAGAAGCAGGAGCAGTTCACGTAGTAGCAAAGACAGTAAAAAAAGCGATGCCAGTCGTTCAAGTTATTCGAAATCTCGTTCAAGATCCCGATCGAGAAGTAGCGAAATAGACGGATATCGACTACATATTGCAGATATCGGCGAAGACGTACGAAAATCTGACCTGGAGAAAGTTTTTTCACCTTACGGCTGTTTGAAAGAAGTATGGATGACCAACAGCACTCCTTGCTTTGGATTTGCTGTCTTTAAAGACAAGAAAAGTGCTAGTGCTGCTTTAAAAGCAACTGATGGAATGTAAGTCAATATGGTTCATTTGTGATGAGTTGATGACTATATCCATGGTTACTGGTTCATAGTAGTTGACAAGGAATTTTATATTTGCAGAGAAGTTGCAGGATGTCGTATACGGGTTTCACATGCCCGGCCAAGAACCAGAGGATCGGGCAGAAGATTTTTCAACACAAATATGCGTTGCTATCAATGTGGATATTCTGGTCATTTCTATAGAGACTGTCCAGAATTAAACGGAGGGGGTGGTGATAAGAGAGACAGAGACTCACGGTAATTATTTATCCAAACATTTTATTTCACAGCATTTTTCCATTCTTCGTCTATCTATTATTATCACTTTATTTATGTATCTTTATATTTGGAAGAAGTGGGTGAGTGATTTTTCATTTGTAACTTGTAATCATTGTATTCAGATGCGAATGACGATTTAATAAATTCCCCCTATAATATCTTTAGCATGTTTCAATTTGAGAGTGTGATAGATTGTTTAATTTTTTTATGAAAGGTTCTTCTACAAATATAATGATATTGATTACAACACATTTTTTGCTGATTTATATGTCAATTTACAAATGAAGAAAGTTTATTTGAGTAGTTCATTTTAAATTAATTAATACACATTAATATTGATTAAAAACTTGTTGAGTCATAAATCATTCTAACTAATATTAGTGGTATAAGCGGAAAGTAGATTATCTTCCATCCTGGATTTGGACGAGTTGATTTTCATAGAAATCTTACTGTTGTTAGGTGATATTTTGAAATTAGAATTTTTGTTTTTTACTGTAATGCAATGTTGCCAAATTGTATAGCTGTCATACATTCCTAACCAATCATTTGTTTTACTATTTGAAAATGTGATGTCAATTATTTTCTATCATACTAGGCACACTTGGAAAATGTATAGGCTTTGTAATTTTGATATTTGTAAATTGACAAAATTGTGGATAACACAGCAAGTAGAAACAGTAATAAATTCCATAAAAAAATGTCTTGTAGCAAAAACTAATTGATTGAAAGTTTTCAACAGCGGAATGCAGAAACAACACTCTTGAGTAGAATAATACTGGCTATATAACAACATTCTTTTAGTTTGTTTCGAAGAGCACCACACATTTCTTTTTGACCTAATTGTTGTTTTGTGGTTTTGTCAGGCACATGGTATTAATTTATATGGTTTGGTTAAGCGTTATATATGGACTTGTAGATGGGGTCCATGTAAAATGTGATGACTTGGTGTGGAAACTAAAGTTTTATGGCCATGTTATTTGATGACGTTGGTTACGCTGGCTCATGTATGGTGCATCTTTTTAGTTACGATTCGCACTATGATCGAGGGCGTCGTCCAAGAGAGCGCGGAGACCGTGGTGGCGGCGGTGGTGGTGGTGGTGGTGGCGGCGGCGATTACTACGACCGTGACCATGGCAGACGTTATCGCCGTTCCACGAGACGGTACGATGACTATCGAAGCAATAGGACGGCTAGCAGAAGACACCGCTATTAATATGTGCAGGGGGTATTGAGAGAGGTATAGGACGGGGATTCTTGTTTTTTTCCTCCTCATAGTTTATGTTGTATATTCAGTAATAGGTACCTATCCTTGTTTTTGTAACTTAAGTGTGTGTATCCCAATTCATAAGGGTTTTATTTTCTTAAGATGACCAAATAAAATTTAGATTTCCTTTATTGTTAAATGCTTAACTATCGTTTGTTTCCCTAGGAACTAATTATTTATAGAGCAGTTCAATTTTCCAAAAGTAAATTCTTCGTTTTAAACGTCTCGGGAATTTATAATTGCAAATCTTGTAGCAATTTTCGAAACTTATTCTTAGTATTAAAATTTTTGTAATTCCAAACAACAGGAATCCATGATATTTCCCTTAGATTTCATTTTATATCGCCTATTCTAGAAAGGAATATTCCAGTTTATTTTCTCTTGGAGGACTAAATTGAGTGAAATAATATTTAAATTTCATGTCCTGTTCGAATGTATGGTCTGCAATTTTTCCCTTCATTACTTGATTTTATATCTTGAAAGAAATGTTTTTTTTTTCATAATATTTCTTCAACAATTTATTACTTTTGATCTTGACTGGGAATACTCCAGGCATCTGATTCATACAAACGTTGTCTTGAATTCAATTTCTTTGAAATTAAAATATGAATAATAAATAAAATATTAAGTGAATTATTTTGTTTTATTTTGGTATTAAAGTTACTGCAAACAGGAATGTATGTACTCATGATGTAAGTATGAATAATAATTTTATTTAATATTTCATCATTTAGGTTAATTGAATTTTCAGTACTACTTTAATAGATTCAGAAATATTTTTATTTTGAATTAAAATTAAAATTCCCTTAATATGTAAGTGATTGATTTTATTTTTGTTATTTTACTATAAAATTGGATCAGATTTAAATTCACTACCCAAAGTAATGGGTAAATAATTGGAATTTAATATAAACAAATCAAAACAATTTCAAATATGAAACAAAATTAAGGGTTTATTAAGTGACAGTAGTTCCTAAAAGGTCCAAATATAAATATTCCATACCAATTCAAGTATAAATAATAATTTTATTTAATATTTCATATTTTTTCTTGCATTTCAATTATAAATAAGATATTTCTTATGACATTAGATTAGGTTAATTGAATTTTCAGTACTACTTTGATAGATTCAGAAATAGTTTTATTTTGAATTAAATTTAAAATCCCCTTGATATGTAAGTGATTGATTTTATTTTTTTTATTTCACTATAAAATTGGATCGGATTAAATTCACTACCCAAAGTAATGGGTAATTAATTAGAATTTAATATAAAAAAATCAAATAACAATTTCAAATATGAAACAAAATTAAGGGTTTATCAAGTGACAGTTCCTAAAAGATCCAAATATAAATATTCAGTACCAATTCAAATATAAATAATAATTTTATTTAATTTTTTCTTGCATTTTAATTATAAATAAGATATTTCTTATGACTTTGGATTAGGTTAATTGAATTTTCAGTACTACTTTCGATAGTTTCAGAAATAGTTTTATTTTGAATTGAATTTAAAGCCCTTAATATGTAAGTGATTGATTCTATTTTTGTTATTTCACTATAAAATTGGATCAGATTAAATTCACTACCCAAAATTAAGGATAAATAATTGGAATTTAATATAAAAATATCAAATAACAATTTCAAATATGAAACAAAATTAAGGGTTTATTAAGTGACAGTAGTTCCTAAAAGGTCCAAATATAAATATTCCGTACCAATTCAAGTATAAATAATAATTTTATTTAATGTTTCATAATTTTTTCTTGCATTTCAATTATAAATAAGGTATTTCTTATGACTTTGGATTAGGTTTATTGAATTTTTCAGTACTAGTTTTATTTTGAATTAAATTTAAAATCCCCTTAATATGTAAGTGATTGATTTTATTTTTGTTATTTCATTATAAAATTGGATCAGATTAAATTCACTACTCAAAGTAATGGATAAATAATTGAAATTTAATATAAAAAAACCAATAACAATTCAAATATGAAATAAAATGACAGTAATTCCTAAAAGGTCCAAATATAGATATTCCGTACCAATTTAAGTATGAATAATAATTTTATTTAATAATTCATTATTTTTTCTTGCATTTCAATTATAAATAAGATATTTTCTTATGGCTTGGGATTAGGTTAATTGAATTTTCAGTACTACTTTGATAGATTCAGAAATAGTTTTATTTTGAATTAAATTTAAAATCCCCTCAATATGTAAGTGATAGATTTTATTTTTGTTAATTTATTTTAAAATAAAAATTTAATATGAAAAAATCAATTGAAAATTCAAATATGAAATAAAATTAAGTGTTTATTAAATGACAGTAATTCCTAAAATGTCCAAATATAGATACTCCATACCAATTTATCATTTAAATTGGTTGATATTATTTGTAAAATTAGTTTTCATTTTATTATTGTTAAAGCCTGTAAATAGATTAAATTGAATAGAATTGCTCTAATTATTTTTCCTATTTGTTGAATTGCAGAAGATTAACTATAATCAGTTTTAAATTAATCTATAATTGGGAATTAATGTATTTCACCATTCTATAAAATTGTATTTTTTAAATTTACTTAGAAAGAATTTTAAGTAGTCTATAATTTTTATTGATATATTTTTTGTATATAAATAACAATACTGCTTATTTCTATATAAAATATAATAAATTAACTAATACTTTTATAAAAATTTAAAACAAATCATTCAGCATTCTATTTTACTTGACGTCTCTTAAAATTCATGAAATTTTATTCACCTTCTTGCAGCTGGAACTTCTTCAAGCTTTCTCCAAACAACCTGCAAATAGAACAAATAGTATTCCGAGTAATAATTTCATCGGTAATGCACAATTTGGATTTATCAATTCACGATTTATACCAAACCTATAAAAGTTAAAACTCGACAGCTTTTCTGGTTGAACGATTTTTCAAACCATGTCAATGAAGTCCAAATTGTAAGATTTGCAAAATTATAAAAATATCACGTCCAAAAACAATGGGGTATTTTTTCCTGATATAAATTAATATTTTTGTTTGCAGACACTTGAGGAATCATATACCATTTTTAATCTAATTTTTTCTTTGACCATTTTGAAGATATTTACATAAATTGATGATCAATCTTCAGGGATCACTCTGTAGAGGTTGTGGCTGCCTTATTTTTCGACCTTTGTATATACATTTTGGTAGAATAAGATCCTGGAGTATATTAACGTTATTTCCGGACACTATTCTTCACATGAGGCAAAGCGTCAGGATTAATTTTGAGAAATTATAGCCAACCAAGAATTGGTTTTCAATAGCGTTTTCCATAATTTGATAACTGATAAGTCACTTAATTTAATAACAAATAAAACATACTTACATTGCACATTTCCCTAACTAACGCTTTCTCTCCATCGTCCATGTCTTGATTCAAATTATCTTGCTGTTCTCTCCCGTCGTTAGTAATGCGGCCTTCTCTTTCCAACTGTTCTCGTACCTCCAGAACTTGAAGAGCTCTGACTACAGCTTCTGGTCGGCCACTGAGAACACCCACACCTGAATCCGGTGGAATTGCTATCGTAGGATCGCCGCTGGAAACGGCTATCTGATTTATTTTGTGAGTCAGGCTTCGTTTGTCGTCTTCTAGCTCTTTAACACGTTGCTCGAGGTTTCGTACGTATTGCATGATTTGATCTAAAAAATAAATAATTTTTTCAAAACCGCGAAATTAATTGTAGGTCGTCGTTTGGAGGATAACCCGAGTAGTATCTCTAGTTTAACTATTTTAAAACGTAGTGCACGTAGGAATAATTAAATTTGTATATTAAATGGTGCAATTCATTACACTTTCAAATGAATCCTTAGTGAAGGTTCTTTGTGAGAACAACAAAATGTTATAAATACATTTTTAATGGCTGTCTGTGAATCTAATGCATAATGTTTTACATAATTTAACGGTAATAGTTCATAACTCTGCGTTGAAAACAAGCTATCTAATATAGGTTTATAGCATATGAAACCAGGATTCATAAATATATTACTCTTCCTCGTGGTGATGAAGCGAACATAATGAACAAATATCTGTGTGCGTAATATTCTGCTTAGAATGGAATCATTAGCAATAAAGTCCCAGAAATGTGTTTTCCTAATTCGAATGAAAAATCAACGCATGGTTACAAATTATAAAAGTCGCTATTAAATAAAGTAACGGAAGATTCCCAAGAAGGACTTGATGCCAGACTGTGTCAAATACTTTGGTGATATCCAATGCTACAGCTAGAGATTCCCCGTATTTTTCAATAGCCAATGTGCCATCATCTTTGGTTATAGGGAACTGGAATTAAAATGTCTTAACAATTGCTTTGGCGAAAGTCTAAAACGATCGGGAGCCATTCAGGCATTCGATAAGCTTTGATCTTATTTTGGCCTTATATGCCCTTTTTCGAAACGTTTATTGTGTGATTGCAGATATTTTTCAATGGTGCATGCACTTTCATTACACAGAGAGCTGGATCAGCTAAGGGTATTGGCATGATGATAGTTGTTACCAGGGATCCGTGTTGGTTCATTAATCAACTGACCGAGACCATAGGTAATGGCAAAGGCCTAAGCCTGTCGTCCTGCGTCATTGGTCTTGTTTGAAAACGAGCCAAACGGAGTTGTGAACGTTGAAATCCCCCAGGATGATAATTTCATCTGCTGAATGAGGTCAAGTATCAGAGAAAGAAATTCAAAGAGTTCACCATGAGCTGTTCATTTGGTGATAAATAAAGACAATAGAGAAATGTTGTCTGTTTGTGGTTATCAAGCTTGAACCACATTATATCGAATTCGTGTAGTAGATTCTCCTCTCTGTAGCATGGGAAATCATTTGTGGAATAGAGACAGATGCCTCATTTGAATCTGACACGAGTGTGGAGCTGGTAATCAGGGCAGAGCATATTGATCGTGTTAGTGGATGAATTGACCTGTGTCTCGGTTAAGGCCAGTATGTCCGCGTTTATGTTTTTGCTAAGACCTCGGATGTTATCTTCAAGTTTATATTTTTCAATGTTGAACCCCCTCGAGCATTTGACGACTATTGGACCGGCCTGTGATTCAAATGTCTAGTTCTTGTGCAATAATACATTCAAAAATCAAATAAACACAAGTATTGCGACTATGAAAGTGCTCTTTCGTTAGCTTTAAAAAATCACATCAACTCCTTACATACAAGAGAGAATATACAGAAGTGAAAATTGGAGAAGTCGCATCAACATTAAACACATAAGAGAGAAAAAAATCAGAACATTTTGAAAAGAAATAGCTATTGATGTTGCAATTTAGTGAAAGATATGTAACAATTTGCAACTCCGTTCATTACCAGGGAAAATATTCAATTAATAGTAACAATATTATGTAGGTACCAAGTTTCGCTTCAAGTGCGTCTCGAATTAATTTGAATAATGTGCAAAAAGTAAAGTGTGTATTTGCAACCCCCTTTGTGATCAGCAAATTTTGATTTACTTTATAAGATATGTTTTCATCACAATAATAATTTTTTATAAGCTATTGCATATAGCTTTTATCGCGGGCTTAGAGCGCGGCGACCGAATCGAAAAATTCCGTAACGAAAAATAATGTAAGACCTAAACACCTAACATGTGTCAAATTAATTAATTAATTTGAAGTTTCTAAAAGTGAGAAATTTCGCTATTTTATACGAATGTTATAACACTCTAGCGCTTTAGACTCCGGGATTTTCACGTGGCCTATCGAAATTAGAAGGTTTCGAATTATCTAAAAACATAATTGCATGAACTCCAGACGTCCTATGTAATTAGCTACGAACGAAATCATTTTGACATATGCCTCTAGGAGCTCGCCACGCGTTAGTTAGAGTTTATACGTTAAACGCGCGTAGCAGAGACCTGAGAGTACCTTTTTCTATTAAGCTATTGCATATAGCTTTTATCGCGGGCTTTGAGCGCGACGACCGAATCAAGAAATTCCGTAACGAAAAATAACAGGAACTCGTTTATGTTGCGCTCTCTCGGGTGACTAATATTGAAAAATTGTATATCACGACAAAAAACGATAATTCTACGTTCAAGTTTTATAATAATCGAAGGCAAGCTGCATCGGCTGCATCTTTGTTGCAAGAATTCAAAAGACTGCCTTTAAATAGTGTTCAGACGACAGCTCAAAGTGTCTTAGATTTCATTAGTAATAGAAATAGCATTTCAATAATGACTTTCAATTGCCAAAGTCTAAATAGTCACAAATACGATTTACAAGATTCAGTTATGAGACAAACAAATGTGTTACTTCTTACCAAAACTTGCATGGCGCATGATAATCAGATTGAAATACCTAATTTCAATTGTATTGTTCAATTCAAACGAGATACTGTTCCAGAAGGTGTGGTAGCTATTTACCAAAATAATAATAATGTAACTAATATTATGACTCCGAATATTGAAATAAATATTGCACACGTTAGCGATGTTAATGTTAGGCGCTCATTTGTTGGAGATATTTGTGCGTGCTCATGCAAACTTAGAAATGGCCTACACATAGTCATGGTAGCAATTTACATTTCTCCGAATCCAAAATTGGACGAGGTAGAGCATTTTATTCATCGCACTTTACTGGAGTACACTGAAGAAGGGTCGAAAATACTTGGTACAAATGGTAATAAATTTCCACTTATCTTGGCTGGCGATTTCAACTTCGCTGAAGAAAAATCAGAGCGGTTGACAACTTTTCTTTCAAAAAATTGAATTTGAAAATGAATAATGATCCACAAGAATCCACAACAAAATATGGGACCACCATTGACGCGGTATTTTCCAGATATTTAGAGGATATCAAGTCTCAAACTTATGTCTCTTATTTCAGTTATTCAGTTACCATAAACCTATAGTTTCAATGATAACAAATTCCTGAATAACCTACATGTATTGTAAGATAGTAAAAATATTTTAAACGATATTAACTTCTCATTTATTCAATAAAAGAAAAAAAAATGTTTTCTTATCGGTCACCACGCTCAAAAAGTGTAACTTGAATTAATATCAAAGAAAAAACTTGAATTAAAATATCAAAGAAAAAAAAATACTGCATAAATTTAAAAAAATTAATAATTATAATTGCATAAGTTGAGAAAAAATGCTATGCAATAGCTTTACCGCGGCAGTCCCCGAGTGCCACACGTATTTTTTTATGTATTAATTAAATTTTATAAGTGGCACTTATATTTACATATTTTTGTATTGAGCTCACGTAAACAAAAAAAAATCAAAGAATGTAATGTTGTTTGATTGCATGTGGTGAGTTAAATTTGGGATTCCTATATTGTTAATATTGACGAAGAAAAATTAACAATTCGATATGAATAATTATCGAGATACTTGGTAACGAAATGTTTAAAAATTGTATGGAAATTCGAAAATGGTAAACTGATTTTACAATATCCAGTTCAATAGAAATACGAATTCGACCCTTCAGAACTATTTTTATGGTTTCACAGATAATCTTTACCTGCGTGTATTTTGGAATTTGTAAAGCGAGAGATCCAGTGCGGTTGATTCCCAAACAGGTATAATAATCTTTTACATAACCAATGTAATAAAGGTTATCTTTAGTAGGTATGATGCTCGGATGTACCTGTTTTATAAACTTTAGATCTCGGAAATCGGAATTAACATAAGAACTACCTGGAGAATACTATATACGTACTTTTATCTTATGTCTAGTCTAGTATACATTTCTTTTTAATAGAGTAAAAAATCTATACTACGCCATTCTAACTTCGGTAATTGATATGAGCTTCCGGGGTTGCATACTATTTCTATTTACTATACTGTAAGAGCCACTAGGTGTCCCCCTCGTATAGGAAACGAAAGGGAAAATAAACGGGGAAAGAATACAAGAATGAAATGTAATTTGGAGTGCTCAGATAACACTAATAATTGATAGTTTTGATTAAATACACTTTATTTTCAAACGACGAAGTTGATCTTTTATTGTTAACAAAAAGAGTTATATAAAAAATACGTTTTAATGAACTGCGATTTTCAAGAAAGTGGAATATTTGGATGGTCGTGATGACTTATGGGGTATTGTCAACAACAACAACAAAAACATAGTTGACCTCTTTTTCAGTAAAATGAAACGTACTATTGAAAGTTTAAATGAAATTACATGAGCCGTTTTCAAGAAAATTAGAGATTTATTAAAGTAGGTATATCAGATACCTGACATCCTTTTCAGTAGAATGTAAAATATACTGTCGTCGAAGAATCGAGTGTTCAGTCACTATTATTGATATTCAGAGATTATAAATGTTCCATTCTAAAGTGAATAAAGAAAAGATAAATCGTTATCACACAGGTAGAAAGCTGTTTTTGGAAGATAATTTTCTCAAATACGGTTTAGAGAAAGTACAACGTTAGCGCATCGTTAAATATAATTTCTCACCATTAAATGTACTCCTTTGACGTGCCAAGTTTTCGTGCAACAGTCTCTCCCTGCTGGCACTCCTCCTCGGAGGATTATTACCTGGAGAGAACGCTTGAGGTACTCCTGGTTCATCTGCATTCGTACTAGAACTCGAGCCATCACCGTCGTCTCTTAAATTAGCCGATTGAACGATACCACAAGTCGGACACATAGAGTTACTACCGCGTTCCTCGTCTAGATACAAACACAATTCTTTTAGTTCCAAATTGTCTTTAATCAGTTCTTGTTGCTTATTGTCCAATTCTCGCAATTTACTTTGATACGCCGACACTTCCTGTCGCATAACACTGGCGGTGTACCTTCCGAAACGTTGCCATTCCCGAGCCAGTTTGCGCCCTTTTTGACGATCGTCATCTAGGAAACAACAAAGATCGCGGAGTTCTTGATTGTCGTCGGCCAATCGCTGATTGGCCTCTTTCAATGAACGTAACTCCGAAACGATGTTCTGGACGTGATGATGGTTCTGGTTGGGAATAAGACGGGGATCATCGGATTTCCTAACGAATTTCAACATTTCTGTGCGAAGTAACTCGTCGTCGTACCTTATCGGTTGCCTTTGAATCAATCTGGGGTCTTGGTTGGGTGCTTGTGGGATTCCAGGTTCGTCCAATGGACGTGGTCTGATTTCTTGGTGAATTTGTACTTGGGTTGTTTGGGTTTCGGGTCTGTTATTGTTGTTCGATGGGTGGTAATTGGGATAGGGATACTTATTGAATCCTCCTGGCGGGTGATGGGAATAGTATTTTTGTTGTTCGGGTTGTGGGAAAGGAGGTTTTAAACTTTCGGTTATTTTCTGAGGATAGATTTTCGCATCTTTCGGTAACGGATGTTTGAGAATACCTTGATTATTGTTATTATTAGGTGGTAAAGGTGGATGTTGATACCTTGGTGGTATTGAATTTCCCGCGTCGTGTGATGGTTTGAAAGGTTGTTTCTTACTTGACATGTTAAATAAATTGTACTATGGTACCATCTTGTCGTCTCTTTAATTTCGAAACTTCCGCAACCGTAGATAATAATAACTCACTATTGGGCACGACACGATCGAAGTAGGTCACTTAAGTGGTCCAATCACATATTGAAATTCACTTAACACTCCAAGAAATAAAGTAAATACCGATTTAAATGTCACATACTGTGCGAGTTAAAAATATTCGAACTGTTTATATTTATTTATGGAATTGATTATATCGGTACTGGGGTTTTGTTTTGATAACGTTCGCGGTTAAATTATGTTTTGACTTTTGTGCTTGCCTAGTACTACCGTACAGCAACATGGCCGAAGAAACTTTAACTTCAATCGTCACAAGAAGTTGACTCAACCAGGGGGAAAGTCGTTTCCACTCGTAACGCGGAGTCGCGTACTTTGTTAAGATGTGGTTACAGTAAGTATATTGTACATATTATTGCAAGAGGGGGGCTTATTCTATACAGGTGGCCGGAAATAACGTTAATAATGGTTGAGGATCTTATTCCTCGGATAATTTGAAGAAAAACGTGCATTTAAACAATGCTCCCTAAGTGAGCTACATTCCTCTAAAGAGTGAACACTGAAAATGAATTCTTGTTAATATCTTCGAAATGATATATTATAAAATTATGAAATTCAAAATGAGCAATAAGTATATAAATACCCTTTCCAAGTTTCCACGACGTGGCAAGGTTATACTCTGAAAGGGTCTGTATTAGAAGTATGTCCACAGGGATGGGTACTCTCATTTCTTTATGGGAGCTTGGTCTAGGATGGGCTACTAAATGTTAAAACCATGCTGGTATTAAGGCAGAGGAGCCTACGGGGATACCTTGCAGGAACATGTTCACCAAGGATTGATAATTACAGAAGTCTGGTGTAGACAGAACAAACTCTCCATTCAGCCGGAGAAAACTATCATTATCATCTTCTCCAAAATATAGGAAAAAATCTAGTTTTTGCCTTACCTTGTGCCTTTGAGGCTCTGTTTACTCTTTACTGCGTCCTCTAGTGTATCTGCAACAAGTGTATTCGCAGCATCATCGGCAAATAGAGTGTAATTCGATGAAGGATCTATAATTGGAAGACCATTATTGGATGTATATCAATAAAAGTATAGGTCCAAGTATGGGTCCCTGTGAAATACCTATCGAAACCTCTATTTCTTCCGATCGTACCCCAGGGATTCTTACCATCTGGCGTCTGTCATGAAGATTGATGATATGATTATGTAATATTTACTTTAGAAGTGATGAGGTGATGAGCATATTTGGAATATAATATTGACTTATTAGAAGCATATTTTTATTCTGAAATTTGACAATATAATGTATGTTCTATTAAAGAATATTAAAGCTATGGAATGAACAGTGTGTGTTGTCACATTTCATTTAGATATCGTCTGATACAGTTTGATACTTTTCGTTTATAGAAGCGATATAAACTTCAATAGCAACAGTTTTTAAAAAGAATACTGACTGATGACAATGAAAATACGTGAAATCATCGTCTCAACGATTCGATTGTTATCATAGAGCTTCATTTCAATTTCAAGTTGGGCTTCTTGTGGTCCTGTGATTGACTGAAGTAGATATAATCGCATGGCATTGGTAATATTATGATCCATCCTGAAGTAATATTCATTAATTCTTGGTGTACCCGCTGGGCAATCGACACTCTTAATTCTAAACTTAAATGCTGCCTTAGAACCGTAGAAACTTGGACCGCGTATTTGGAAGATATTGAGTCCCTCTTTCACTATTGGTAAATTCGATACGATCGCTATGAAATGATAAGTATACTGGGCTGGCATGTTATTACAGCGGGTATCCCTTGCGTCGCAAAGAGTTTGTGGACGTTTGCAGCGACTGAAATAGAAAAAACTCCAAAATGAATGTATTTCTATAATAATTATTTTATTATTTCTTAAAATACGTTAAGAAATTATTAAAATATAATACATGCTTTACTCGAAACGGACGAAGAGGGTTATATTATAGATAAAAATAATAACAATCCAAAAAGACTACGGTAGACAATAAGTTTGCTTAACTACTAACAAAAATGAACTGTCATCAAAAGATGACCGGACTTCCCTCACTTTTATAAGCAAAATAGGTTTAGTACATTTCTGAGGGTCAAATGCTGAGACGGATAAGCGAAATGCGTAGTTATTTCGAAAAAGGACTTTTCTCTTGTTTAGGTGAAGTGTGCAAAATCCATCATCAAGATCGGAACTTATCTGATAGATGAGTGCAGTTTTTTTCGAGATCTCATGTAGACTGTGATTTTCCTCTTGTTTGAGAGGCCAATGGTGTAAAATTTCACCAAGATCGCTACTTATTTGCTTCAAGGAGCGGAAAAGAGAAATGGGGTAGTTTTTTCGAAATTTCATATAGCTAGTGACTTTTCTTTTATCTCGAAGTATTTAAACTTTCATTAAGATTGGTACTTATCTGTTGTGATGGGTGGGAAAGAGGTTTCGAGTAGCTAATTCTAAATTTCATGTATACAATGACTTACTCTTGTTTTGGAGGTCAAGTGGAGAATTAAATCAAAATTGGTTCATCTCTCTTTTAAAAGGTGTTAGAGAGGGTTGCGGTAGTTAAAATTTTATCAAGATCAAGATCAGTACTTGTCTGTTTTAAGGGGTGAGAGAAGGGGTGGGGTAGTCCATTCTAAATCTCATGTAAACAGTAATTTTCAGGATCAAGTGTGAAAAATTTGATCAAAATTGGTACTTGTCTGCTTTAATAAAAAGCAATTTCTTGAAAACCAGAATCTAAATATCGCCTCTAAATCAAAAAATAATCTATAGTGATATATAGATAATTCAAAATCTAAAAGCATAAATTATTTGAAATTAAATGTTACACGTTTTATTTTCCAACAGAAAGTTGAAAAATACGAATTTGAATTTACGACAGTGAAAGGTGGTGTTGTGACGTCACACTGTCGGAATCAATTGAATACTTCGTAACGATTAAGATAGAGATTAAGAAATTATTAAAATATAATACATGCTTTACTCGAAACGGACGAAGAGGGTTATATTATAGATAAAAATAATAACAATCCAAAAAGACTACGGTAGACAATAAGTTTGCTTAACTACTAACAAAAATGAACTGTCATCAAAAGATGACCGGACTTCCCTCACTTTTATAAGCAAAATAGGTTTAGTACATTTCTGAGGGTCAAATGCTGAGACGGATAAGCGAAATGCGTAGTTATTTCGAAAAAGGACTTTTCTCTTGTTTAGGTGAAGTGTGCAAAATCCATCATCAAGATCGGAACTTATCTGATAGATGAGTGCAGTTTTTTTCGAGATCTCATGTAGACTGTGATTTTCCTCTTGTTTGAGAGGCCAATGGTGTAAAATTTCACCAAGATCGCTACTTATTTGCTTCAAGGAGCGGAAAAGAGAAATGGGGTAGTTTTTTCGAAATTTCATATAGCTAGTGACTTTTCTTTTATCTCGAAGTATTTAAACTTTCATTAAGATTGGTACTTATCTGTTGTGATGGGTGGGAAAGAGGTTTCGAGTAGCTAATTCTAAATTTCATGTATACAATGACTTACTCTTGTTTTGGAGGTCAAGTGGAGAATTAAATCAAAATTGGTTCATCTCTCTTTTAAAAGGTGTTAGAGAGGGTTGCGGTAGTTAAAATTTTATCAAGATCAAGATCAGTACTTGTCTGTTTTAAGGGGTGAGAGAAGGGGTGGGGTAGTCCATTCTAAATCTCATGTAAACAGTAATTTTCAGGATCAAGTGTGAAAAATTTGATCAAAATTGGTACTTGTCTGCTTTAATAAAAAGCAATTTCTTGAAAACCAGAATCTAAATATCGCCTCTAAATCAAAAAATAATCTATAGTGATATATAGATAATTCAAAATCTAAAAGCATAAATTATTTGAAATTAAATGTTACACGTTTTATTTTCCAACAGAAAGTTGAAAAATACGAATTTGAATTTACGACAGTGAAAGGTGGTGTTGTGACGTCACACTGTCGGAATCAATTGAATACTTCGTAACGATTAAGATAGAGATTTATTTTATTTTTTGATCAGAGTCAATAGCATCATAGAAAATCTTATGCTTGTATAAGACTGGAATCATTACTACCTTTTGTGTTGGACATCTCTGATATAATTGGATGGGCAATTTATTGGGTAACATTTATAACCCCCTCTTGTATTAACACAAATATCATTATATCTTGGGCAAACGTTCCGTTCACATTCATCGATATCTGAAATGAAAAATGAGTTACTTTTTAGTTGCATTCATGGTATTAACTATAGTATTTTTACGTTGACAATCATATGACGTCATAGTTGGTTACTTTTGCAACCAATTCATTTCAAAAATTTCCCTAAGTAAGTGCCGCGCTAACAAACCAGGTAGGCACAGAGAGGCTGAATGGGTCCTTACGTAAAAAGAAATTGAAAAAAAAATAAAAATACATGAGAAGTCTCAGTTTTTATTTTTTCTAAGTATGCTATCTCGTTTGTGTCGCATTGTGTATAGTATCAACTTGGAGCTAACATCAAGAGGAATGTACACTCAAAGGCTGATCATTGCACAGTGTGAGTGTGCACATTTCTTCAGTAAATAAACTATATACAAACCTTGACAAGTACGTCCGTCGATTCCTAACCTATATCCTTTTGGACATGTACAAGTGTAACTACCTTGTACATTTAGGCAATCACCAATACAAAGCTTCATGTCTTTGAACTTTTCACATTCGTCAACGTCAGTACACGTTCTGCGAATATTAACAATAATATACAATGTTAGACCCAGAAGAAAAAACATTTATTTTATAAACTGGTATTTAAGAAAATCATAAAACTATTTGTTCTTACCTGTTATCATAATTCAATATAAACCCAGGTTGACAGGCGCATCTATATGATCCCCAAATATTTACACATGTGTGATCACATAACTTATTAGTTTCGGCGCATTCATCAATGTCCTGACAAATTCCTTCAGCACTCCTAAATCCTTCTTTACATTCACATTTATATGATCCTATGGTATTGATACAATTGGCATTTATGTAACACACCTGCAAAGAAAAATATCTAGAAATGTATTCATCTTAAATATTCTACTACGTACTCGGTAAAATTTGCATTCGTCGATATCTTCGCACAGATTTGCCTTGGAGTTTAAGTGATGTCCTGGAGGACATTCACACGTATAGTAACCATCACCGTTTCTACATATTTGAGTGGGATTACATTTGTGAGTATTCCTTGAACATTCGTTGACATCTACAAACAAATATTACTGAAGTTCAATTGGAATAATGTACCTAAAATTGATAACAACTGTATTCAGCAGTTATAGGAAATTTTCAGAATTTTGAAGGGGTAGAAACTTTGTGATTTTGGTCGAATGTGATATGCAAGTTCCCGCCTCACCGCCACATTTTTTCAACCATGAAACATATAAAACTTTGTTGTTAGTCAGTGACGTAATGATTAAAATTGGATGGATGCTATTTTGAATGGAAACATAAGACAAGTAATACCTAATTATAAGCTGGCTATAGTAAAGTGCCAAGTTCTAGGGTTTGTGATTGATGGTGGCATGGTAGGGTGGAATTATAGGATCGTACTTTTTATGAATTATTGGCAAACACATATGTAGATAACGGTGCTCACAAATGATGATAACACTAACGAAGATTATTACTGAACAACAACTTGTACATAATTAACTAATGGCTGATTAAGAACTGATTACTGATCTATAAATATTACTTCGCCTTCTCAGAGATTACACCTTGTTGATGCTTCCTTCCCTGTTATCATTGTGATTTATCACAAATATGTAACCTTGCTGAACTAGCATATTTGCACATAATGTTGTCAACCTCATTATATAACTTGTTGATGTAAGATGTGAACAATTAAACAAATAGAATAATCTTCCGAAGTTCATTGAATTATTGATTCCTTTATTAGTCCATTACAGTCTCTAAATCCTTTCAAACGACTTCAATATGATTAAATATTTCTATTTATTTAGGACTTATAACCCAATTACATTACAGCGAACGACCAGAGCTGAGCTCACTAGGTTACAAAGACAAGCAAGTCTGACCATTACTGGAGCCATATGAGCCACATCAACGACTGCTATAGAAATCCCACTTGACCTACCTCCTCTCCATATCTATTTGGAGAGACAATTCAGGTGAGCAACACCCAGATTGCTGCAGGACAAAGGGGTTACGAACTCCAGAGGCGTCTATGGAAGATTTCCTCTCCTCTACGCAAAAAAAAATGGTTCAGAAAATACGTGGGGGAAAGGATTTTAGACGAGCACTGTTAAATGCTAAAGGAATCCTGGCAATGATTCATTGCAACTCTTTATTCTCACAAACTGATTCATTAAATTCGTAGTGACTTACCTACACATGAATCTGCTGCATCGTTGAGTTCATAGCCTGCTCTACATTGAATACGAGGATTACACTGGTATCGCCCATTCCAATTCAAACATGTTTCTCCGCGTTGACAAGGATTACTCTCACATTCATCGATATCTACAAGTAACAAAGTAATATGTTAATAAACTTTACAAGCTCTAACGACAAATAATACATAGGGGAGGTAGGGACATAGTAGACCACTGAGGCAATGTAAACCATAGCTGTTGAAGGAAGAAATGAGACGCTGCTACAATTATTCTCGCGTTATTAACTACATTGTTCAGTACTGATGGCTTAACGTTGTTGGCATGTTTATGTGAGTCTCTTAACGATAGTTTCCGAGAATTTTTCAGTCTGTTGGTTTTTATACATTTTTGTTATTTTTATTTGTGTAAATAGGATGTTGAATGCAGAATTTCTAGTCAAGCTTGTTTTTTTTAATTTGAATGAGATGTAATTTTTTCTTCAATCGTCCAGATGGGGCAATGTGGACCTAAGGTGGAACAAAAGATGCTGAAATGTTGACTTGCAATTTACGTGTTCAAACTAATCGTATTTAAAGGTTTTTGTAATTAAAATTATAAATTATACCGCTTAATTGATTTATTAATTCATTTCATTCATTTCGTTCTCGTTGTAGTCCAAATTTTTTTTTGTTTACTAAACCGTTTAAAAACCTTGAACTAACAATGACTTCTTAAATAGTCCACTATGCCCCACCTTCTCTAATTCGATTTTCTGACCTTCACAATTTCCTTTATAATTCATTATGTAGCCTGGTAAGCACTTCTTTCGTTGTCCACTGAATATTGGAGGATCTGGGAAAATCCTAGAAGGTGTTGTTTGTGTGGTGGGAGTAGTATATCGGTGGGTTCTTATAGGATCACATCTATAAGATCCCAAAGTGTTTCGACATTTAAATGCACTTCCTAGGCCTCCGCAATTGTGAGTTCCTAGTACACATTCATCATCGTCTTCACACAGTCCATTTGCCATATTCAAGGTGTAACCTGTACCACAACCTGCCAATCTTGCGCAATAATATGAACCTAAAGTATTATCACACCTTTGTGTGTCAGTACAATCATGTGATCCTATTTGACATTCGTTGACGTCTGAAATAAAACTAAAATTCAATATTCCCGTCATAGCCTTCTCTATACTCAGGCCAATCCTTGACCATGTGATGGTCACGTGACCAACTTAGGCTTAGAAAGCGTGTGCGAAACACGTTCAGCTGGGAATTCCTTTTTGTATCAGTTAAAGCCGGTGAATATCATCGTGCTTATTACAGTGAAAATAAAGAACTAATTGAATTCATTTTGACAAAATATAGTTTAAGAGATGTGATAGTTCAAAGTTGCTTTCTGTTTTGGTTATTTGTGTGAAATGTCCATGTTGAACGATTTTATTAGATATAGTTGTACGTTTTATGAACCTTTAATCGGCCAGAAATATGAAACTTATCTTCCTGAGTCTTTGTCACCTATTTTGGAAGAGAGCAGGAATTCTGGAAATGTCATACTTCCAAAAAATTATGAAATACCGCTCCTAAAATGGGTTTCTAGTAGTCCGGATTTTTGGCCTATCGAGATTTTGTAGAATGTGATGAAGAAACAGGTCAGAGACAATCTAACCAGGCATGTTCAATAGCTCAAACAAACGCTCCAGAACATATGGGATACTTTCACTCTAGAGTAGTGTCAGGATCTAGTAAATAATTTGCCGAGAAGAATTGAAGCGGTTATTAAAAATAAAGATGATGTTGCTCAGTGGAAAAATTACATCTTAGAGCTGAAAATCATACATTTCGTTTGTTCCTCTTTTTAGTCCTAATCAGTTCCAATTATTGGACGGGGCTCGTGAACTTGTTCAAGATTGCGTACCTACTATTTTTGTGAATCAATCTTCTCATAAAAGTTTCATTCGAACGTAAACATCCTTTAACATCGCGATGTGATTGATTTTCAAACCTGGCTCAAGAAGATGATATTTTTAATTGTATAGTCGAGTTGCGCCTTTTACTGTGGTCTCTAGAGACGGCCTGAGTTGGTCACGTGACAAATTCTGCCATGAACTTACCTATACAAGCGCCCGTGAAGTAATCCGATGTGAACCCTGCCTTACATTCACATTTATAGCTACCCAAAGTATTTTGACATTCTTGGTTACTGTCACATGGTTGTTCGGTACCACATTCATCAATATCTTCAACATAACATAACAGAAATAGCAATGATACTGTTATAACACCTGCTACTAATTCTTATTCGCGAGCTACGTCTGCAGAAATAGCTTATACCCGTATAAAGTGTTGAGGCGTCGGCTCCGCCGCCGCGATGCCATACCACAATTACTTATAGATGCTTATTTCAAATAAGTAGTGGAGAAAGACATCAAAAATTATACTGTAGGTCATGTGCATGTTTTGAGTTGACAGGGTGAACGTCACCCGTCTTGTTCAGGGGTTATGTGTTGACGTCATAGACTGTCTTTTATGTAAATGCAAGAAGTTTAGAATAACAGGAGGTCAATCTGTACGCTATTCTTATGGCTCGTTACCAGAAAGTGAAACTTTTGGCTCTATTTACTTGGCACCAGTTCACTTATTGCCCTTGGCGTACCCCCATCACCATAATGCGGTTCTACAGGTGCTATATTACTATCTAAGGCACTCGTGCGGAATAGTTCAAGAGCCGGTGCCGGCTTACATGCCAGGACATATTGTGTCCTTTGAAAAAAACGAAAAATGCCAGATCTACTGGCATTACTCGTTTCCGACTGTCAGGTCCATACAACCAAATAGTCCTCCTGGCGTTGTCATCCTCGATAAACAAACCAAGACTATGTATGTCATCGAATTCTCTGATCCGGCAGAGATGAGCATAGTCTTGAAAGAGGAGGATAAATGAACAAAGTATTAAGATCTCCTGTTCGAGCTCCGCACGCTATACCCAGGGCACTAGGTCGTATTAGTATTTCAGGTTATCGGTGTTTTGGGCAGAATTCGGTCTTTGCTGCATTCCAACTTTAAGATCATTCCAGCCTGCAACAACTCTGCACAGATCTTAATATAGTCAACGGATTTGGTTTGCTGGCGCGATTGTTGCGATGTCGTTGGAGCGTGCGGCAGCCCGGACCAGGTATTTATGCAAAAATAAATTATATATTATATAAGCTGTTAATACCCGTCATTCATCAAGTAAGGAACATATCTGCCGAGTATCAAAGTCGGTGCGCTCCATAGTTTCGGGAATTTCGTGATGAGTGGACTGATAAAATGTGTGATAGCTGACACTTTTTCCAAAACTTATGTAACAGGTGTTAGCAATTCCCACGTTTATCTTTTGATTTAATTATGACTTACCTATGCATCCATTTCTTTCAGGAAAATATCGGAAGCCTTTACCACAACGATTGTAAGTTATAGAAGTGGCTGGTTGAGAATAAAATACAGTTGTAGTTGCAGGCGGTGGGATAGATGGTTTGGAGGGAAATTGAAATGTTGTTCGAGCAGTAGTACGATAATCAGGAATGAAAGTAGGAAATGAGGTTGTATTTGTTACTGGCGATAAAGTCGTGCTTGGTGGCGTATTTTGGCCATAAGGGCTTGTCTGAGTTGTCTGAATATATGCCGGCGTGTGCGACCATGTGACATTTGCAGGATATACAGAACTGGTCCGGGTAGGATATCGATTTGTTGGATAAGTTAAATTATCTTGATTTTTTGGAGTTTTAGGTAAACAAGTATGACCACCAATTTCATTCAAACAAATTTCTGTCGTACCACATAATTCAACATTTTCCTCACATTCGTCGATATCTGAAAGTAAGATGTATTTACAAAATATAATATGTACTGAAAATACAAGTGGATAAATAATAATTCATAGGAATTCTTGGCTCCCGGACGGATTCCCCATTACAATAGCACGACTTGATGCAGACGTTTCACCAACCATTACAGGTGGCATCTCCAGGGTAGGCTGGGGACTTGAAATAAAACTGATTCTTCTGGTTTTTGCAGCGGTATTAATGTAATAAATTGGAATTAGGGAAATCGTAGCTTCTCATTATTAAGGTGGCCTGTGGTATGTGCGATAATCTTATCGAGTTAAGGCGGTAATGTTAGTCTGGATTGAAACAATGAAGTCTTTTGCCGCCGAAGATATGAGCCGATACTCTGTACTCACACGAAGGTGTTATCAATAAAAACTATAACATCAGCGAAAACAGGGAGCTGGGAATAAAGGTATAATCGGGTTGAGAAGTAAGGGGGTATAGAGGCTGGACTGTTTTGATAAAACTCTTTCTTCAAGAGGGAAGAAGGCAGTCCGGGCCGGTCCATACTCAAGACGCGTATCATTAAAGCCGAAGTAAATTCAATTTCTCAAAAAGATAAAATTTGGTGATTAAGGTGTAACGTGGTAATTAAGTTAAATTGTTAAGTAGTTCAATTCAGAGGACAGCCGGGGACTCCGATGTGTTATCATCGTTAAAATAATTAAATTCGTTCTATATCATTGGCACCGACTCGTCCGGTGAATTAAAAGTAGTGAGTGTTAGGGGAAGGTTAAACAACAAGGGGGGTAAGTCTTAGGTCTAGATAATTACAAATTACAACTGTTTGGGTTGAACTGATACTGCATGATTTCCGCTAAGTAGAGTATTAAGGTGGTAAAAGGTTGTAAGAGACTTTTGTTTGAGATTCAATCCAGAAACCACTATTCCTTTCGTCTATGTTTTCACAACGGTAGAGGTTAGTAACCATTTAGTTTAGTTGTAATATTCTCTAAATATCCATATAATTATATTTCGTCATACTAAAATTATTGACAATAAATCCAGGTCATAAGTCGATTGGTTTGATTTAATAAATGAAACAACCCAAAGTTTACCTATAAAGTGATAAGCATTGATAGTATCGGAGGGTTCCTGCTTAACCTCTTAAAAAAAGTAGGTGGTGGCAGCATATCATAATAATGAATAAAGTAGTTGAAAGTTAAGATTAATTGCCTGAATGCAAATTCCGATTATTTGCTGGAAGCCGTGAGGACACGCACTACCAAAGGAGCGCTGTGAGATTGACAGGGTCAGTAGCAGAAAGTTAATAAATTACAAGAATTAAAACAAAGTAATGGGTGTATATTACATTAAATGTAGGAAAAAACGTTCACGCTACACAGTTCACTGCCTTCATTCCGGTGGTTAACGCCTTTCTGGCATCTGACCTTGCCGTTGTGTGATCATGTGCGAAGTGGAATGTTGGAGGATGGGTTTCCTAATATCATGAGTTGCGGTTCTGATTATTTGGATGTTTTAGGATTTCTATCGCTTCAAGAATTTTTCGCTGATAGAAGTTTGGAGTTCGGGCTAGGATTTTAGTATTTTCGAAAAGGATTTGATGATTAGTGTCATACTGGTGTTCCGCAAGTACAGATCTACTGGTGTCATGAAGCCTTTGTACAGCGTTCATGTTCTTTCACACGGGTAGCTACAATGAAAAATGCTATAAACACCTTCTAAATGACGAGGAGAAAGGGGGTCTTTTATAGGCTCTAAAACTGAGATAGTTTTGGAGGTGTGGAAAAACAGTTAAGGATTCTATCATCAGAGAATGACAATCTCAGTGGAATAATTCTCAATCTAAATTATATCAAGTGAAAAAACATGTCACCCCATGGAAATCAAACCCCGCCAGTAGAAAGCACCAAATCATTCTCTCCAGATTAAGAATTGGCCATGCATAGTTACCTCCTTTCAAGAAGTAACCCACCAACGTGTGAAGTGTGCCAAAGTCAGCTCTCCGTTAAACACATCCTAGAAGAATGTCCAATGTACTATAACCAGCGACGCGTACACCACATTCCTCCATCAATTGAAGCAATACTGAACTCCAGATGTGATATGAAAGCGTTTCTAACAAATATCAATATTACTAACGAAATATAATTATTGTAAATATTATTCATTGTATATATGTATTCATTGTGTCATACATTTCTGTGTGTCTAATAATCTTAAGGGTTGATGAGACTATTATTAAAAAAAAAAAAAAAAAACTAGTAGAAATATTATGCTTCTTAAGGATTTTGGAAAATCGAACGTTATATTTTCAATATATGGAAGATAAGCAGTGGATAAAGGAGTTGGGGGGGCTTGTGGCTTTGAAATTTTAGAAGTGTATTCTTTTATGGCTTTTAGAACGTTATGATGGGAGAACTTATTTGATAATAAGACAGATGGAAGGTGATTTAACTCTGATTTTAAGGATTGGAGTTGGGATAAGTTAAGCTATGACCGGAGAAAGTGGGGAATCCGGGGCTGTCATGAGTTCTCCAACTTTCTCCGGTCATAGCTAATATCTTCATGGAAACTTATGAGGAAGATGGTATTGACTCATCTCTTCTCAAGCCAAATGTTGCTTGAGATATGTTGACTACACTGTTGTTGTTTGGCAACAGAGAAAATCTTGTTCCCTTCCACAATGACTTAAATTCATTATATCCCAATATCCGTTTCACCAAGTTGAATCAAATGGTTCCTTGCGGTTCTTAGATGTATTAGTTAGTCGACAGACTGACTGTGTATCTAATACCCACTTCACCGTTAGATATCTCAATGGCCTTCCCACCACCACCCTGCCCAAAAGCAATCTGTCATAAAACTCCTTAGTCCACAGGGCTGTCAACTTATCCCAACCCCAATCCTTAAAATCAGAATTAAAACACCTTTCATCTGTCTCATTATCAAATAATTTTTTCCATTATAACATTCTAAAAGCCATAAAGAAATACACTTCTCCTCGTTTATCCATATATTGAAAATTAACAAAAATCCTAAGATAGCATAATATTTCTACTCCTTTTTCCCCACTTCCAAAAATATCTCTGTTTTACAAGACCCATCAAAGGTCCCCTTCCTCCTCTTCATTTAGAAGGTGTTCATTCCCTGTTCTTGAAGTATACAGTCTACATTGGTGAAATAGGTCGTACAGTAGTTCTACCCGTGTGAAAGAACATGAGCGCTGTACAAGGCTTTTCGACACCAGTAGATCTGCACTTGCGGAACACAAGTTTAACACAAATCATCAAATCCTCTTCGAAAATACTAAGATCCTAGCCCGAGCGTCAAACTGCTATCAGCGAAAAATTCTTGAAGGCAGTGAACTGTGTAGCGTGGAGGCAGAAACCACAAAAATCATTTTTGATTCAAGCGTCAATCCTGCCCTGAAGATGCCACCTGTAAGTGTTGGCGAAACGTCGGCATCAAATCGCGCTATTGTGACGCGGAATCCATTCGGAAGCCAAGAATGTTCAAGATTAGCTATTCGCGAAAGTTTCCTATTCAAGATAATAATTCATAGTTTAAATTTTTACTTAATGCGGACAAAAAGTTTCACCACACTGTGGCATTTTAAAGCTTAGAGCTTTTAACTAAAGCTAAATGTAAAATTAGGTCAATAAAATTTAACAATCAATATGAATGTGGTACAAAATTGGGGCTGGAGACAATGGGTTGGTTGTTGACAAGTTGACTATTGATTCTAGAATATTGGGTAAAAATGTAAAATATCGGTATTCACGGTGAGCTTATGTTGCAATAGAAGACTTGCGTAATTAGTCTTCTCAAATGTTAGAATGAAATTGCATCCTATTACAAGGCATTAGTCATCACACCTCAACCTATAAACTTTTCTTTTAATTTTCCCTTTTTAGATTTTGAATTATTAATATATGAGTATACATTATTTTTTTTGTAGAGGCGACGTTTTTATCCTGGTTTCTAAAAATTGAGATATTTGTATAAATAGACATGCATGAAGGTAGATTTGGTATAAATATTAACTGTGTTTTTTTAATCAAATTAGCAGGATATAACTCTATGATAGATACATAGATTAAGTAATATTCCATTGTGTAAAGATATTTTCCAATTAGTTATTGGTAAAAATAATGCTTGATGATGCCAAGATAATAAATTAAGGCCCTAATCTAATTCATCCACAGGTTAATAATAATGTGAATCTAATTTCGCATGTTTAACATATTAAGGTATTCAAAACACAAAAATATCTCAATTTCTTAAAAACCAGATTAAAAATGCCTAATAATCATATATCAATAATTCAAAATTTAAGAAATTTCTAGTTTGTGATGACTGTAATGCCTTTTATATAGGACAAACTAAACATTATTATTGTAATATATATAACAAATATTGTTTGATATTCATAGCGTTTCATCTTTGCCTGTTAAAAATAAATTCGTTCAATTACCTTCACAAATATTATTAATCGGATTTTTCTTAAAACCTGGAGGACATGTCCTTTTAGAAACTTTATCAATGCACGTATAATTTCCTTTTGTATTCAAACAAACTTGTGATTCCTTGTTGCAGTGATTTTCTTCAGTGACACATTCGTCGATATCTATAATAGAATTTATTTTTAGAAAAAATTATATGTAATCCAGTCATCTATAGAACCACACTTAAAATTAAATTTAGACTGATTCATAAATTTCCGCCCTTCTACAGAGAAAATATTTGCACACGGTTACAAGTAAACATTCAATTGTTTTTTATATTATAATATGTATTAGTTGCATTTCCAAGAGTCAATCTTGATGACAGATTCCATCGACTAAACTATTCATGATTTTTTTGAGCAGTCGAATATGGTCTCTTTAATGCCCTGCATTTGTCAACAAGATATGTATTGTCTATGACACACATCATGTATATCCACCTATCTAGTTATGATCAATAAGTCTGGCAAAAGTACGTCAATGGTATTAAGAAAATTAACTGGTAGTTACTGGCGATCACCAGAACAGTACAATAGATCTACCAGAGAAGCCACAACGATGACCAGAAACATATGCAGTAGCAGTAGTAAACGGCCATGGACATCTTTCAACCACACATATTGATCACCAGTCGAATCAGCTTGGACCTGGCATATATACCAGAGGTATCCAGAAGGGCCAGCAAAAAAGTGATACAACATATCCCAAGTCTCTGCGAAGATACTCTTGAGAAACTAGAATCAGAAGAGATCTAACTCCCGGTTGAGAGGACACCTCAGGAAGCTCATATTAGTAGAGGACGAACGGTGCAGATTCTGCGAAAAGGAGGATGGATCTTCTCTTCACATTCTTTCAGAATGCACGACCCTGCAAAATCTAAGAGAACGACACCTGAGAGCGTATCAAATAGAAGAGGAAGACTTACTTAACCTGAGGCCTTCCAATATCCTGAAGTTCCTATGAGCTATAGAAACGACATATTTTTAGCAGCATTGAACAAAAACAAAGTTCTACAGAAGATAGATTTATTGTTAAAATTAATCCTACCTGAACAATCTTCTGCTGAAGAATTGTATTGGAATCCAGGAGGACACTGAATTGTCTTCTCATCTTCACATTTAAATGAACCTATGGTATTGTAACATGTTTTTGGCCTGGGGCACATTAGGCCTATCACACATTCGTCTATATCTGTTGAAAAAGATTTTCTATGAGTTTCGTGACAGTTTATAAGATGAGATTTTATTCATTTACAGTTTACAGTCTCGAATGTTTTTGTATTTATATCTAAGACACGCTAGTAAAATAAATTTTACCATCACAAGTTCTATTCTGTCCATTGAACTTATAACCAGGATCGCAGCTCTTGGTAAATTCTGAGGAATCGTCAAATGAGTTAGGATCCTCGCAAAAATAGCCTCCGTCGTCATTCAAACAAGTTTCGTACGGCTCACATTCAAAAGTATTTGTAGCACATTCGTCTATATCTAAAAGTAAATTAAACTATGATTCGAAAGTTCAGCAAGATATTATAATCATATTACCCTTGCATGTTCTTTTATCATTTGTTAGTTCATAACCATCTCTGCATTTACATTTTATGGCAACTCCAGTGTCAACACATTCATGGTCACATGGATTACTAATTTCGCATCTACGGAAGAATAATAATTTTCAACCAGGGTTAAAGTATTGTTCAGATTGTACCGTTGATCTTTTGACTGCAATAGTACCCTAATTACCATAAAATGCACCACCTTTTCGGAATCATGACTCAACGTCGCCTCACATTTCTTCAGATTCTTATGATATACCCTGATATGACAATAGAAATAGAATTAGAACAGGTAGTGGATGAATTTGTGAGTACGATTTCTGAGAAGGGAAAATGTTTGGCAGTTAAAAATAATAAGATCTGTAGCTTAGATCAGTTAGATCGATCAGTAAAGTCACAAACTAATAGTTCTACAGCTGTTTTACTCTTATCATGGAGTTTATTAGTAGAACGAGAAAGTTTGCGACTTTACTGAACGTTCCCTGCTGAAGGTAGACATAACCGCGGTCAATGTCGTACATTGTTTGATTTTTTAGTGGGATATCTATTAGTAGATGGCGTGAGAGGAATTAGTGTTATAAGAAGTGTATCATCAGCAAATTGAATGAAATTTTCAACTTCTTTTATTAATATTAAAAATAAAATGAGTCCAAGACTGATCCTTATGATGCACCTACTTCTAATTTGATTTACTCTTGCAAACTGAAATATATTGACTTGTTCCTGCCAGATAGGACACCAATAATAAAATGATATTGTTTCTAAGCCCATAATATTTCAATTTAAAATAGTGTGTGATATAAAATCGAATAACTTTGTTAGATCGTAGAAATTGGCCAATAAGTCACTGTTTTTGTATGCTATATTTATATGAGTGCAAAGTTACGATATGATTGAAGTTGTGGAAAAATACTCAATGGAAATTACAAAACTGTTTGATTCTAGAAAACCAATAATTTTGTTTTATTAATCTTTCGATCACATTATTGGTAGGATAGGTATTTGTTGATAATTTGCTGGATCGAGTTTTACTACCCTTTTTGTGCAGTGGTATAACTTTAGATATCTTCATGTTACTGGGGAAAAATGTTGTTTAATGCATAAGCTTATTAATTGGTTTATTATTGGTTATAGGGGCTGTGAGGAGAAAGTCTACCATCATCCGCAAGGGTGCTTGGACGAGACAGCTGACAGGGGGGGTCACTTCCAACAGATCGTTGATATGGAGCAGTTACAAATTTGGGGCCTAGACGGATACCTAACATCCGCGTTAATTGCTATTGTATTGGAGGTGGTCTATCTAGGAGAAAACTAGATAGTAAGCGATGGTCTACATCCCTTTATTTGCCATTAACCTTGAGGACGTTAATTACCTTGGTCAAGTTGACATTTTTGACTAACTGAATTTGAATATACATACCTATTGGTCTTCTGCTGCTTTCTATCAGTTGTTTTCTTATCAGATTTACATGACTTATTGTCTGCCATCAAGGAAAATCCCTTATTGCAGTCACATTTATAGGAATCTCCAATTGGTATACAAATTTGAGCGCAAATGCCTTCAATGTCGCATAAATTTTCTATCGCTTGAAAAAAATACAGGAAAACGTCAGATATATGTATTTACAGAATATATTCCTACAATGATGCAAATATTCCGAGAATAATGTTCATATCTTTCATAATCCAGATTCATTGATAAAAAATACAAGAAATTGTATATAAAGCAATCAATAAAGATGACATAATTCCTCAAGATTAAAAATGCGAGGAGAAATATGAAGCAAAAAGGCTAAAAAGGAAATACATTTCAAGTACAATTATATTATATATAAGGATGAGGGGATAAGTAAAGAAAAAATACATATTGGTATTATAAACAAAGTCAGTGGTTTGGTTTATCAATTCAGAAAGCAAAACTTACGTGGAATAGGTGTCCTAAATTGAGGTAAGGTTCTTTGTGTAGACGATACTTCATTATGAGTATTACGTTTTGAAAGAATTTGTGTAGTTTGTTTATTGACCGTCACACTTTGGGTATTTGCTGTAGTCGTTTTGAGAGCTCTTTTACAACAGATTACGAAAATCGTTCCCAGTTTCAAAAAATCTTGACAAGTTTCATCACCTTGGGCGATTTCAATTCCCATTTTGCAAGCTTCGCAACAGCTCTGAAAACATTAATAACTTAAACTATAAAAGAGTTCACACTGTGGATATATTATAACACTATTGATAAGAAATAATCACGTTTATGCACTAAAAATACTACTAAAGTACTGAGGACCTTTCGGCTACCAAGTAGCCATCATCAGAGTAAACTAAAGTATAAATCAAAATGTGCCTGTTATATACTAGTTGGGGATAATAATGTAAACAACTCAGCTGGAGATAAATCGAAATTTAATTAATTGATTTTTCGTTTATACATTTCCATCCCTTCTAAATTACCTAGAAATTTGTCGGTACTGTGTTATAAAAGTGATAAAATTTCTTGAGAAATATTGACCTGTATTCAAAATATGTTCGGCTGCCGCTGATTTTTCAAAACTATTTTTCTTCATATGGGCAAAATGTTCCTTATAACGAGTTGAAATGTTTCTTCTAGTTTGACCCACATAACATTTTGAATACGACTCACCATTGATTTTGTAAATCCCGCATTTGTCGAATAGAAATCGGAAATTATCAAAGGTGTTGCCTAAACGGTGTTTTTGTTCTTACTTCTATAAACTGATAGTATTGCAAATCTATGGAATTTATCAATTACTGAAGAATGGTAAGTGAAACTTTTGAGTTTTATCGAAGTATTTGAAGGTAATGGCTCTAATTTGGTTAGTTGGCTACGTTTCAAATTCCTTTTCTGTTTAGAAATTAAATTATTGATCAAAGGTTACCACAAATCCTAATACGTTTGTATTAACACCATCTGCTGACAGCTGAGCTCTGAACTATTGGGATTGTAACAGTTACATGATTAATAAAAAAATTTCAATTTATTTAAATTTCCGGATAAGCCCATAAGCAGCAAATTTGGACAACGTTCATTAAATGTTAATTATTTGGCACTCACCGTTGACTTAAAATAATATGTAATTATCAGACTCGGCTGACTTACTTTTAGCACCAAAATTTTAATAATATAATTAATTACTAGAAAATGATAAGAGATAGGTAATATAGAATTCAATAATGTGATAAAATATAGGTGTTCTATTAAAAATAACCAACTTTCGGCTAACTTTTGGTTAAGCCTACCAGCTTGGAAGACGAGTATAAGTTTTCCACATCTCACGAAATTTCGAACTATTATTTTTTACTTTATCAATCGATAATTGATTGCAATGAGTATTTCATAACTGCAGTTTACTTATCGACAAATTGAAAGAAAGAATTCAAATATTATATTCATTATTCACGGATTACTTAACAATAACGCGGAAATTTATATGAAATTGTAATTGAATCGATAACAAGTAAGCAAAAATAGGTACAAGACTAATTAAATTAATACTAGGTTATCAATGTCTTAGGATGAAGGACACCTTGACGTAATTCAAAGTTTCTTTCGGACTATGCTTTTCTATATCTATTTAGAATCATTATTCATAAAAGAACATAATGGGCATCATCAACGACAATGTTTTTTGAAGGCACCTGAAATATCTCTTTAAGGAATAAAACCTTTATTTTCATTACCCATTTTTGTTGTCGGCAGTCCCACGTCTATTTTAATTTAGTTTTTGATATGATATAATGATACATTTGAATTTCTAGGTACTCAGCTAAATTAAATTTACCTTCCTAGTATCGGAGGATCCAGTTGAGGTGCACACTTTGCCATGTTCAGCGTCTTGTTTGCCATTTTCGCATTGGGTTTCCCTAAAATAAATACCATGAATACTAAAATAATTTCTATCATTCTACACGCTACTAGTTCAAGTAAAAACGAGTGAGTTCTATATTAAACGGGCCTAATCCATATACGAGATCATCAAAAGAAACCAATTTATTTCCCCAGATCCGTATTTGGAAATAATCATATTAATGTATCCATAAGACATTTGAATTTGTACGAGATCGAAATTTTATCGAATGGGCCGAGGAAAAGTTTCCATAAGTTAGTTTACAAATAGTTTAGGACCCTATAATTCCATTATTTTTCATTCTAGCAAGAATATAGCTCACTTACTCTCTAGTAGGCTATGCGAAAAGTTTATAATAATCTTATTCTATAATTTTTTTTGTGATTTTATTAATCAGCTGAAAGTCGTCCTATTTTGCTAATTTGGACGACGTCGTACTAAAAAAATAAAGAAGTTACCGGTGGTACCCATCAATCCGTACATTCAGAATATTATGATTTAAGGGGTTCTTCGCGTTTTGCATAGTTTTGCTCGGTGAAAATTCTTACACTTTTACAATTTACAATAAAGTCTCTGATTATACATCGTCTTTATCTGTAATTTTATACAAAAATGCGAAGGATACGAGATGAATCATAAATAGGGTAGATTAAATTTTTGCGGGAAATGTATGCAAGTGCTGCAGCATAATGATATAGAAATAAACCTAGGGCTTCAATGCTACCAACATTTATTGTAATTTATTATTTCTTCAACATCATATTTAATCTAAAATTGTTTTCTAAATATTTTTACACTTTGCTGCTATTTATATTCCAGCTTCTTAAATTTGATTCGAGATTACTGTAAGAAAATGAAATTTTCGAAATTCTCTCCTAAATACCTTTCTTTAGTTTTACAGCATACTTCTGCAGACTCCAAGCATTTGAGTTCATCTTCTTCTTTAAGATCAAGAATTGGTGTTTTTATATGTTCGCAATTGAATCCAGATGTTGAATGGTTCGACCCAGCTGAGCAACATTGTTTAATACTCGTTAAATCCATACCTAAAATCCCAAATAGGGCGAATAATGCAGAACAATTGAATCGCAATAATGAATATTCGCAATTCAAATAATGCTTTTAATAAAATCATCGATTAAAGGGCTGATTAACATAATTGAATATCTTGAAGGCCAGACGAAATAATTTAATTTAGATTTAGATGTTTTTTACGTTATACTAATTAACGATCTATTTAAAATATCATGTATTCTTGTATTAAATAATATTCATGAACGTTAACTAGGTACTCAAGCACTTACCTTTTACACATGAAATGCTCAACAAAATCCATAGTGAAGAATTTAAAAGACGCATTTTGAAGACAGGTATATTTACTTGTTACCCGTACAAGTTCGTGAGAAAGACTGGCAGAAAATGCGTATGCTTATCACCATTCTTTATTTACACATGACCATCTTTCGTTTAAGGGAGCATATAGTACTTCCTTTCCTTATCTGTTTAAACATAGATTGTTTCGAATCAATGGTGATATTATCGTCTGCTCCAGAAGACTCAATAATATAGAAAGTCAACAAAAGTGTTTTGAAATATTGTTTACCGATGAAAGAATAATTTTTACATGAAAACTAAAGTAAAAAAATGGTTTATAAAATGTCTCTGCTGTTTATTAATAGCGAGTGACTTTGGTTGTTCTTTTATTATTTTGACTAAAAACAGAGTTAAAATTAGAAAACTCCACAAGAAAGAATTGATGACATGATTCATTTCTCAAGCCAAACACCCCCTCATTGGATTTTTGAGTAAACATATTTACAATTTCATTATAATATACTATGGTAACGAAGTAAATAGTGAGGTTTCCACACTTTTTCTTTGCGAACAAATATAAAGTGTTTCACTTTAAAAATATTGCGGCCAGTAATAATTAAATTTGAATAGTTTCTGGCAAACTTCTAGAAACTATAGATTGGTGTCGCTTTGGTTGCTTACTTCTTCTATGTTTTGGTTGTATAAGGTGAATAGTAATAATAGTAGTATTAATAATAAACAGTGTAATTTGTGGTTCGGTGATATCTCCGTAGTGAATAGTGTAAAGTACACATAAATAAAGATAGCTAAATCTGATCACCAAAATAATAATACGTACGTACATAATAGGGCAATCCACACCACGTCACCTAAGATGGCGGTTGAGGGCACACAAATTGATAATCGCCACAAGAACATCATTGTCAGTGTGGTCGTTCGGCTAGTGAAAGTGTATTTTTGAATTTTGTCGAAGCTTTAGTGTTGTTAATCGATATTATTCAGATGGAGTGATTACCTGAAGACGCTATTGTTGAAAAGCAGAAACGTTGGTGAACGGTATGATTGAAAATACATCCCTATCTTGTGACCTTTATTAAAAAATAATATTGTTTGTGTCAATAAATAAATGGTTGTTCATTCCTTGCTTTACTAATTCAGTCAAGTACCTTTAATTGAATACCAATCATCAAATAACTTGAAAACAATATCCAATCAATATAAATAGGCTTCACTAAATTACTATTGCAAAATGTAATTTACATTAATATCATAATATCAGAGGAGATGGGTTTTATATGTACAAAAGCTGTTTGATTCTAAGAAGGTTCAATAAAAACAAAAGATTTAACAAGTCATCAAATGGTCATGAAAGTAAAATGAATTCAACAATGGGGAATTATTCAAATCAATCTGGTCATTCAATAAATATGC
Organism: Endomychus coccineus; assembly: GCA_958510875.1. Taxonomy (NCBI): domain Eukaryota; kingdom Metazoa; phylum Arthropoda; class Insecta; order Coleoptera; family Endomychidae; genus Endomychus; species Endomychus coccineus. The sequence goes on from OY294068.1 coordinate 198,734,202, forward strand.
TTTTTGTGCTTATTAATTTCAAGGCTTTCTAAAAGATTCAGCACACCCATCATAAAACTTGATTGACTCTTTCCACATTCGGATGAAATATCTATAAAGGAAAGGTTCAAATTGAAAAATACACATATTTCAAAATATTTCTATTTATTGAGTTACCATAATCCCAAGGAAAATTTTTATTACAGGAATTAACACGTCTGCTATAAGAATGTTTTTTGAGGAGGTACATGAACATTCACAAACTGATTTGAAAATTTGGCAGAAAGAAATGTTATTACGAACTTTGGAAAATAACATTTTTTTATAACTTTTGTGCCCTTTTGTGACAGGGTATTGCCAAAGCGATACCAGTTGGTTTGATTTTTCTCTTGTTCAGCCTCGCTTTTCTTTCGACTGCATCAACATTGTTCCCAACATTTTGTGAAAAATGTCCCATGTTCTGTGGGGGAACCCAGTCAGGAATGGTTTCGTCCTCTAAAGGAGCAGAATTTCCTGAAAATAATTGTATACAATTAAATAAATTTTCACTACCAATCCTCCTCAAGCATTTTCATTTATAGTCGAGGAAATAAAGCATTCCACATTCCAAAACCGGCGCAGAGGTAAGGTAATTTGCAGAACATTGCGAGTGTCATAGTCGTGATCGGCGACCTTGAAAACCCCCGAGCTGGAATTTGTTACATTTAATTAAGAAAAAGTAACACATTCCTAGAAGATGACGTTGTTACCCGGACTCAGGGTACACCAGGTATTGCAGAAGAGTTTTTTTAAGTCGTAATCATCACTAGCAACCTTTGTATCACCTCTTGAACAGTTAACAAACATTAAAAATAATTTTTCAATTAATTTCATCGATATCTAGGGTCCAGGAAGCCCGGATACCCCGGGGGCGGTTCAGGAGGACCTCAGGGAATTTTCTTGATCGCATATTCGTGTTCAGCGACCCCAAAAATTCTCGAGAAACCAATTTGAGTCCGTTTTTATTATTCACTTCAAAAAGTGCACTCAGAAAAATGCATTTTTTGGCTGTAGAAATGCAATAAATTTTTTCCGCAAAAAAAAAAATACCGGACAAATTTTCTAAATCACTTTCTGATTCGAATGCAGAAAACCGCATCTCAATGCATCCAACTGCGCCAAGTTTGGAAGGTTTGGCTTATTTTAGTGCTTTATTTCCTCGACTATTAATTAGTTTACATTTAAGCGTTACCTATTGTTAAAGAATAATTTTTTTCTTGTATATTATTTAAAAAATAAGAATAGTTTATTTGATTTTACGATTTATAAGATAAAATAACTAATTTGAAAGCGGCATTTTTAAGGGACAAGAAATTATTATGAAAAGGAAATTTGCTCAAAATGGTAGCTCGAGTGATAAATCCCGGTGCTTGATCTTATCCTATGTTTGTTCTGTTAATGGAAATCGAAACCCATTTCCTAAACTAATCGCTGCCACTGTACGTCGTTGTTATTCGAACGCCTGCGTATAATACTGATTACATCTGTGCAAGGCAAGGTGACCTTCTCAGATATCATAACTTTTAGTTCAGCCGGCACAGTGTTTAAAACTCATTCATTTCGTTCTACTTTCAGCAGAGTTTGCCGCATTTCGTTATTTAGCTTCGTGCAAGAGCTAAATTATGTCGAAACCGCAGTCCGATAGTGATAAAAGAAAACAGATCAGTGTAAGGGGCATTGCCGAAGTACAAGATGTCACCGCCATAAAAAGAGCATTTAACAGACATCTACATTATACTCTGGTTAAAGATAGAAATGTTTCCACCTCTAGAGATTACTATTTCGCCTTGGCCCATACTGTTAAAGATCATATGGTTGGCCGTTGGATACGAACACAACAACATTATTATGAAAAAGACCCTAAGGTAATTAACAAAATAACTCTTGAATATAATGAAACGAGAATATTTCTTCCTTTATTAGAACAATAATAAGTATCGTGACTCAAGTTTCGATAATCATCGCGTGCTGAATAACTCTTTAATGTTTAAATTGTATCATGTGATTTTTAAATGGAACATTTTAAAAATTCTAAATTCTATCGCGACGACTTTTCTTTCTAATTTGCTGGAGTTGGCCCAATTCACCTTACATCATCCGTTATTTTACTTTCAGTGTTATTATCCGGCAAGAAGTGATGGTCAAGGTTAATCACTTTATAATCAAGTGTGGATGACTATCTACGCCTACAGGTTAACGCAATTCATTCATGAGCAAATTAAAATGAATAAATGTCTCATTTAACCTTAATTCTTATCTCGTTGACATTTGACATTACTGATTAGTTCTAACGAGTCAATTTTCGGTACATTCCGCCTACCGGTAATGTAGCATCACAGATTTAAAACACTAATATCGATTTCTCTGGTTGCCCTTGACTTTAGTTCAGAATCCGAAAACGCGGCAAATTTGAAAACATTCTGTTTTTGTGGGCAAAATTATGTGATTTCTGTCGGAGTGGAAACTGTTAAGCTATTTCATAGATTATATATAAATTCTCAGGGAATAGGTCACATTAACACTTATAAATTGATTAGATTTTCAACCCGTTTTTTTCAAACGGTATGTAGATGATTGCCTTATGTGAATGATAAAATTCAGTACGCGAATTTTAAATTTAACAATTTCCACTGTAAACTTCAATTTACTTGTGAAATAGAAGTGAAAAAAAACATAAATTTCCTAGATATGAACATTAGGCATGATGTAGATGGAAAAATAAAAACTTTGTGGTTTACTAAAGAAGTTTGGTCTCAACGTTATCTTTATTTCAATTCCGTTGCACCAACATGTTATAAAAAAAAATGTTATAAACAGCCTTACAGATCGCGCGGTATAATTGTCCCACGCAGAGGACCGTCCCAAAAATTTAAAAATTGTTCGTGGTACACTGGAAATGAATGGCTACCCAAAAACATTTCTCAATCCTATCATTAAAGAAAGAATAAACAAAATCTATAATGGATCTTCATATATAAATAACATAAAAGGTAATACAAACAATTTTATAACATTACCATACATTCCGGAGACCTCAGAAAATTAAGAAAGGTTTGAAAAAGTATATTATAATTGTCGCGCATAAACCTACTAATTGTGTTGGAAAATTTTTCTCAAATCTAAAACCTTTAATACCTAAAGATAAACAAACCCACACAGTATACAAATTTAATGTATGGCCATAAGTATAGCACAAGAAATAAAAACTTAGAAAATTCCACCGCCCTTGCTAAACACTGCTTTGATTATAACCATCAATTCAATTACAATAATGTTAATATTTTAACTAAGGAAACCAATTATTATAAAAGATCAATTCTGGAGATGATTCACCTAAAACGTGACTCCAAATCTGTAAATCATAGGACAGATATTCAGACACTAAGTCATATTTATACTAACTTTATTAATTAAAACTTTCAAATTCCCACATGCGTCTTTATAATGTTAAAACTATATTTTAGGTAGAATGTCAATAGTATATTTCCAATAACTGACAAACCTCTTCTATTAGCTCGTAAATATAACATCTGGTTTGAAAGTGGATACTTGAACCTAATGTTCTCGTTTCTAGTCGTTCATAGACTTTGTTGACATGAACTCGCATTTATTAAGAGTACTACTTAACAGTGGATTCTTGATATATTATACTTATAACATTGATGTGTTACAATTTCGATTATTCGTGTTTCTGTTCGTTTCGGCGACGTGGGCATTTTAATGGAGATTGGTGTTATAAGGACGCCTTGTGTAATACAATTAGTTTTAAGCAATCCAGTTTTGACATAATAAGTCTTCCGATGATGGTCGTGAGGCCGAAAGGTACGTAAAGACGAGAAAATATAAAGCCTAAATGTTAATGTGACCTATTTCCCGAGAATTTATATATAATTCATACCTGGATCAAGAATCTTTATTATAGATTATATATAAATTCTCGGGAAATAGGTCAACGAAAATAATTGATAATAACAAAAATATTTTATTTCATATAATTTTGAATGGATCTTTAGATTAATGTATTCATATTTTACCATGCCGACCTTATTATAAATTTTACGATGTTTTCAATAACTGCGGTCCTTAAACATTCAGAATAGAATAAACTTTTACAGATTCTGTATCTGCAAACACTTCCACTTTCAGCCTCTTTTGGACTCATCTTAAGCTTACGATCACACGGTTGAAAATGACATGATGAAACGATTATGGTTGTCCTTTTTTTCATAATAATTTGTTTATTGCTTTGTTTTTCAGAGAGTATACTACCTTTCTTTGGAATTCTACATGGGTCGATCCCTCCAAAATACCATGGTGAATCTAGGCATTCAAACACCGGTTGATGAAGCCCTCTATCAACTTGGTTTGGACATTGAAGAATTGGAAGAACTAGAAGAAGATGCCGGTCTTGGAAACGGAGGACTCGGTCGATTGGCTGCCTGCTTCTTGGACTCGATGGCCACTCTGGGCATGGCCGCTTACGGTTATGGTATCAGATACGAATACGGTATTTTCGCCCAGAAAATCGTCAATGGAGAACAACAAGAAGAACCGGACGACTGGTTGAGATTTGGAAATCCCTGGGAAAAAGCCAGACCTGAATACATGCTGCCTGTCAATTTTTATGGGCATGTCAAAGATACTCCAGAAGGAAAGAAATGGGTTGATACGCAGGTTGTATTCGCTCTTCCTTACGATAATCCAATACCAGGCTACAACAACAATGTTGTGAACACTTTGAGGTTATGGTCCGCTAAATCTCCAGTAGATTTTAACCTGAAGTTTTGTAAGTATCAGCAATTGCTAAGAATATCTACTTGCAATATCCCAACATTTTAAAGAGAATAGCTGGCTATGGAGATAGGGTTTTCCCAGCAGTTTCGGAAATGCGATCAGCATTAGGAAATTTTCTCTTGCAGTATGGCATTAACTAAGATTTTTATTGTAATATTGCTTAGATTTTGTTTTCGAAAGGACCGTGTGTGTGGTTGGGAGCATGCATGCGTGCGGCCAGCTATTTACAGTTAAAATAATCAATTCTGGTCTAAGATATACGAGGTCTGTTCAAAAAGTAATCAAACAGCTTTTTGGTTGAACCTCGTACGTACAGGTCCAGTTTTTTTGTCTTATGCTCCTCATTTCCTCTTTTCAATTGTACAAATCATCATGACTCATGAAGATAAACATTCACAATCCCTTGAAAAGAGGCAGCTTATGCTCAAAAGTTTTTTTTGGCATGAGACAACAAAAAATCGAGTAATTGGCCATTATGATATGTTAATACTTTCTCCATTGAATTCGCAGTCAATGATGGTGACTACATTCAGGCGGTTCTGGACCGCAACTTGGCCGAAAACATTTCGAGAGTGTTATATCCCAACGACAACTTCTTCGAGGGCAAAGAGTTACGTCTGAAACAGGAATATTTTATGTGCGCCGCTACGCTCCAAGATATCATTCGTCGCTTCAAGGCTGCCAAATTCGGTACACGTGAATTGACGAGAACCAATTTCGATCTCTTGCCCGATAAAGTAGCCATCCAATTGAACGATACTCATCCGTCTTTGGCCATTCCGGAACTTATGAGAGTGCTGGTGGACATCGAAGGTCTGAAATGGGAGAAGGCGTGGGAGATCACCATAAAAACTTGCGCCTACACAAATCATACGGTTCTACCGGAAGCGCTAGAAAGATGGCCAGTTACCATGTTGGAAAACGTCTTGCCACGGCACTTGGAAATCATCTATCAGATCAACCATGGACATTTACAAAACGTGGAAAAGAAGTGGCCCGGCGATTTCGATAAAATGAAACGTATGTCGTTGATAGAAGAGGACGGAGAGAAGAGGGTTAACATGGCACACTTGTCGATTGTTGGATCGCATGCTGTGAATGGTGTCGCTAGACTTCATACAGAGATCATCATAGGTGACTTGTAAGTATATAATTTAACATTGATAAAATCTATTACTCTTTATATATAAATTCTCGGGAAATAGATCACACTAACACATCTTCTCATTTTCGTTTTTTCGTACGTTTCGGTCTTACGACGACGTGTTCCCAATTATAAAATTCATTACGTGAGTAATACATTTAACAATTTCCACTGTAAACTTCAATTTACTTGTGAAATAGAAGTGAACAATACATTTCCTAAATATGAACATTAGGCTGATGCAGATGGAAAAATAAAATCTTCGTGGACTACTAAAGAAGTTTGGTCTCAACGTTATCTTCATTTCAATTCCGTTGCACCAGCAAGTTATAAAAAAAGTGTTATAAACAGCGCGGTTAAATTGTCCCACCTAGAGGACCGTCCCAACAAATTAAAAATTGTTCGTAAATGAATGGCTACCCAAAAACATTTTTCAATCCTATCATTAAAGAAAGAAGAAACAAAATCTATAATGGAGCGTCATATATAAATAACAAAAACGGTAATACAGATAATTTAATAACATTACCATACATTCCGGAGATCTCAGAGAAAATAAAGAAATGTTTAACATAAACCTACTAACTAGTAGTCCAGGCAACGAACCGGAAAATAAAAATAAAAAATATGGTAGGCTAGAATTTCAATTTTTTTTTGTATTTTGTTCCTAATACCCCATAGATCATTCATGACCGCGGGGGTCGACCTTTCTACTCCCCCAAAACGAGGTTTCAACCCCTCAGAGGAGCATTCTTATAAAAACATTATGTTTTTTGGGTCGCTGATCACGATTACGCAGTTAGTTTTCTCGGAAAACTCCCTCCAGATTGGGAATTTGGAAAATTTATCTTTAACATATGGGCAATTCTAAATTAAAGGAGACGGCCAGGGGGGGGTCTGCGGATCTTGGCGGGCCAATTTTTTTCCGTTTCTACATCGTATTTGAACTCGTTTACCTGCATTTAGAGATTAAAATACCCTTCAAAAAGTTTTCTATGAATTTCTTCAAATTTTTGTTTTTTTTTTCAACGAAAATGCCAAAAAACTGTTTTTGACCCCAAAATATATTTTATAGTAAATAAACGTCCAAGGAGTCATTTCCGATCGAAAATTGGCCGCTGAATCCAAAAATGGTGTCAGTATCCTTCCATAATCCATCATTTTCTATCCATTGGCTGATTTTCCGCCGTCACGGCGTCATATCGGTGTGAGCAGCCATTTTGAAAAAAAAAATTTTCAGCGAAATCTGCGTGTTTTTACCTCAGCTTTACGATCAAATAAGAATTCTTCTGACTAAATGGGTTTTAGAGGTTGGAAAATTGAAAAAACTAAAAAAAACGACAAAAAACGATATTACTGTACAAAAATCTGTCATCAGGTCACTGACAAGTCTTTTTTTGGGACATATAACCTCGGAATCGGATTCAGCGGGAAATTTTACGATAAGAAAACAGTTCACGAACGTCATCCAACAGTTTTTACACTCCAGTATACCATTAATTTTCCGCCAAAAACCAAGGAAACGTACTTTTCTTCCAGTTTTCGACCTCAAAGTTGCAGAATTTAGAATCGTAAGTAGAATATTTGGATTCCTTGGACAATTTTCGATGGAGAACATGTTACTACATTATTTTTTAAAAATATTTTGGCACTTTGGAAAAGCAGTTTGGAAAAAAGCTTTTTCGTAGCTGCAAATCTAGACTTCGTTTTTTTGTAATTTTTTAAGTTTGTTTCTTAAAACTTTAAATCGACTAAAATCGAGATCAAAATGACTGATTTTGATGTAAAATTTCCCAAGCATTCTGATTCTGACAATTTTTCAATCACACGTAATGACCCAGAGCCACAAAATTCAACAAAGCGCCAAAAATAGGAGGCAAAACAACGAAACCGAATGTAAATTAGTGTAATTTAGTAATTTTGTGGCTCTGGGTCATCATGTGGTATTGAAAAATCATCAGAATCAGAATGCTTGGGAAATTTTACATCAAAATCAGTCATTTTGATCACGATTTTAGTCGTTTTAAAGTTTTAAGGAACAAACTTCAAACATTACAAAAAAAACGAAGTCTCTAGATTTGCAGCTACGAAATAGCTTTTTTTAAACTGCTTTTCCAAAGCACCAAAATATTTAAAAAAATAATGTGATAGCATGTTTTCAATCAAAAATTGTCCAAGTATTCCAAATATTCTACTTACAATTCTAAATTCTGCAACTTTGAGGTCGAAAAAAGTCAAAAACTGGAAGAAAATTACGTTTACTTGGTTTTTGGCGGAAAATTAATGGTATACTGGAGTGTAAAAACTGTTGGATGACGTCCGGGAATTGTTTTCTTATCGTAAAATTTCCCGCTGAATCTGATTCCGAAGTCATATGTCCCAAGAAAAGACTTGTCAGCGACCTGACGACAGATTTTTGTACAGTAATATCGTTTTTTTGTCGTTTTTTTTTTAGTTTTTTCAATTTTTCGACCTCTAAAACCTATTTAGTCAGAAGAATTCTTATTTGATCGTAAAGCTGAAGTAAAAACACGCAGATTTCGCTGAAAAAATTTTTTTTTTTAATGGCTGCTCACACCGATATGACGCCTTAAAAAAAAAGGTATTTAGCCGAAAATCAGCCAATGGATAAAAAATGATGCGTTATTTAAGGAAACTGACACCATTTTCGAATTCAGAGGCCAATTTCCGATCGGAAATGACTTCTTGGACGTTTATTTATTATAAAATATCGATTTCTGGGGTTAAAAACAGTTTTTTGACATTTTCGTTGGAAACAACCCATAAAATTGGAAAAATGCATAAAAAATTTTTTAAAAGGCATTTTAATCTCTAAATGCCGGTGAACGAGTTCAAATACGATGTAGAAACGGAAAAAAATTGCCTCGGCAAGTTCTGCAGACCCCCCCCCCCCCTCTGCCGTCTCCTTTAATTTAGAATTTCCCATATAATTTATAATTTTGTTGCAAAAATGACCTCTAGTAGGTTTTTTGGGTCGCTGATCACGATTCCGATGTTGTTATCCCAAAAAACTCTGTCCAGATGGAAAATTCGGGAAATTTGATATTTTCCTGAGACGGTTATGAATAATTAAGTATGATTTTGTTTCAAAAATTACCTCTGGTAGGTTTGTTGGGTCGCTGATCACTATTCCGCTCTTATTTTTTTCAAAAAAAATTCTGTCCAGAGAAAATTGGGGAAATTTGAGTTTTTCCTGAGACGGTTATGAATAATAAAGTATAACTTCAATACAAAAATGACCCCTAGTAGGTTTTTTGGGTCGCTGATCGCGATTCCGGTGTTATTATCCCAAAAAATTCTGTCCAGGTGGAAAATTGGGGAAATTTGAGATTTTCCTGAGACGGTTATGAATAATAGAGTGTAATTTTGTTGCAAAAATGACCTCTAGTAGGTTTTATGGGTCGCTGATCACGATTCCGATGTTATTTTTCCAAAAAAACTCTGTTCAGATGGAAAATTCGGGAAATTTGAGATTTTTCTGAGACGGTTATGAATAATTGAGTATAATTTTGTTGCAGAAATGACTAGAGATAATTTTTGCCACAAAATTATGCAAATTTATATGTTTCCAGTGGTAAAACGATTTTTTTGCACTAATTTTTCTATCCCGCGTTTTCAAAATGCATTTTTATATATTTTAAATTCATCTTTAGTTTTATTTTTTATTTCTTTGATTGAAAACAAAAAATTACATCTGAAACGTTTCTTTCCAAGTTATTTTGATTTCGATCAACTTTAAATTAAATGTGCAAAGATGTTTCGATGGATATTGTGCTAAAATCTAGCAATTAATACTTTTAACAATAAAGTAGTAGCTAGGATGATTTCGTGTTAAAAAAATAGCAAGACTCTTATCAAAACATTGATTCAATTTGTCACTGTTTTCAATAAAGTTTGTAAATTTGTTGTATCCTTCCAGATTCAAAGACTTCTTCGAATTAACGCCTGAAAAGTTCCAAAACAAAACGAATGGAATCACACCTCGAAGGTGGCTGCTACTTTGCAATCCCGGTCTAAGCGATCTAATTTCGGACAAAATCGGCGAAGACTGGATAATCCATCTGGACGAGTTGCAGAAACTGAAGAAATGGTCGAAAGACGCAAATTTCCAACGAGCCGTGATGCAAGTGAAGCAAGAGAACAAGTTGAAACTGGCACAGCTCCTCGAAAAAGAGTACGGCGTTAAGATCAACACTTCGTCAATGTTCGATATCCACGTGAAGAGAATCCATGAGTACAAAAGACAATTGTTGAATTGTCTCCATATCATCACGTTATATAACAGGATCAAGAAGAACCCATCAGCCAAAGTAACACCACGTACCATAATGATTGGAGGGAAAGCGGCTCCGGGGTATCACACGGCCAAAAAAATCATCAAACTAATATTAGCTGTTGGTAACGTCATCAACAACGATCCGATAGTTGGAGACAAGCTCAAAGTGATCTTTCTCGAAAACTACAGAGTCACTCTTGCGGAAAAAATCATTCCTGCTGCAGATCTCAGCGAACAAATTTCGACAGCTGGGACAGAAGCTTCCGGAACTGGTAACATGAAGTTCCAATTGAACGGTGCTTTAACAATCGGCACTTTGGATGGAGCGAACGTAGAAATGGCTGAAGAAATGGGTCTAGAGAATATCTTCATCTTCGGCATGAAGGTGGAAGAAGTAGAAGAGTTGAAACGAAAAGGTTACAATGCCAACGATTATTACACCAAAAATCCTGAACTGAAACAAGTTGTCGATCAAATTCAGAATGGATTCTTCAGTCCTGGAAATCCGAACGAATACAAAGACTTGGCGGATATTCTATTGAAATGGGATAGGTTCTTCTCGCTAGCCGATTATGAGGCTTATATTAAGAAACAGGATGAAGTTAGCTTAGTATATCAGGTTAGTTTATTCCATGTTTTAGATATTTCGTGTTTCGTCGTATCAATTTTCAGGAATTGTTGATTTACTGCAAAAAATGTTGGTTATGTGAATTTTATTATATTAGAAGGCATTGATTATGAAGTAAAATAATTCTAATAAAGATTCTTGACCCAGTATGAATTATATATAAAAATTCTCGGGAAATGGGTCACATTAACACGCTGTTTTAAATCTTCGTCTTTTCGTACGTTTCGGTCTCACGACCATCATCAGAAGACTTATTATGTCTAAAACGAAGGTTTACAATTTCGTTAAATCGTGTTTCTGTTCGTTTCGGCAACGTGGGCATTTTAATTGAAATTGGTGCGATTTGGACGCTTTGTGTAATACAATTAGTTTTAAGTAATCAAGTTTTAGACATAATAAGTCTTCTGATGATGGTCGTGAGACCGAAACGTACGTAAAGACGAAAATTTAAAACAGAGTGTTAATGTGACCTATTTCCCGAGAATTTTTATATATAGTAAAATAATTCTAAATTTTTTTCATGATGAATTTTCGTTTTCAATTTTTTTCGAGATTTCTTAAATTAATAAAATGCACATCCATTTTTTAACTTTTTGATAGACATTTTCTATTTTGTTTTTCACGTATAAATGAACAAATCAAAATTTCCCTGTTATTTGTCACAGCAGACCAACATATTTTCGTTTAGTTTGGTTTCTCAGGAAATTAAGAATATTTTCGAATAATATAATTATCACCTTTTTCGGGTTGAGGTTTTTTTAGATCTCGCACCGATCCTTAAAATTGGAATATTATTTATTTGTATTCCAGCCACCTGAATGGAATATCACTGAGGAAAGATTAAAAAAAAAATTAAAATTAGATAATTCTTTTTATAAATCTTCAGAGATTTATAAGCCAATTTCATCCACTACATACAAATTATTTTTATTCCGAATTAAATGAAGAATAAAAAAAAATTAAATTCATTACAAAACAAAAACCAATTATTGATTAATGGAATGATAAAATTTGCATTGCACAATATTCTTGATAAAAATAATATTATATAGGATTTCTTAAGTTTTAGTCTAAATTAGATATCATGAGAAATGAAAAAAAAATTCAACTTTACCTTTGAACAATTAATTAGAAAAGTACGTTAAATAGTCTTTGTTTATTCCATTAAAAATTTTAAATCCAAGAATAAAACTTTAGAGGCTGAAAAGTTTAGAATTATTTGATTTGGTTCGTGAAATTAAATTTGACATGGTTGTTGCAGGATAAAATTGTTATTCTGCTTTCAATAGAAGTAATTTTCATTTTTCAGAAAGCCTAGAACATAAAATTTTTATTCGTTACATTTTTCAAATTGATGTATTTGAACATTTTTATTAAATTCCAGGTTTGTTATTTTATTATCAAAAATATAAGTGAAGTCAATTTATTTTGTAAAAAAAGAAGTAAAAAATTGTAACTGATAATTTTTAAATTTTGATAAGCATATTAAAAAAATATTGAAAATCCACTTAAAGTAAATTAATATTTTTTTCAGTTTTCTGAATACCTAAAATAATTGAAAAACGATTTATTCAATAAACAGTATATTTATTAACTCATCAAATCGAAAACTAATTTTTTACTTTGTTGTAGAACCAATCCAAATGGCTAGAAATGGCCATTAATAACATCGCAACTTCCGGTAAATTCTCAAGTGATCGCACAATTATCGAGTACGGAAGAGATATATGGGGTGTGGAGCCAAATTACGACAAACTGCCATCTCCACAAGAACCTAGAGACTAAACACTCATTAAATAACTTTCATAAAGTTGTTGTAGAAATATTTGCTTACATCTTTCTGAGGAAAGTTTGATTGTTCTTAAATTATTAGTATATTTGATCATAATATATTTTAAAAAAATGTTGTTTTATTTACAGAAATTATATATTCAATAGGGAATTATTCTCAGAATCGAATACTCAAAATTTTAATTAACCTTGTATATTCTATTGGAGAAACAGTTAGTTGTCTCTGCATTATTTTGACAATTTTTGATGATTTATGTTTTCTATTTATACGAGTAGAAATAAATTTTACCAAACCAAAAATTATTTAATTCTTATTTATCCCATTTCCTAATTCCTAAAATCGTTAAAGCAAAAATTCCTTAACGATTTAACAAAAACGTAAACATAAATTTACATGGTAGGGGGAAGGGGTCGAATATCGATCATGTAAAAGATAATGCAAAATGAAGTAATACTTTCACAAAATACTGTTATATTTTGTATTGAACGTTAACTTTAATATCTTAAGAACACAATACCACAAACAAATACAGATGATATGAGGAGGTACAGGTGAGAAAACATTAGAATTAGGGTAGCAATAAAAAAATACAGGCGAGATGAGGAGTAATAGGTGAGAAAACGTTTGAATCAGATAATCATAGGCGAGTTCATGCTAAATACATCTTAAAAACTGATGAATTAAGGGAATTCGGGTTACCATATAAAAGTACAGGCGAGAAAACGTTAGAATTAGGGTAGCAATAAAAAAAATACAGGCGAGATGAGGAATAATAGGTGAGAACACGTTAGAATCAGATAATCATAGGCGAGTTCATGCTAAATACATCTTAAAAACTGATGAATTAAGGGAATTCGGGTTATCATATAAAAGTACAGGTGAGAAAACGTTAGAATTAGGGTAGCAATAAAAAAAATACAGGCGAGATGAGGAATAATAAGTGAGAAAACGTTAGAATCAGATAATCATAGGCGAGTTCATGCTAAATACATCTTAAAAACTGATGAATTAAGGGAATTCGGGTTATCATATAAAAGTACAGGTGAGAAAACGTTAGAATTAGGGTAGCAATAAAAAAAATACAGGCGAGATGAGGAATAATAAGTGAGAAAACGTTAGAATCAGATAATCATAGGCGAGTTCATGCTAAATACATCTTAAAAACTGATGAATTAAGGGAATTCGGGTTATCATATAAAAGTACAGGTGAGAAAACGTTAGAATTAGGGTAGCAATAAAAAAAATACAGGCGAGATGAGGAATAATAGGTGAGAACACGTTAGAATCAGATAATCATAGGCGAGTTCATGCTAAATACATCTTAAAAACTGATGAATTAAGGGAATTCGGGTTATCATATAAAAGTACAGGTGAGAAAACGTTAGAATTAGGGTAGCAATAAAAAAAATACAGGCGAGATGAGGAATAATAGGTGAGAACACGTTTGAATCAGATAATCATAGGCGAGTTCATGCTAAATACATCTTAAAAACTGATGAATTAAGGGAATTCGGGTTATCATATAAAAGTACAGGTGAGAAAACGTTAGAATTAGGGTAGCAATAAAAAAAATACAGGCGAGATGACGAATAATAAGTGAGAAAACGTTTGAATCAGATAATCATAGGCGAGTTCATGCTAAATACATCTTAAAAACTGATGAATTAAGGGAATTCGGGTTATCATATAAAAGTACAGGTGAGAAAACGTTAGAATTAGGGTAGCAATAAAAAAAATACAGGCGAGATGAGGAGTAATAGGTGAGAAAACGTTTGAATCAGATAATCATAGGCGAGTTAGTAGGTAGTACTAGCTACATCCCGCGCGGAAGTGGCTCCGCCATTGCTGATTGTAGAGATAAGGAGTTGTGCTGTGATTGTATAGTATGTTTGGAGTGGGGGCGTGGCTTGTGTGTGATTGGTTGTTGGATTTGTATGTGGATGGGTGTGGTTTGTTATGATTGGTTGTGATAAGAGAGCGATTGGATGGAGTGGGCTTGTGTGTGATTGGTTGTTGGAGTTGTATTGTACGTGGGATGGGTGTGGCTTGTTGTGATTGGTTGTGATAAGAGAGAGAGAGAGAGAGAGAGAGAGAGAGAGAGGGATTGGATGGAGTGATGGCGGTTGTTGCGCTATGGCAGAGATGACAGTAGCGCCATCTGTGGACAGCGGGGTTGTTCTATGATCAGTAGTAACGCTAGCGCCATCTGTCTACTGAACTGTTGGAACAGAAACAGATGTTTAAGCATAACTGATCTGATTAATTAGATGTCAGTAGCGCCATCTGTGGACAGCGGTCGTTCAGTGAACAGTGACACCTTCTGATAGCAGAATAGTGTTATCAACTGATCTGATGTTTCAAACAGATCTGTCAGTAGCACCATCTGTTAACAGAACTGTGGGAACAGGAACAGATACAAGCATCTTCAAGCAGATCTGTTAGCGATATCTGTTATCAGAGCTGTTCGATCGGCTAACAGAACTGTTGAAATAGAAGCAACGAAACAGACATCTTCAAATACAACTAACCTGATATTATTAATAAAACAATGTGGTTTCTATATTCATAATTTTATTGCATAATACTTATTCCGTACATGGTATAATAGACAAGATATTATTGATATCATTAACAATATAATTATAGAAGAGATAATAATGAGATAATTATTACAATTACTACTAGACTCTTCATCAGCGATTTTTGTTGAATTTTCAAATTTGACATTTGTTATTGTTGTTGTTATCTCCTCACCACTAGCTTCAATCATAAGAGGTCTCCAACTAGTGTCACCAAATGTCCGATTGAAGAAAACCAATCTGAGTTTATAGTAGATTATTTGTAAAGATGATAACGATGAGAATGAAGGGTTTCTCAATAATTTCAAATTCCCAAATGTAATGTTCTCGAAATCATATTTAAATCCTGGCAAACCTTTTCCATAGAAGTAATCTACATCCATTCTAAACCAATATTTCGGCCAATCATCTTCAAACGTGTTATTGACATTGAAGCAGATGAAACTTTCGATAACATCTGGAGACTGATTGATGTAAATAATATGATTCTGAATGATGGCGTGAAGGATGACGAAACTTACGCTCAGGAAAGCCATCTTGATAGAACTGAATTAATTATACTATGTTCAAAGTTTTTATACATTGTAGAATGTGAAATGTTCATAATCTTTTAGAACTCTTTCGGGGGTAAAATTGATAGCTTCCAACAAACAATATCCATTAGCCGAATTGGGGATTGATATGATTCTCTTAATCTTCTTCAAATTGTCCGGCTCTGGTATTTGTGCAGCCGATATCAATGTTGTTTGATAATAGCTTGCAAAATTCAACTGTTCCAGATAACGGAGTCTATAGTTGATTAGATCTTGTAAAATGATGATTAGTTTGAAACATTTCCCATCTAACAGAACACAAGATCCAAAATAATTTATTTTAAGCAGTTTTGTATTCAGAATTTTCACACCTTCCACAAGATCATTATCTGAGTTCGTAGAGAATTGTAATGTAGTGTTATTATCATTGTCAAAATATTCCAAAATTTCGTTTTTTCGATCGATGAATATATTCCATTCGAATGGCATAAAAGAAATCTTGTGGTATAATTCATTTGTCAATTTAACGACTGGAATATATCCTCGTGCAGCACTTAACCCAACCGATATTGAATTCAGGTTATATAAAGGATATGTCACTTCACAAATTAGTCTCGATTCTTGAGAAATGCGTTTTTCATATTCAAGTTGTGTATAATCCATTTCAGTTTGATATAGTAACAAATCAATAGCACTATCAGAGCTCATCTTTCACAAAACACACAACTTGTTCGCTTCAACAACGGCGAACAACTGATCAATCATAGTACATCTTTCTTTGGAATCCAGCTGTTATGTTCAGACCCCAATCCCAGCCATTTAACATATAACTTTTGTCCCCTCCTACGTAGAATTTTTTCAACTAGATATACATCTGGTTGCTTAGTCTTCTGAATTTCCGATTCATAGAATCCTCCAGATATTGGTTTTCCAAACATATCTTCTAATAAATATGTAATAGGGTTTGTAAAATGAACTCGAGAAATCTTAAAGAGCTCCGTAGACCAGCTGGGCGTATATCCTTTCTCAAATAAGCATTTCGTTTTGCTTATTCTAACTATATCACCAACATTGAATTTGTGGGGTAATGCTCTTTTCATGTGTGAATATGATCTATTTAGAACCGATTTTTCATTGCTCTTTGTAACCTTACAAGGTGCCATACCAATAGTTCGATGTTTACGCTTATTATAATCTAATACAATCTTATCTAAAACATCAATCCATTTATATTTTCCACGCAAGCTGAATGACTGGTAGATTTTCTCTTTCAAAGTTCTTATCACCCTCTCAGCTATAGAAGCTTTCATAATAGAAAAAGAACTATAATGATTGATATGATATTTTCGCATCAGTTCAGAGAACAGTTTGTTATAGAATTCTGTCCCATTATCAGATTGAAGATTCTTAGGAATTCTATTTTTAGAATTACTTAGAACTTTGTTAAATGCATCTCGTACTTCTCCAGCTGTTTTCGTTTTCAACGGTCTCGTCCACACATATTTGGAGAAACAATCTATCACAACCAATATATATTTGTATCCGGCATTATCCCGAACGTAGCTATTCATATCAGCAAGATCAACCTGCCATAGATCGTCAATTCCTTTAATAATTGTTCTCCGACGGTTGTAATTTTTCAATGCAGGCTTATGTAACTCACGAACAATTTGAACCTTTTCTTTACTATACATATCTATAATCAGTCAGAGACGGAAAATTGTATCATATAGATTAGACAGCTTTGGATGAATACAGATCAATGGTGTTATAATCTGCTTCCCCTTGTTTATATTACATTTTGTTTTTGGTTTACTAGGTGTATGAACTTGACCAAGTCATCTTCCAGTTTTAATAATTTTGCACTATTAGATTTGTCGGCATTCTGTAACTTCTTAATAACTTTATTAATCTCTTGTAGGCTTGTGAGGGGAATCGTTTTCAAACTATCATCATAAATTTCTAGTTTATTCTTTATCTCCTTCATACCTATCTCCAGCTGAATTTGTAATTGTTTTATATCGGAAAGAATTTTACCCTTTAACTCTTGTATGTTTGCATCAAAGATTTTAAACTTATCTTCCGATGTAACTCGTAATCGTTCTACTTCAGAATGAGTTTTATTAGTTTTAAGAACAATTTTCTTTGCATAATCTCTCTCAAAATTGTTAAGATTGTTTCTCAGTTCTATTTCCAATTGACGTCTATTAACAGAGATAGAATTCTCCACATAACGTTTATTAGTAGCGTCAGTTTGATTAACAGGTTCCTTCAAGTTACACAATATGCGGTTTTGCATATCATAATTTCCGTTCGAAGTGAGTTGTAATTCACAAGGATGATAACGTTTCAAAGCCGTAGCTTGAGATGAAATAGACGAACGACCGAACTTATCGATACTCATCTTGATACTGAACATAAATATTGATATGGCTAATACTTATTATTCAATAACATGAGCTTCCTTTAATTCCTCAATTATAGAAATAATTTCATTGGAATGATTGTTATTGCCTACAGATGCGGATGAGATCAAGAGACGTAATCTATCTACGATCTCGTTTATATCATCCCAATAGATATATTGAATAGGCTTTTCATTATAACTCATCATATCGATACCAGCACCACTGTAGGATTTACTACGTTGATGATGTTTCCCAACAACCTCCATCAGTGGCTTGATAACAAACTTATATTTATATGATCTACTACCTCTTATCTGTTTAGACGGATCATTCTTTCGTCTAGCCGCATTCGTTAAATCCAAGATTTTTTTATAGTTCTTAGAATCTTCTTCAGAGACTTTAGGGGTAGGATTATTCATAAATATCAACTCATAAAGACCTTGAGTTCCTTTAAATTTATAATCACCAATACTAATAATATCCTCCTTAGGGTGTATATCTAATATCTTATCTCCTAATATCCATTTATGTGTAGTTGAATCTACATGAGGGCCATATACAGTATCATATTTCTTTATATCATCATCCAATAACATTCCTTCAATATAATAGCGGATTAAAGGGGGGTACTGCTCGAAATAAATTTCGATTTGTTTTTCATGCTTCTTTTTATAACTATGAAATTCCTTACGTAGTTCTCGAAGACTCACATCACCTGAAAATCCCTCTTCTGATTCTTCTTCTTCCGGTTGACTTTCAAATACTTCTTCTTTCTCAACCGGTGTGAAATCAACTTTGGATGGTGGTTCCACTTTAATTTGGGGGATCGTTGTTTGAGCATGCTTCAATGATGATACTTTTCGTTCAATTTCACTAGTATGTTTTGAAATATCGCTCAATGGTTTAGATACAGTGCTAAATATTTTCTCTACAGCCTCATCTTGTTCAGCTTTACCCAATTTAATGGACATATACTTTTTTCTGATTATATTAGCAAGGTTGTTAATCTTCTTCTTCACTTTTCGAGTTTTTATTTCATTCGGAGGAGTCATGATAATCTTCACACAACCGTTTCCAACCGATCAATGATTTCACATTAACCCCTCATAGATATATAAATGAATCAAATTTTTTCCTATATCTCCCTTTATGTAAATCACTGTCTTTGTCTATCATGATAAAACCATATTTCTCTTTCCAACACTGACAACATATATTTTTAAATTTCTCAAATGGCATATCACTAGTTACATGATCATCGTATATATGTCGAAGATTAAGATCATCTTGTTTGAAAATTATCATAGTATTAGTATTATCACGTATTCCATGTTTCGGACATTTTGCATATGACTGACACAGATAGAAACTGTCAATTAAATTATGTCTACCTCTTGAAAAGTACGCTCTGATCTTATCTTGCTTATCGCACATTACATCATCAAATATGATAACGGAATTGGGTTTGGCCTGAAGAGGATCGATGACATCATCATTTTCAGAGAATGGATGATATTCCAATCCTCGAATTTTGGCTAACGTTTCCTGAAGAAGTTGATACTTTGGTTGATGTAACGATTTCGAGTACACATATACATTTTCAAAACGCAAACCATTTTGATCGAACAACAGAGATAACATTACATTAGTTTTCCCACAATTACTAGGACCACAGATTATTGTTCTCAAAGTATTCGGGAATAAAGAACCATGTCTATCACGGTTTGCTATAACATCTGGTTCATCATCAAGATTCATTATATCAAGAGTGATCTTCTGTTTCACAACTTTCATTGTGTACTGTGGCTCATCTTCCAACTGGAATCTATTTATAATAGAGTCTCATAGAAAAAATGTTACAGTCTCGAACCTGATGCATTACGGTGAGGGTGTTGTTAACTCGCTAATAAATAATCTACCGTTCGAAGTACACATACCAGGTTATCAGTATTGTGGTCCTGGTACTAAACTGAAGAAGCGCCTGAATCGTGGAGATCCTGGTGTAAATGAGTTAGATAAAGCTTGTCGTCAGCACGATATAGCTTACTCTCAAAGTGAGAACGATTTAGATATTAGGCATAAGGCCGATCGTGAATTAGAAGAAAAAGCTTATAACAGATTGCAATCAAAAAGCGCAAATTTCCGTGAGAAGATTGCAGCTTGGTTAGTGAATAAAACGATGAAGGCTAAAAGGAAATTAGGTATGGGTATGAAGAAACGAAAGAAGAGTAGAAGGAAATCTGGTAGAGGTATTAAGAAACGTCAGAAACGAGTAGGATTTCATAATAGTATAGTCAAAGGTATTCGTAAGAAAATGAATAAAACCGATTACGCTGATTTGAAAAAATCCTCACAATTCGCTTTGAACGTTGCCAAAAATGAAATCAAAAGAGTGGGAGGGAAGAAGAAAGTAAATTTACCAAGAGTAATCCCCCTACCTAAAACAGGTGGATTCCTTCCTTTCCTTATACCTCTGTTTGCGGGGCTATCAGCTGCAGGTGCTCTAACTGGTGGGGCAACGGCCATAGTTAATGCGGTTAATAAATCAAAACAAGCTCGAAGAGATTTAGAAGAGGCACAACGTCATAACAAATCGATGGAAGCTATAGCACTTGGCAAACAAGGGTCCGGCCTATACTTGAGAAAACATCAAAAAGGTCTTGGACTATATCTTCAGAAACAAAAAAACTACCATTAAAGCTACCCAGAAGACCTTTATCGGATATTGATCTTAAGAAATTCGTTAAGATATTGAATATTCCACATTTTCGTGATGTATTCATGCGAGATGAGCTACCGATCTCTGGTCCACTCCAAAATGAGTGTGCTATTGTTAATCTAGATTCGAAAGATCATAGAGGAAGTCACTGGGTAGCTTTCATAAAGAAGAAAGATACAATTTTGTATTTTGATAGTTTTGGTAATCTAAGACCACCTAGAGAACTGATATCCTACTTTAAAAATTGTACGATACTATACAATCATGATTCGTTCCAAAAATATAACACTTACAATTGTGGACACTTATGTCTTCAGTTTCTATATAACAACGTTTCTTATTCATAGCAACTCAGTCATGTCGAACACGTTCACATTGAAAGGTACGAGTAGTAGAATTGCTGTAGACTTTTACCCTCCAATTGAACTAGATCCTAATAGTGAATATTCTTTAGCATTAGTTGGATTCCATACATATAATAGTGTGCCTAATATAGAAGAAGGTAGAAATAATAGGTTCTATTATAAATCAGATAAAAGCAAGAATATTATTCAGATTCCCACAGGTTCTTATGAGATAGCAGACATTGAAAGTTTTCTACAGAAATCTTTATCACCAACTGATAAGCAGAAGAGAGATAGCAAAACTCTGTTATCTTTGAAACCGAATAATAATACTCTAAGGTCCGAGTTGAAAAGTGTATATGAAATAGACTTTTCCCCTCCAGACAGTTTAGGTTCACTTTTAGGATTTTCCAAAAAAGTATTGAAGGCTAACGAATTACATCAATCGGATCTACCTGTGAATATCGTCAAAGTAGTTACCATACGGATAGAGTGTAATATAACAGCAGGATCGTACTATGATAATAAGTTATCACACACCATATACGAATTTTCCCCATTAGTTGACCCTGGATTTGCTATAGACATAGAACCGAGAAATCTAATTTATCTACCAATTATCAATCAAAAGTCCATTGATAATATTACCTTGAATATTCAAGATCAGGACGGTGAAGCGGTCAATTTTAGAGGAGAGCAAATAGTGATTCGTTTGGAGTTGAAAAGAAATGGGTTTAACGTTTCATAATTCTGAAAATTCTTCAAATCAATACTTAAGTCAGAATTTACGTCCAGTGCAATCAGTATATCTGAAACAAGAGCCTGGAAAGGTTGTTGCTGCTGCATCATTATCAAATTCCAATATTTCATTCTTAAGATCATTGGGTTACAATGTCAAACAAACTTCAAATATTCAACGAGCCAACGTTCGATGAAGAAATAATAAAGGAAGAAACCCATACATACTATCCACATACCAATTCGTTTGGAAATAATGATGAAATTGAAATTTTAATAAATCAACAAGACATCTTGGTTGATCTATTTAGTGCCGCATTATATATAGAAGCTGAATTCAAAGTTTCTACCGATGGTATTGGTGAATGTTCTCTTTCTAACAATGTAGGAGCATTTCTTTTTGAATCCATAAGCTATGAACTTAACGGAAAGGAAATTGATAAAGTGCGAGATCCTGGAATTGTTAGTACGATCAGATCCTACTTACTTTATAACGATAACGAATGTACAGCATTGAATACATCTGGTTGGAATTATAAAGCAGCGCTTTCTACATTTAACCCTACAAATAAGTCATTTGTTCTACGAATGCCGCTAAATTTCTTATTAGGTGTATTTTACGATTATAGAAGAGTGTTGAGTGGAAAACATAAGCTACGTTTGATTCGATCCAGAAATGATGAACGTTGTTATTACAGCACTGATACAAAGAAAGCTACAATAATTGTTAAGACCATAGCACTGAAAGTGAAACATGTTTTTCCTAACGATGAAATCAAATTAAAAATGCTGGAGGATTTGAGTATCAACAAACCCATACTGATAAGTTTTCGAAGTTGGGAAATCTATGAGAATCCTTCATTGAGAACAAGTAATAAAGATATATGGACAGTGAAAACTGCTACAAATTTAGAACGTCCTAGATATGTAATTTTAGCATTCCAAACGGATCGTATAGATAATCCTAAGAACCAGAGCACATATTTCGATAACATCAATATAATTAATGTGAAATTATACCTAAACTCTGAATGTTATCCTTATGAAGCTTCAAAGATGGATTTCCCGAATCTTCAATATACCGAAGCGTATCAAATGTATACAGATTTCCAGAAAAGCTTTCTCAATAAAACTTTTTCAGAACCTATTATAGATTATACATCGTTCCAGAAAAAATCTCTCTTCGTTATCGATTGTTCAAAACAAAACGATTCGATTAAATCTTCGACAGTTGATGTGAAATTGGAATTTGAGAGTCACATCAATTTCCCAGATAAAACAAGAGCTTACTGTATAATAATAAATGATAAGATTATTGAATATTCGGCAATGACCGGAAATATCCGTAATTTGATTTGATAAGTTTAATCTCTCTCTTCAATATTCAACATTCACCAATATGAGGTTCGTCGTAATAGATGTACAAGGCTTCAAAGTGCCAGAATTTAGAATAAAAGAAATGTGTATTACGAATGGAAAACAATCAAATCACTACCTATTCAATTATCCCAAGCCTTATACCGAGTTAGATGAAAACTGTAAGAGACAAATTCGATATCTCGAGAGGAATCATCATTGTATTCCATATGTTAGTGGGTTTATCAAGAATAGGGAACTGAAGAATATTTTAAAAAAACATACAGTTGAGATGAATATCGATCGTATATATGTTAGAGGAAAAGAAAAATCGTTAGCCATAAGACAAGTTTTGGAAGAAATTAATGGAGGAGGATCGATATTTGTTATAGATTTGGAAAATGATGTCA
Source organism: Endomychus coccineus (assembly GCA_958510875.1). Classification (NCBI taxonomy): domain Eukaryota; kingdom Metazoa; phylum Arthropoda; class Insecta; order Coleoptera; family Endomychidae; genus Endomychus; species Endomychus coccineus. Next base: position 198,757,962 of record OY294068.1, read on the forward strand.
ACTGTCCAAAACTGATAATGGGTGAACCTCTTTGTTTGAACAATCATACTTCAAATAATTGTTACTGTGCTGTGAATAATAGCTTACATATTCATAATTATCTTATAAATTTACTACCATTGTAAACCGATGATAATAAATGATATAAATAATAAATTGATTTTTTATTTTCCTCAGTCTATATCCTGAACTCATACGAGAGACAAAATGATGAAGCTTTGTGGAATTTGTAATAAAAAAGAGATTAATACAAGTTTTATCCCTTGTAAACACAGATTGTATTGTTCAGAGTGTATATTCAATTTGAAGATTATATACTGTTTTGAGTGTGCTGATAAGAGAAAGATAATATCGAAAATATCTATAGATAACTATCGTGGTATTGTGTTTCATCCCTACTCTTCTCCAGGATAATTAAATAGATGTGGTGTTAGAAATATATCATTATGAAAAATGTATTCATATAGTATGTTACTTGTACAGTTTGTGTTAACTCTAACCTTACTTCTTGGAACTTTCTCATCCAATATAATATTATATAAGTCTACATTTAATTCTGACAATGGAAGTGCATCATTCAATCATAATTTAAATCGGAGTGATTCCATTCATTTAGAATATGAAAATTTAAATCAACAAAGACCTACCTTTACTATTTTCGGATCGAGGAAAAATCATTCTCCACATCATAGAGTTTCTACCCACCCTGAACCTCTTTCCAGAGAAGAAGTGAGAAATGATTATGAACATCGTATATCTTTTATAAATGTTCAACTCGCAACTTGTAAAAGTAGATTGAAAAATTTAACCTTAGAATTATTGGATGTGAATAGTAAATATATATTAGAACGTATATATATCGAAAAATATTGTGAAAGTTCTCCTACCACCACTACCACCATTTCTACAACCATAGATGCCCCCGCTAATAATCTCCTGCAAGAGTGTAGATCGGATTTATCTACATGTGTTGCAAACAATCTCGGATTGAAATTTGAATCAGATACGTGGGCATCTAAATATTATGAATGTAATAAACCGAAATCATCCAGTTTGACTACAGTTGACAAAGATAGAAGTGATGTTCTACCTGAACCTGTCCTATCTGAACCGTCAAATATTTCAACAAAAAATTTAGAGTGGGATTATATGAGCTGTTATCAAGAGCTGCATCGAACAAAAACTAAATTATCAAATTGTGTGTTGGAAGTAAAATTAAATCAACCTGCATTATGAAGAATGATATTCAAGAAGAAATTGGATGATTATATAAATAATTTGAATTTTCTTAAAACGCATCCAATTATACATTACATAGATTACAATCATATAACTCATACGTTTAATTATCTGAAAATAAGTAAATAAGAAAACCAAATATATGTTACATAAAATATTTATTATAATAAAAATGTAGATTATATTTATAAGTAATATATAATATATAATATGTAATATTTATAGCACTAATCGTTTTCTTCATCCTCCACCTCTGGAATAGAATAATGCCCCCAAGGTAACGTTTTATTATTTTCGATAATGTAACGTTTATTGTCACGAGCGCTTAAAACAATTTTATTTTGCTCAATAGTATAAATATTATGATTATGAGATCTAATTAATTTTTGGGTTCGCAGTATCTCAGACTGATTTTGCAAGCAAGTGACATAATCCTCAAAGTTGATACCATTTTGAACTATATTATATTTAGTACCTTTGGCTTTCTTAGTTTCAGATTTCCCTTGAACTCTAACGGCATACATTTTTGATCTTAAACCTACAAATTCCGTTATTATTTCCCCACAGTATTCATCTTTCATGAGACCTACAATTTTCTTATTCACGAGTGGAATTTGAAAAATGTTGTCTAGCTTATAATCACTGGTATCAAACCTATGAAGATCTTTTTTAATAACTTCATCATACACATCTCTACATTTGATATGATAAATTAAACTGTCCGTATCAGTGTATAATAAAGATAGTGCATTTGGATGAGGGAATACTTTCATCATATAATTATAATGAAAGTCATAAACGCATACTTTCGAAATATCTAACACACACATACCAACATATAGAGGTTTATTGAAGACTATCTCAGTTTTATTAAGTTCTATTGCTACAAGATTTTCGTCAAATATTTGGCTGCTATTGAAGTTTGGTTTCGCAATATATGATCTTGCCCCACATTTACCCTCCCACCTTGATACTAATTTGATATCACGATGCTTCCTAACATTTTCCATGAATTTACCAAAACAAGCGTTGATAAACAATTTGAAGAGAGCTACTTCGAAAGCATTTCTAGAATTCATTCTCCTTTTTGTATTCAACTCAATATATGGTTTTAACCAAGGAGCCTGATTGAATTGTAATATTCTATGAATTTTAGTTAATCTTACTCCTAATTTTAAGCATTGTTTCAAATTTCTATAATGTATTATATATCGATATTTGGAATAAAGGGTGGTTAGTAGCTTTTTCAATTTGGAATGAGGTGGACACATATGTGTAGGACATAGAGGTAAATCTTTATGTAAATCGTGTAATATTTCGGGGTAATGTAAATCAACTTCAAGCATATAACCTATATCAGATTCATCTGAAACGCTTTCAACTTGAAATTCTTCGAAATTCTCAACCCATTTAAAACCTCCATAAGGTAGATATTGACTCATGGCCCAACCGTAAAGATTACACACATCGAAATACATTAAAAAACTGTTCTCTTCATCTGGATTGAAGTCCATCATGAATTTATTATTTGCTTTTGCATATCTATTACAACATTGACTGATACCACCTCGTATACCACCTTCCATAAACATCAACATATCTACATCTTGGATATATTCTAAGGAAATTCCTGTATATTTTAACATACAATCCCAAGTATATCCTGGAGAAGTATAGTAAAATCCTGGATCAAGATTATATATGCTAAGAGATTTTGAACGAAAATTTTCGAAAACATCTGCCAATAATAGTACATCTGTTTTCAGATAAAGGTCACTATATTCACCTAACGATGAGATATTGAAAGTTGACCACACATTACATGCATGGGTATATTCGACTTCCTTGATTGGTTCATCATTTAATTTATCGTAGAAGTGATCAACAGATGGTAGATTTATATCATCCAATTTTTCCCACGAATCAAGATATTCATAGGGAAAAACACCTTTCCTCATTAGCAGTTCAAGTTTCTCATTTGATAGCTCTGAAAATTCTTTCGTTAAAATTTTGAAATCATCTCTTTCCAAGTATGATACTAATTTGTTCAGAGGTGAACTTAAAAAACGACATGAATCTATAAATCGAAATTTGACAGCTGATTTAAATCCACCTTTAGTGAATGATATATATTTTTCTTTATTGATGGGTAATAATTGAATTGATCCAGGAGAATTTTGTAATAAGTCTTTTATCAAGAGATGTGTATCATAATTTGAAGAATTATGTGCAACCACAGGTACAATGAATTTTTTTTTAAAATTCAAATTACAACTTTGATGGGCCACACCACGGTACACTCCTGTGAAGTGACAGTGATCCCTTACACGAATATCTGTTTGAGAGAACTTTGAACTACATATGTGACAATGCTCTTGCGTTCTGAATTCAATATTTTGATTCGTGGATAACTTCTTCATAGGTTCGATATATTTCAATAATAATCCTATTTGTTCTCCAACTATATCTAATTGTTCTGACAACCATTTAGTACATTGAGGACCTCTATAATATTTATAAATAGATAAAGAGTCATCATATGAACATTTTATATATAATCCTACACTGTATGCTTCATGCATTTGAATTTTATTGGTACTCGATAATGTGGGATCTGGTGTACATTGTTGAATAGGTATAAGCAAGGCCTCAAAATCAAAATAAATTATGAAGGGTATAGGTTCTTTATGAACAAAATTTTTGAATTTTAATATTTTCTCATTTGGAAAACTCACCTTGCAAAAATTATTATCTCTACAAAATATTAAATGTTCATCTAATTTTTGTTGAACATGAAAATAATTTAAACATCTATCACATATATAGATTGTATGTTTTTTCGAAACTTGAGCACTGATCAATCTAGATAAATTTTTAATCCAACAATAATGATATCTTACATTCTCATCATCATGTTCTCCATTCAAAGAATATTGATTTTGGATTAGTAATAAATTGATGTGTTCAGATAATTTTGTTCTTGTTATGTATGTGGGAAGCACCTCATAATTCCCATTTTTCTTTTTTCGTACCAATTTCAGCGTATACACATTTATAGAAATATTATTATTTTTTTCGAATATCGCAACTTGATTGATATGTAGAGGAAAAGTTAAATTTTGTAATTTCAATATATTAGAAAAATGTGGGTAAGACTTAGTTCTATCACAATTCTTTTGAACGGGGTAAAGAGCTGAAATAACAGCCCAAGCAAAACAATACTCATCCTCATTCTTAACATTAATTACAGCATTCTTATTTACAATTTCTTCTGGTAATCGTATATAAGATGAACCATTATACCCCGCATTGAGCAGTTCAACTTTATTTATATTTATTTGAAGATTGATAACATTCCGCAACATCCACCCCGAATCTACCTCTTTAAATTCATCAAGCTTATTCAATATAGGATGAATTATATTATTTTCAAACCACTCCTGAAGATTGTCGGTAGAATCAATCTTCGCAGTTTTAGTATTGAAATATTTGAAATCTGTTTTAATTAAATCTGGATTAATATTGTTTTTAATATATTCACCACAAAAGATTGAATTTACTTTAACTATATGATAATCAGCAATTATTCTAGATATTCTAGATTTAAACAGATGATAAGCATCTTCTAAAAATGTGTGAGGATCTAAATGTTTCAAATTAATTATAGTACCACATCTTATTTTAGTGGAAAATGCAGATTTAAGATCTTCCCATCGAATACGGTCTGATCGACATTCTCTCATAGGATTATCAACCCCCATCCCTCGATGAAGATTTAAATTTTGAAACAACACCTTTAACCTTTTGATGTGTGAAATATTTGTTTGAAGTTGATTTACATGTCCCAAACTCATAGCAGAGTTCATTAAATGATGATTAAATTTCCTTAAATGATTATTGCAAAAATTAACCCATTTATGTCTCTCTAATTCTGTGAATGTTATATTTCTGAAATTATCATAAGCTTCATGAATTATCTTTACTACTTCTTTACTAATATTTGATATATCACCCATTTTGAGGATTATGTATAAAAACTATTTAGATATAGATATTTTCTGAGCAAAATAAAATAATTGATTGTTACGTTACCTAAAATGGAGGAGCAGGAGGAGGAGGTTCATTAGTGAAATTATTTTCCTTTGCGTGGTTTCTTAGATGATGATGATGGCTGATTGACAGCTTGGTTTGAAGGTTCGATATTCTCCTTTTCTTCACTTGTCTTAATGAACTCCAATTTGATAGCAGAATTAGCTTTCCCCACTTCCTTTCGTCCTCTATAAATGATAGAATATGTGCCGTCGTTGAATTCTTCAACGTGTTCCATCAAGATACTGCTTATCCTCTTTGGAATAAAGCAAACAAAGTCCCCCAGATCTACTAAAATAGTAGGTCCGAAAACAGTTTTCACTATTTTTGCCTTATAGATTATATATGGCTTGCCGAGGATGAGGTTGGATGCCTTGCAAACATCCTTATTCTCTAGAAGAGAAATTTCGTTAAGTTGAGATAAATCCATAATATCTGAAAAACCCCCACATCGACTTTAGACTATTGGAAATATGATTTAGATTGGGATGAACTTACCTAAGAAAATAATATACAAAGTTTCAATAAACGTGTATAGCACACAAATTTGGTCGTGACGACTCGTTTGAAGGATGAATATAGAATGAATGATAAAGTTTCAATATCAAAATCATAACGGTCTAATTATTTCACAATCATATACATTGATAAACAAAACAACGGGAAATCTGTTATCAACTGGCTTAAATTGATTGAAAATAATCAGGTTTCCTTTTCAACAGGAACAACGATTTGATAAACCACTATCGCTTTTTCTAATCCTTCATGAACAGGAAAAACCTACTTTCGATTAGTACCAATTAAACTAATCTGCTTCCTTTTCATATATCATCAGGAAAAACTAATCAGTTTCCTTTCACATAAGTCAACGGGAACAGGAAAACTAGATTGATATAAGTATACTAATCTAATTAGTTCTAATTAAATGTTGATATTACAATTAGTAAATAGATTAGTTTTCACTTCGAAATAACGTTTTCTTGTTAGTTGCATCTCAAAGTTCTCTTCAAGTCTTTTAACAATGGAAAGCGGTTTAAATATGGAAGAATTAACCAACAGATTCACACCACCAGCTGATCCTCCTGAATATCTATCCGCAAAGTAAGTTTTATTAAGGAATATCTAGCGATAGATTATATGTTTTAACTAATTTTGTAGTGGGTATATCGTATTCATACGCAAAAATGATGGTAGCATGGTGAAATACAATGATAATCCTGTGGGGGATGATGATATAATAATTGTTCTCAATGAGGACAATTCAATTAGAGGGTATGTCATTCATCAATTCCATAAATTGTTTTGGGGGGGTATTAATTATAATTTATTTACAGTAAATTTGATATGAAAAATGGCAGAATAGGGAAATGTACTCTCATGGATGGAACCGAACTGGTTATAAATGGGATGATACCTTCTGATGCCACCATAGTGAGTACATTTTTATCTGGTGGCAACCTTGCACCAGAAATTGAGAAATGTATGTTGGAGGATGGGACAGAGGTTCTCGTCAACGAATCATTTGGCAATGTGTAAGTTCATTGAAAAATATTACCAATTCTAGTTGGGAACTAATAATACATTTCTTATAGATATAACGATAATAATAACAGCTTCACTAAGAAGCCCCTGAAAAGGAATAGAAATAAAAAGTGAGTATTTCCTCCATTTCATTCTGTTGTTTTCGATATTGTTTTATTTTTTATAATTTTAGTGAACGTATGGCAGGGCCAAATATATTGAGGAAGAAACCACGTAAAGCCGAACCACCTATAAACCCGATTCATATAATCGATGATGATGAAATAAGGTGTGTGATTTGATTAGAATCAAAGTTCTTTGAACATCTTTTTTTCAATGTTTATAGAGATCAACAACCATCAACCTCCAGCTCCCTGCCACAACCACGACACTCATCCTCTCCACCACCACCAACACCTTCGACAGCTCCACCCCTACAAGTCCACCATAATGAGGAGGAGGAGGATTTGAAGGAGATATCTGTTTATGCCACGAGTAAGGATTTGGTGGCCTTAATCGTGGAGGTATGTGTGCATTTTTCGGTTTTTATATTGTTTATACTAATTCCACTTTTTCCTTTTCTTTTCATAGTTGTCCAAAAGTGGGAATAAATATCTGTTTCAATGGAGATGAGGATGAATCTATATTATTATCATTATTATTATTATTATTACACTTACCCTAATAAATTATTATTAATCTAAAAATAAAAGAACGTTATAATATAGTGTGTGTGTTTTTTTTCTATTGAATTATGTCTGTCTACACCTACACAGACCATCTGTATTCAGATTTATCAGTTTCCTATAACAGGTTTGATCTGTTTAACACAACAGACACCTGTATATGTTCGAACTGTTCTGTTAACAGATGTTGCTAACAGATCTGTTTGAAACATCAGATCAGTTGATAACACTATTCTGCTATCAGAAGGTGTCACTGTTCACTGAACGACCGCTGTCCACAGATGGCGCTACTGACATCTAATTAATCAGATCAGTTATGCTTAAACATCTGTTTCTGTTCCAACAGTTCAGTAGACAGATGGCGCTAGCGTTACTACTGATCATAGAACAACCCCGCTGTCCACAGATGGCGCTACTGTCATCTCTGCCATAGCGCAACAACCGCCATCACTCCATCCAATCCCTCTCTCTCTCTCTCTCTCTCTCTCTCTCTCTTATCACAACCAATCACAACAAGCCACACCCATCCCACGTACAATACAACTCCAACAACCAATCACACACAAGCCCACTCCATCCAATCGCTCTCTTATCACAACCAATCATAACAAACCACACCCATCCACATACAAATCCAACAACCAATCACACACAAGCCACGCCCCCACTCCAAACATACTATACAATCACAGCACAACTCCTTATCTCTACAATCAGCAATGGCGGAGCCACTTCCGCGCGGGATGTAGCTAGTACTACCTACTACATGCTAAATACATCTTAAAAACTGATGAATTAAGGGAATTCGGGTTATCATATAAAAGTACAGGTGAGAAAACGTTAGAATTAGGGTAGCAATAAAAAAAATACAGGCGAGATGAGGAATAATAGGTGAGAAAACGTTAGAATCAGATAATCATAGGCGAGTCCATGCTAAATACATCTTAAAAACTGATGAATTAAGGGAATTCGGGTTATCATATAAAAGTACAGGTGAGAAAACGTTAGAATTAGGGTAGCAATAAAAAAAATACAGGCGAGATGAGGAATAATAGGTGAGAAAACGTTAGAATCAGATAATCATAGGCGAGTCCATGCTAAATACATCTTAAAAACTGATGAATTAAGGGAATTCGGGTTATCATATAAAAGTACAGGTGAGAAAACGTTAGAATTAGGGTAGCAATAAAAAAAATACAGGCGAGATGAGTAATAGGTGAGAAACCTTAGAATGAGATAATCATAGGCGAGTTCGTGCGAATCCATGTGAAAAACTGATGAATTAGGGGAATTCGGGTAACCATATTAAAGTACATGTGATATGAGGAGTTACATGTGAAAAACTTCAGAATTATATAATCACAAGTGGGTTCATGTGAAGAGTTAATTACTTTTCTAATTAGTGAGTTCTACAACAATCAAAATAATTGAATTTACCATTTATTTCGTGTTTAAGGGTCAATTTAGAGAAAAGTAAATGTGAGCGAGTCGAAGTCATAAATATAATTCGCCTACTTACATAGTTTAACCACGTAAGAATATAACACAGCTATTACCTGACCTTTTATTGATCAAAACTGTTTCGACTCCACTAGATTGAAAATCAAAAATTATCTGTTAAATAAATTTACGTGAATAAAAGATGTAGAAAAAAACTCTTAAGACAACTTCAACACAATTTTTATTAACTCAGACTATATGTTGTAGATCTTTAGTTACAGAATTGTATATTATACAAAGTCGATTTGTTACATTCTGTATTAACACATTTATTTGTTATTATTCACTATTATGATTGCATCGAGCATCTTTTTCTGCTGCTATTTCTAGAACATATATTCCAGAAATGTATTCTGAATATCTTAAGCATACAATGTCAACATCCGAGAAACAATGAAAAGTATGATTAGTTAACATTATTATGCTTGAATAACTGAATAACAGTGCTATTTCCTCTGAGAATACTAATGCAAAAGGAAATGTACAAGAGAAAATATAGGTTGATCATTTTTTTGTGTGATCATGTGCGAAGTGGAATTTTCAAATGTTGAGAAGGTAATATCCTGAGTCTCGGTTCAGATTATTTGGATATTTTAGGATATCTATAGCTTCAAGAATTTTTCGCTGATAGAAGTTTGGGGCGCGGGCTTGGATTTTAGTATTTTCGAAAAGGGTTTGATGATTAGTGTCAAACTTGTGATCCGCAAGTACAGATCTACTGGTGTCACGAAGCCTTGTACAGCGCTCATGTTCTTTCACACGAGTAAATAAGATTAAATTCATTGCATCCCAATATCCTTTTCATCATGGAAGTCGAATCGCAAGGTTCGCTCCCGTTCCTAGATGTATTGTTTAGTCGACAGACTGACGTTACTTTAGGACATTCTGTGTATCGAAAACCCGCTCATACCGATAGATACCTCAATGGTCTTTCCCACCACCACCCTGCTCAAAAGCAATCTGTCATAAACTTCTTGGTCCACAGAGTTGTCAATTTATCCCAACCCCAATCCTTGAAACATCTTTCATCTGCCTTATTATCAAACAATTTCTCCCATTACAACATTCAAAAAGCCATAAAGAAATACACTTCGCCTAAAATGTCAAATCGACCTGAACCACAAACCCCCCGCCTGCTTTATCCACTGCCTATTTTCCATATATTGAAAATATAACAGATCGAATTTCCAAAATCCTTAAAAAACATAATATTTCTACCCTGTTTTTCACACTTCCAAAATTATCTCAGTTTTACAAACCTATCAAAGATCCTCTCTTCACATAGAAGGCGTTTATAGCATTCCCTGTTCTTGCGGTAATTCTACATTGGTGAAACCGGTCGTACAGTAGCTACTCGTGTGAAAGAACATGAGCGCTGTACAAGGCTTCGTGACACCAGTAGATCTGCACTTGCGGAACACCAGTATGACACTAATCATCAAATCTTTTTCGAAAACACTAAAATCCTAGCTCGAGCTCCAAACTTCTATCAGCGAAAAATCCTTGAAGCTTTAGAAATCCTAAAACATCCAAATAATCTAAAACGTGTTTCAGGATCTTACCTTCCCAACATTTGGAAACCCATCCTCGAAAATTCCACTTCGCACATGATCACATAACGGCAGGGTCGGGTGCCGGAACGGAGTTAACCACCGGAATAAAGGCAGTGAACTGTGTAGCGCGGTGTTTCGGAATTCGGTCCCGCTACCTGTGGAAGGGACTAACTGTAACGGATTAAATTCGAAGTGTGGTCCCACCAGCGAAAATGCGATTTCGGAATTGGGTCCCATGTACCTACTATTTGTTTAATTTGACTTTTATTTTCAACCATTCGCGCAGATTTTGAAATGGCTATACACTCTGCGGTTAAGACAACTTTCCTCACCACTAAAATGGTGGGTTGTCGATTTCATTTGGCGCAAAGCTGGTGGAAAAAAATTCAAGAGTTAGGACTAAGTGGAGAATATAGAGATAATCACTATGAAGTTGGTTATTTTTTTAAAAATTTTTTTTGGTTTACCGTTTTTAAATCCAACTGACGTAGATGATTGCTTTACCGATGATTTAATGTCAATTCAACCAAATAATATTAATGTTGAGAAATTTTGTGACTTTGTCCTGAATACTTATATTAAGTCTGATTCTTTATTTCCTCCGCACGTTTGGGCTGAATTTTCGTCATCTGTAACGCGAACCACCAATAACTGCGAATCATTCCACGCAAAATTTAATGCAATGTTTAATGCTCCCCATGCCAACATCCACGTATTTATAAAAGCACTTACAGATGTTCAATGTGAAATTTACGTAAAAATGCGTAGCACTGCGTCAAAATCCAAAATTTCGCAAGAAAAAGAGGCCTTTCTTTCTGAACAAAATTTTTTATTTCAAAATGGTATAATTGACCGTTATACGTTCATTCGACATGTTTCGAAAAAATTCGGCCCCATTTTGTGTTAAGATTTTTAAATATATATATGTACATAATATACGACGATACGCGTTTAGCGTACATTTGTAAATATGCCATTTAATTACTATTTCACGTACTGTTTTTATTTTTGACGATACGCATTTAGCGTAAATTTTTAAACATGCCAGTACAACAACAATAAGTGTGTACTGTTGGTCCTAAGCCCAAAAAAATGTGAAGGAAAATAAAAGTCAAATTAAACAAATAGTAGGTACATGGGACCCAATTCCGAAATCGCATTTTCGCTGGTGGGACCACACTTCGAATTTAATCCGTTACAGGTAGTCCCTTCCGCAGGTAGCGGGACCGAATTCCGGTGCGTCCGTGTAGCGTGAAGGACTTGTCCTACAATAAATACGGCTACAGAAACTGGTAGAACCAGTTTTTGTTCAAGCCTCAAACCTGCCCTGAAGATACCACCTATAATGGTTGGCGAAACGTCGGCATCAAGTCGAGCTATTGTGATGCGGAATCCATCCGGAAGCCAAGAATTTTCATGCGAACTGTCAAACAAAGTCTGTATACCGTTTTGTGCTGATACAATTATTTTCAAGAAATCCCGTTTCAGACATAATACGTCTTCTGATGATGGTCGTGAGACCGAAACGTGCGTAAAGACGAAAATAATAAGCATACTTGTTAGTGTAACCTATTTCCCGAGAATTTATATTATTTATATATGACGAACCATTACAGATTTTGTTTATTCTCTCTTTAATGATGATGGGGTTGAAAAATGTTTTTGGGATGGTCCTCTGGGTGGAACAATTTAACAACCCGATCTGTGTAAGGCTGTTTATAATATAATATAACGTTGGTGATGTAACTGATTTGAAGTGAAGATATTCTTGAGGCCAAAATTCTTTCGTAAACCATGAGTTTTTATTTTTCCATCTGCATCATGCCTAATGTTCACATCTAGGAAATTTATGTTTTTGTTCACTTCCATTTCACAAGTAAATCGAAGTTGACAGTGGAAATTGTTAAATTTATTAATCACGTACTGAATTGTATCATTGGCAATCATCTACATAATACCGCTTAAAGAATAGGGGTTGAAAATCTAATGAATTTATTACAGATTCCTCTATAGGCATTCCATAAATAGGAGACCCCATTGCTACGCAGAATATTTGTTTAAAATATTGCTCACCGTAATTGAAAATAAGTGTATTCTAAACAAAACTTTACTGCATTTATAAATTCAGATTGATCTAGAGGTGTATGGTTTCTAATCTCTGTCCAATGTTTTTTATGCCAACTCAATGCCAAAACGACTGGTATATTTGTAAATAAAGAAACTCGTGTTTCTGTTCGTTAAGGCGACGGCGACGTGGACATTTTTAATTGCAATAGTATGAGCTTTGTGCTCGATACAATGTTTTATGAAATTCTGTTTAAGACATTGATGATGGTCGTGAGACCGAAACGTACGTAAAGACGAAAATAACAAACATATGTGTTAGTGTAACCTATTTTCCGAGAATGTATGTATAATTCATACCTGGGTGGAGAATCATTTTCGAATACATCAATATCCGAACTGTAATCTAGTTTTTAATAATGTACCTGATATTTGTGAAAGTTAAGCTTGATTTATTAGTCCATATTGAACACATGGATGATACTTATAATAAATATTTGCAAAAACATGTGAAATTCATGATGAACATTTCTTATAAAATATCTACCATGATTTAAAATGCTTCAACGTCAAAAGATATCGAGGTCTATCTTAAAGAAAACTAGCATATTATGTAGTAAGTTTACTGTAGTCATTTTTGGTTATATTCAACCCCTCAGGGTATATAATTATATTATGTATTATCCGCTGTATATTTTACTGAACCATTATAAGTGGTTGATGGAAAATTATTTTAAAAGTGTATTTAGACTTGCAGGTTTTAAGATTACAATTTCAAATATTTTAGAGAAAACTTGCCGCGTTCCACAATTACACAATTCAATTACTTTATTCTCGAAGAATACTCGAATATCTCAAACATTACTTACTTTTAAGCTGCATCAGTCCAAAAGTGGAAGTTCTCAAACCATCTTTACCTAAGAGTTACTAGCAATGGGAATAAATCAAGAAGTAAACTAGTTCCTATTTAGAATGACCTATCACACTTATCCGCAAGACAAGAATGTGTTTGTCCACTAAATTAACTTTGTAACATTTGTTAACGAAACTATAGTCACATTTATTAATTAAACTTGTAGTTATTTTATTTAAGTACAAAATTTTTAGTTAAATTATTTTTTATTTTTCTCATTACTTCCAATACGCGAGCCCTATCTAAAAGCAAGTACTTACATTATTACTAGTGAAGATTCCTCTGACCATATCTGTCTTTTCAGATCGAATTGGCAATTGATTCAGAGACCATGCTGTGATGCGTGGTCACACTTTATATCAACTTGAAATAATTAATAGGGACAAAAGGATGCAGAAATAGAACACTAGGTTGGGGTCCAATAATATATTCAAAAACACTTAAGCCTAATTATTGTTTTGTTGTGTCAGTGTCTGGTTGGGAGATGCCCATCTCCCTTAGATACCAGACACTGGCACAACAAAACAATAATACAAAAAAAATTAAAAACTAACTAACCTAATTACTGTTTTGTTGTGTCAGTGTCTGGTTGGGAGATGCCCATCTCCCTTAGATACCAGACACTGGCACAATAAAACAATAATACAAAAAAAATTGAAAACTAACTAACCTAATTATTGTTTTGTTGTGTCAGTGTCTGGTTGGGAGATGCCCATCTCCCTTAGATACCAGACACTGGCACAACAAAACAATAATACAAAAAAAAAAAAACAAACTAAATAACTATCCTAACGTAACTTAACCTAACCTCCTTCATAAATCAGCCGTTTTACCTCCATCTATCGTTAGATCCGAAGAATCATCATAGTTACGGGTCGAAAATCAGTCTTAAACATACATACACACGGGAAAATGAACCTGTAAAGTTGGAATTCTGAACGTGACACATTTGCAACCTGTTGCGAAACTCGAAAGCATACAAGATTGGAGAAGACGCACAACATTGATTTAGATTCCGCAATGTAGGTGAAAAGAGAAACGTGTACATCGACGATAGTTCTGGTGAAGTATCGATTCACCGAATCACGTTCCATTCGAACGAATCTTGCTCCTAGAGTGGAGACTGACATAACTTCATCAGAGACGAATATCGATGACTGCACGGTATTTTGACAACTATATTTCCACCAAGCTGATGGCGGTTGAGATTCGAAGAGAATGGGAAACTGTTCTAAGAATGGGGTTTGTTGTACAGACAAGAGAACGAGAATTCCGAAATTCTGCCGTTCAATGATCGCAAGAAACCCGCTCTACGGAAGAGTCCCAAAAGGTGTTGTTTCAGCCGTCACATCCTTCGCCTCCACTTTAACTCCGAAAGAGGATCTCACGATTCAAGTTCGGACAAACATACACCTCATTGTAAATGACCACCAGAAATTGTTCCTTTGGGAAGAAACCATGCCGTCCGACCGAACGTCGAGTGCTTCGAAGATCGGACTCGGAAAGCCTTCTCCAGGAGGTTCCACACAGAAGCTACAACAAAGGACGTTATGGACCCCATGCGTTTCCCTTCAGAAACAAAAACACCCACAGTTTACCCGGGCACGAAATTCAACATTGCCGTCCACCACGGTCCGGCCCGGTCTTGCCTCCCTGGGGTTCCCCATCTCCTGCGTTGATCGGTGGTCGTGTGGTCGCCATTCCCCGGTGGCAGCAGCGATGCGACGGATAACCATTGCGCTCTGAAATCTTCTTCGAAATATACCCTTTCCTTTCCCCCATTCACACCCCACACATGCTCATAAGCATACACACACACATACACTAACGAATTCCCCCTTCCTTACATTCTAACAATTTCACAATAAAAATTGCATACTTCCATCTGAAAAATATGACTAGAAAAAGATGAAATTCCGCCGGTATTGATCAATTTATATCCAGATACCATTCTACAGTTGCCTGTGTAAAATATTTTTTACAATTAAATCAAAAATGTTAACCGCTTTATCAGTTACCGTTTGTTTTAATATAATTTGATTTTTGAAATTAAAAAATAACAGGTTGGAAGGAAATCTTACCGCCAACGTTATTCTGGCTTCAACGTGACGGTTTGATTTTGAAACCTTGAAATTTGGAATATATTCAACTATAAAATGAATCGTAACCGTGATGTAATTCTGGCATCTACATCATTTCGGGCAGATTCTGTCTTAATGAGCAAAGATAATTTAACTAGAGAGAAATAAATCAATTAGTGAGACTTTGATAAATTGAATCAAAACAACTGAACCGGTTTGCATGATGAGTATTTAATGAAGTTACATACGAAATATTGAAAAAATAGCAAACAGTAACGGATATAGAAATATTTCTTTCTTCGAATTACAACACAATTTATATATTTTACATAAACAACTGTTGAAGGTATTGAATATGTCATTAATCTGTACGTTTGGAATTTCTAAATGAACAATTAGAATGACTGAAAAACATGAAAATATGCAATTTTTATTCTCTTCTTACAGCCTCTCATACACCCTCCCTCCTCCTCCTTTTGTCGCGACACACACACACCCTGAACCCCTCACTCTCCCCCCACGCGACTCTCACCCCACATCTTCATATACACACCTCCTGTCACTCATTCAACATCTATACACCTCTCACACACCCCTTCCCCATCCACCCCCCTCTCATGCACACTCCCTCATGCACAACACTTACATACTCGCTCCACCCCACATCCACACATCTCATACACACCCCCCCAGCGTATATTCCTTCGACGATTCCAGAACGCAGTCGTTGACCGCCACACCGTTGCTGTCACCGTGGGATGTCGCCACCGACCTCCGTCCCGCAGGCGATGCGGTTCCCCGGGAGGGTTTGCCGGACTTTCGGTACTGTGGCAACGTCAATGAGGTTCCGTTTTCTCCCAAGTACAAAGCCGATGAAATTACCCCCGAAGCCAAACACAAGAATCTCAACATCCTAGATTGCTCTTCTGCTAGGTTTACCTCTTGGAGTCGACCCCCCAAGTCCGATCTTCGAGGTACTCGATGTTCGACCTTCTGACATGGTTCCTTCTTCGGGAACAATTTCGGGTAGTACTTACAATACAACAAGGTCTATGAATGTACAACGAACATGAACTCTCGGATCCACTTTCATTGTCAACGTGGATACGAAAGACGGGAAAGCGAACACAAGCACTTTTGTTCGTCCCCCGCTTAGCAAGAATCCTACGATCATCGTTCGACAGAACCCATACTATCCCTTTCTCAAATCTATACACCAAACCGCATTAATTGAACAGTGCCATTCTCCCCAATTCTCATCATCCACCAGCGTGGGGGAAATATTTGTTGTCGCGACACCTGCAGCCTTCGTTGTAGGTATCTGAAGAAGTTATCTCATCCTCCACTGAAGGAGCACAATTCCTTCGAATGGAAGATGATTCGTCGAATTGATACTTCGCTAGATTGATCGTCGATGTACACGTCTCTCTTTTGTCTACTTGGTCGAATCTAAATCAGTGTTGTGTGTTTTCTCCAATCTTACTCTCGAGTTTCGTGGCAGGATGTATTTGTGCCTCGCCCAGACTTCCTTCTGAACAGGTTAAAATTCTCGTCCCATTCAGCAGAATCCCACACACACGGACTGATTTTCTTCCCGAAATGATGATTCAACATCTCAATGATAGGGGAGGCATAACGGCTGAAATATGAAAGAGGGATGTGCCCGCCTTACGCCCGCTTTATTTGGTACCCTGGTGGGAGGATACCAAATATAAGCACTATCGATTAATTATTATATTCGAAAGCATATGATAATAAATTATCATATGCTTTCGCATATAATAATTAATCGAACCTGAAAAATGAGTATGTCCCATTTAAATGTAAATATTTCACATTAGTCCTGTTGGGACTATTGTGGAACATGTGAAAACGATGATTCATGGCTGCTAAAGCTAAGCATGACTGAATGACATTGCTCACTAAGGATGGTTTGTGCAATCGACGGTCACCAAAAGTTTACGGTATTATACTATTAGTCCACTCGTAAATTTTTGTTGTGCCAGTTCAAGCCTTAATCGGTAGTTCAGATCCATGAACGAGGTGTAAAGTTCGTTCAAGCCATTGGTTATCTTGTTGTTGACAAACTTGTTAGGTCATTGTATTTATAATTGTCGAATTTTCCTTTCAATTCCAAAGAAGTTAACTTAATTTATCTGATAATGAAGAATTTATGAATGTAATAGCTGTGTTGCTAAATCCTAGAGCATTTTTGCTTATAGAAAAAGAGATGACAAAAAAGAATGACTGCAAGTTTGAAGCGACCTTTAGATTAGGTAAAAATGTGGTACAAACAACAGTCGATTCTATAAGCCATGGATGGCATCGCTTATAGTATCGACCATCGCTGCAATGCTATAGACAACGATACGGGAAGTAGGTATGTGGTTTACTGAACAGTTGTTAAAAATATTTCATAATACTTGATTGTAGGAATCATACGTTATCACCTTATGTGTACCACATGAAATATTTCAAGATTAATTGTATTTGGTCGACATAAATTGCCTTTCATGTAGGTCATTTCAGTATCTGAGTCCCCTGGTTGGCAGGTCAGATAATTAGCAAGTAGTACCTGCTGTCTAGGCTAACCATCCTCCTGTCCAGTCGCACGATCGTCCGAATCCCCTGAGAATCCGGCAAAATTTGATATTTTTTTTACAAATTAGTGAAAAGCTTTTATTCTATCAGAAAATGCCGCTAGAAAAGTTATGGCAATTTCGTAAAAAAAAAAACTGGATGTTTTCATTTATTTAAATTAATTTTGAAATAAAGCCTCTGATCAAAAAAATACAAGAGCTCAAAGTCATAGATAATTTGAATACGCGTCGGATGAGTCAAGGTAGAAGTCATTTGAAGGCTATGTGCCCGAGAAAGCCCATTTTGTGATTTTTTACGGTTTACAAAATATTTTTTTTAAATAGGAAAAAGATTGTACAGATATTTTGTTTGCGTGGAAAGTTGGCATTTAAATTCTACTTTTCACTGGATCTTTTTTTGCGGCCAAAATTAGAATTTCTCGATAAACCGTAAAATTGCGATTTCACGCTGAAAAATGCATATTTTGACTCGAAAATGCATTTTGTAGATTTTTACAAATATTAACTAAAGTAACAATCGAATCACATTTTGCTATAAATGCCGAATTTTGGCGAGACTTTGAAAATTAGTGACCTCGGAAAATTGGAGAAATTTTGAGATAAGAATAACCGAGAAAAAAAACAAATTCGAGATTTGTCATTTTTTCGAATTTTCAAACCTCAGTTTCTCCAATTTTTCGAAGTCAAAAATTTACAAAATCCCGCCAAAATTCGGCATTTATAGCACAATGTGATTTGATAGTTATTTTAGGTAATACTGGTCGAAATCTACAAAATGCAAGTTGTTTCGAGTCAAAACGTGCATTTTTCAGCATGCAATCGCAATTTTACGATTTTTCGCGAAAGTCAAATTTTGGCGACAAAAAAAATCCAGTGAAAAGTAGAATAAAAATGACAACTTCCACGTAAACAAAATATTTTTACAATCCTTTTTCGATTTAAAAAATATATTTTGCAAACCGTAAAAAATCACAAATTGGTCCTTATCTCGGGCCCATAACCTTCAAATGACTTCTGCCTTGACTCATTCGACGAGTATTCAAATTATCTATTACTTAGATCTCTTGTGTTTTTTTGATTAGAGGCTTTATTTCGAAATTAATTCAAATAAATGAAAAAACCAGGATTTCCGCATGAAAATGGACATAACTTATAGCGGCACTCCAGGAATATTTCAACTATTTTTCCCGTTTTTAGAGCACCCAAAAACATACAAATTAGTCATATCAAATTTTCAAATCAACTGCGACTGGACAATAATCAATTATGATCGTTTATTGTATCGCCTTTGTTTCGTATAAAACTAGAGGCTATTCTTCTTCTTATTTAGTGCTATTCAGTATGTGTTTCTGTTAACTTTGCATATGTGCAAGTTATAAAGAGTTAGAGGAGCCAGAAGTCTTTTAGTAATGCATTTCATATCCATAAAACATTAGCCAATAATAATAAAGGTTGGATGTGTTTTAAAAGTGCGTGCAAACCTTTTCTATAACTGGGAAAAGTCAAGAAGTTTTGAAAGGCCCGTAACTTCACTCCCTGAACGAAAGGAAGAATGACAGGGTTACAACGGCAAAGGTTAAGCAATTCTTTAAAGCGAACATTCGCAGATGATAATTTTGCAAAACTTGCTACTTATACACTTGGCTGCAAAAGAAATATGCAAAACACAAAACACCCGCAATCAAAATTCATTCAAGAGTGTGTGTATTTTAAATTTCTTCCCATTATAACTATAACACAAGCTTTAATTGAAATAAAGTATTTTAAGCAGTAATGTATAGTAGGAATATTGTAAATAAAATATCGATTTGTTCTTACTAACAATTTTCTTTCTTCGTCGAACGTTATAAGGTTATAAAGTGCAACAATTTAAGAATTACAGAGAGAATCTCTGATAAACTGAATTTAACCATTGTAAATTCACTAGAACCAGTATTGCCACCATTCCGAAGCTCGAAGTTAGTTGACCATTTGGTTACCGTAGATTGTACAAGGCAAAATTTTGGTTAACTGTTTGTTAATTCGCGATTGCACAAACCATCATAATACAATTCCACCAATCACGAAATGACAAGGAATAAATGATGTCAATCGGAATAATAAGCAAAGATATTTTTATATCGAAATGCGATACTTTTGTACTTGAAAGAAAAAAAAACCAATCCGATTAAATGGGAAATATGCAGTTTCATTTGAAATATAATTTCGATGGTGGTGCGGTTTGAAACTTTTTAAAACCTATGCAAACCCTTTAGTGAGCGTAAGTAATTGTTACTTGATGGATTGGTTTTTTCGCGCAAATAAATGAGACATACTGCACTGAGTTGTGTATTAGATTAGCAGAACGTAATAATTCTCCCTCGAATTAATTTTGATATCAGAGGTAATCATAAGTTGAAGCTGTCCAAAGACACACAGGAACGCCTATGGAATTGTGAGAGTTGCAACTGAAAACTTGAAGATTTTAAATTGCAATAATACGAATTCTAATTGAATTCAGGTTTGAGTCGATGGTGACCTAAGTACACGGGACTTATTTTAAAGTTCCCATCCCATCTTGTAAAATGAATAGCTTCAAAAAAATTATAAAGAACTTGCTTTTCACAAGGGCAGAATTATTACCAGTTTATTTTTTTTCTTGTGTTACCATGCACTCTGTTATTGTACAATAACAATTAGCATATTTGCCGTTTGGCATATTCTCTCCAGTGACAGAAATCACTAGATTAAATTTTAATTAATACTTGAGCGCAAAATCATTGGGCATAAATGAGCTGAAACGGCTTAGTAGCAAATTGAGTTGAATGTAATAATTTGCATTTATTGTAGTAGAAACGATAATATTTCTATAAAATGTTCTGCTTTCTATCCGATTTGGCTCAAGTTGATCCATTTTCTGCCAATCTAATACACACAAGGGAGGGTTTTTCCGATGACGTGTCATATTACTAGCATCAGATGAATGGGATCCTTGAAATAGGAAAAAAGGGATCTATACGGTTAATAATTTTGCCTCAATTATTATTGAGGAGCTATTTAACTTAGACATAAATACATGTCACATCAATTATGATTGTAAGCTTGTTAGCGGAAGAAAATTCACGCTTTACAACGAACCAACTTTCGATATTAATCCCTTCTTTTCCTATCTAAGGAAAGAAATGTACAAGTTATGTTCATTGCTTCCAAACGATGGAAAAGGCGGAACAATTTGCAATTTCATTGCTTTTTGTGGACCCCAAAATTGTTATTTTTCATTTTTTTTTTCAATTTTTTTATTTTTTTCATTTTTTGTTATACATTATACTTATTTTTATGTATTAATCAATGATTTCACAGAATTATTCGATCTTTCTTAAGATAATGAGATTTCGACGAACATTTCATAAATGGTCATGTCAATTAAATGGTAAAGCTACATAATTTTCTCATTCATCTTCTGCTAGTATTTCCGCATAAATATTACCACTTATCAGCGTATTATAATCGTAAAATTCACTATTATCAAATCAATTGGAATCAAGGTATATTCGCAAATTACAAAAACCTATTGTGTGCTTCTGTGATGTACTATCCCGTTTGTTTGACTCATCATCAGAGTTAATATGTTACATTGTCATTGCAATCACATCTTTTTCTTTTTAATTTAATTTCTATAGTATCTTTTCATGTTGGAACAGAAGAATTGTTATTCAACTGTATTTTTGAGCCAATAAACATTATTATTAGTCGATGTTCTAGAAAATTGCCAAAACTTCTGATGGTGAATAGTACAAAACGTTAGCAAACACACAATTATATTTTCTTTGTAACGTAGGAGGATAATTCTGAAATAATTATTCCAGAATGTAATAAATAATGTTACATGCAGCACAATCAGTGCAATTACTTTGACTGCGACACTTTGCAGTTCATAATCATTTACATTCACACTATATTATATCTCCTTGGAGATATTTACTAAAATTTGACACAATTCGCAAATAACATCAAAACCACGGTCAACGGTTCATTAAAATGTCAAATGGTGTCGTAAATTGCGAATATACCTACACAGATCGCCAACGAGTTTCCTGATGAAGGTCGTAAGCACAAAACGTACTATTGTCAGTACATTGATTATCTATTTTTCAAGATTTACCAATAAACAACCATTTACTTCATATTCTATGAAAAATCATGTTTCAACAGAATAATTGAACAGTCAGTGATCATTTGGCAATCTGTGGTCATTTAAATTAAATACAAACAATAAATAACTTCTTGATCCGTATTGGATCTAATAATACATTGACTCACTACTTTGGTGTTGAAGAAATTGGAAAAATTCATTCCAATAGCTCGATGACTATTTACACTGTTGAACCGTAAACAACAGGTTCACAGAAATCGATTCCGGGAAGTTAGCTGAAATAAAATTAAATCAATTTGGTAATCAGTTGCTAGCAATGATAAAAGTTATGGAACGCCGTCTTATAGTCCAGGCAATGAACCGGAAAAAAAATTATAGTAAGCAAATTTTTTTTCATTTTGTCCCTAATACCCTAAAGAGCATTCATCACTATCAAGACCGCGGGGGTCGACCTTTCTACCCCCCAAAACGGGGTTTCAACTCCTCAGAGGAGCATTCTTATAAAAGCAATCCAAAAGTTTAGAAAATTAACGAATTAAGAGCCGAAAATGACCCCAAGTATGTTTTTTGGGTCGCTGATCACAATTCCGCTGCTATTTTTCCCGAAAAACTCTCTCCAGATGGAAAATTCGGGAAATTTGAGGCTTTCCGGAGACGGTTATGAATAATAAAGTATAATTTTGTTGCCAAAATTACTAGAGAACTAGAGGTCATCAGCGACCCAAAAAACATACTAGGGGTCATTTTCGGCTCTTAATTCACTCATTTTCTAAACTTTTGGATTGTTTTTATAAGAATGCTCCTCTGAAGGGTTGAAACCTCGTTTTGGGGGGTAGAAAGGTCGACCCCCGCGGTCTTGATAGTCATGAATGATATGAGGTATTAGGAAAAAAATGCAAAAAAAATTGAAATTCTAGCTTACTACATTTTTTTATTATGGCTTTTTTCCCGACTTATTGCCTGAACTATTAAGTAAGAGCATGTATTGATTTTTGTGAAATAATCCGACGGTTATTTGATTTTTGATAAACTGAAAATAATAATTTCTTTTCGTAACGAGATTAACTGTTATTAATTTCAATTCTAATGATATCAACATACAAATACGGGATTCATCATATAATTAAATATCATGCATTTTA
The DNA here is from genome assembly GCA_958510875.1 of Endomychus coccineus. Taxonomy (NCBI): domain Eukaryota; kingdom Metazoa; phylum Arthropoda; class Insecta; order Coleoptera; family Endomychidae; genus Endomychus; species Endomychus coccineus. The sequence continues at coordinate 198,781,482 of OY294068.1, forward strand.
ATTCAAAAACACAAACGTTCAAGAGAAATAAATTCTCTCTTTTTAACTTTTCGCTAATTATAAAACACAACGATAACAAATCCCCTTCTATTTTATCTTAAATTTTAAGATTCGACATAAAATGAAAACGTTTCATAATTAATGTTAGGGCGCAATTATTATTTCCTATAAGTCGTCTAAAGAAGGCCGTTAAGATCGAAAATAAGTCAAATTTTAATCACAGTTACTGTAGTGATTTCGTGGAGTCAATATACGGATTGGTTGGTAAATTTTTGAACGTTACTAGCGACCTAACGGAAAATATTTGATCCGAATAACAAAACCCTCTTTTATTTGCGAAAAAGAAGGTTTTCGAGCTCTTTTGGGGGTCGCTTTTTTCATTTTGATTATCTATTAGCCATTAGACTGCTAGCTAAGATACAAAAATGTAACCATTCTATTATTTATGTGTTAAGAATCTCCACTCAAAATTTTGTGAGGTTATGTTCATCCCCCCCCCTCTATCTACGTTGTTCTAAAAACTTGGACAAATCTCCACCGATTTTCATAAAATTTTCAGTGAAGGTAGCTTTTGTTATTGTTAAAACTACTGTCCAGCTGTTTCTGCTCAAGATATGGAATAGTTTGACCGCAATTTGATTTTTGGTCAAATTTTACGAAATTTTCAAACTGCTGCAGAATTTGTCGTATTTGTCGTATGACAATTTTCTTTGCGGTAAAATATAGCCTTATCCGTGTATTTTCCATAGATGTATTACAAGTTTAACTTTATTTTTAAATTCGACCGATTTTCGATATACAGGATGGTCCAGTTTATATCATCAGGATTTCACCAGCCAATAGTTTATCTAAAAATAAAGGTAGTTTGTATGATAAACTATGGTCGAAGAAGGCTTCGTTTTCGAGATACAAGGGTGTTGAAATTGAAAAAAAAAATTAGTTTTTTGCGAAGATCTCCGGAACCGTTTACGTACAGAAAACAGCTTTTGTAAGCATTTTTGAAGGGGTAGTGGGTGTTTTTCTCCCCAACTTCTACGCCACTGGAAAAAGTACGGTTTTGAGATAACCATTTGAACCGCCAATATTTTCTTCACAATAAAGGTACTTGGTTATAAGCTCTAAAGTTGACCGTTTTCGAGAAAAATCCACTTTTTTTTTTCAACATAAAAGTTGATTTTTCTCGAAAACGGTCAACTTTAGAACTTAATGACCAAGTACCTTTTTTATGTAGAAAACATGGATGGTTCAAATGGTTGTCTCAAAACCGTACTTTTTCCAGTGGCGTAGAAGTTGGGGAGAAAAACACCCACTAAACCGTTCAAAATCTTCACCAATTATGACTATAAAAAAAAAATGTATCGCACAGAACATAGCTTACTATGAGTAGAAAATGCTTACAAAAGCTGTTTTCTGTACGATAAACGGTTCCGGAGATATTCACAAAAAACTTATAATAGAAAACTGACGTGATCTTCAGTTAGATATCTTGAAATAGAGGTATTGGATGGCCTGTTTCTTGCAAGCGTTCAACTCGAGATTACGCTCCGCCCACTTGAAGCGCATTGCTCCCTTTTCTTCAGGTTCACGTTGCGTCGATGATTTCTGTCAGTATTTATTTACGGGCAGTGTATAGAGTGGGCGGGGCGTACGAGAAAGAGAGGGTCGATTATTTTTATTATTCATCCCGAGATACACAAAACAAATACAATAGCCTTATAGAGCTCAATACCTCTATCCTTATAGATTTCTATGGTTATTGTTCGCCATCCTATATGAACAGGGCAAAATAATCAAATTGAAATTCAACTATTCCATATCTTGAGCAAAAACAGCTGGACAGTAGTTTTTACAATAACAAAAGCTACCTTCACTGAAAATCTCATCAAAATCGGTTGAGATTTGTTTTTGTTAAAAAAGAAGAGGGGGGATGAACACAATCTCACAAAATTTACACTGACAATAAAATCGTTACATTTTTATATTTTACCTAGCAGTCTCGAGGGGCCCTTTTTCGCAAATAAAAGAGGGTTGCACCAATTTTCGAAGGAGAAAACTGAGGGTACGGTTCCGTTAGGTCGCTAGTCACATTAAAAAATTTCCCAACATAGCCCTAAATTGTCGTAAATTGACTCCACTAATACTATCTATTTCGTAAAAATTTACAAATATTACACACATTGATTAATAACCTAGATTAAAATGATAATATGACACTCACCTTCTTTGGAAGCACCCGGAATAAGGGCAGTTTAAAACAACTACATGGTGATAAGTTGTTCCAGTGAAACTAGACTGGTTAATAGATTTCCAGTCCAGTTCTTAGGTTCGACGATCAGAACAGATTGGCACCTTCGCAACACCAACATAAAGTGTACAGCTTGAAGGCATTCTCTGTTCAATTTCTCTATTTGATGATAAGAGGGCAGGCACTGGGTTGTTAATACAGATAGCCCCTCCGATTATTTATGTTCGAAGACTAGAACAAAGTGGCACCTTCTGCAATACCATTGCATTTTTTCATTCCATTTGAAGTTAAGTACAGAATGCCACATATGTTCGACGACGAAAACATCGCAATACCAACATAGTGGAGACCTGGAATAAATTTGCTGTTCAATTTCTTTATTTGCAATGAAAGTAAACACCTTGTTGATTATATGAAAGAATAACTACTTTGTTTTTGTACCACTTTTATTAATAATAACGTGAAAACGTAACTATAGTTACACCGAAGTGCCATTATCAAACAAATAGAAAATTATGAAGAAATCAATAAAACGGTTCAAGTTTAAATAGAATAGAGTAAAGTAGGGTTGAGATTAAGGGATCAACGGAAATTACAAAAACAGGTGGATCGTAGGAATGTACAGTATTACATAGTAAACATAGTAACAATTTGTGAATTAATGTGATTATAATTTAATATTCTAAGAATTATTTCAAGAGCGGTTTGAAAGACACATGAAAAGATCACTAATTGATCATTGATGATATTTTTATTAGAGTTTTTGACACCTTTATAATTCTCTATTGATTCTAATATATTCAATTTAAAACCTCTGGTTTGGTTATGTAAAATGCTTAGGCTATCTAAATTAGGCAAATTGTGACGAGTTTGTAAAAAATGATTAGCAAAGGTTGAGTCTGTTTTGTTGAGTCTAAACGAGCGAAAATGTTCCTCGCATCTTAATTTGAAATTACGACAAGTTCTACCTATATAAAAGTCATCACAGTTCGGGCAAATCATCTTATAAACTCCAGGTTTTCTATATTTATTAGTTTTGTCTTTAGCGTTGTATATAAGATGGCAAAGTTTATTTTGAGATTTGAATCTGATTTTAAAATTATCAAAATAAACGTTGCCTGAGTTTGGAATGAAGCAATCTATCTTATCTCCAAATCCTTGCATTGAGACAATGAAGTATGCCAAATTTGGTCGGAATCGGTGGATAAATCTTGCAAACAATGAGTAGATACAAGAAAGTGAATGCAGACAGACAAACCGACAACTTTTTGGATTACGAAACGTGACGTGATTCAGAATATCATTACCGATTCATTACTTATACACTGCCTCGGAGAACAATAAACATTTTTCGTGACTAAAAAGAATATTAATAATTATTTAGAAACTCTAAATATTGTTTTTACTGGTTATTGTCTAGATCAAATGTCTTGTACAGGTTGTGCACATTAAACCGCGGTTTTCAAATTGCTCAAGGCGTATTAAACCTCTACTCCAATCACTTGGACATTCGTAAAGCATAATCAAAATATTTTGAACTTGAGGGAGTCAAGGATCCAAACATTGAACGGATTATGTGATTTTGTTTTCAAGAACTAACATCCGTTAATTGATTGTAAAGTAATCAAGCTAATCAGATACTACACAACCAACTGCAAAGATATTTTCGAATCCGTTTAGCTAACCTGTAATATTTTTTGAAAATAATAATCGATTTATTCAACATGGTTCTTATATACAATATATTTGATACCAAAAAAACAGTGAATGAATCATTTCAAATTTAATTCACCCTCAACATTTCTCCATAAAATGTTTCGTCAAATCCAATTAAAATAACAACAGAATACGCAAATCAGTTCAAAAGCAGTTAAGCCGAACAATATCACAGAAATAAATTCCCTACGGTTGACCTTTTTCAGTTTTCGCAACACAATTTTAATACATTTTTGTTGTGACCAAAACAGTTAGACCCCCTTTAGAGTTAGTTTTTGTCAATTTCTAGTGAGTGAGTGTAGCAAACAACAAGTTATAATTACGATATGAAACATATTTTGCACTTACTTCAGATGACTTCGAACTGTATACATTATAGTAAACGAAGATGTAATATGTTCCATTCCCGACTCCCTAAAGGTCGCCTTTGACTGTGGAATGGATGATTTCATATTTGAATGCTGAAACGCCCAAATTCTTGAAATGGTTCTGAAACAAATTTAAAAAGTTTTTTCTCTACACTCCAACTATCGGAACTTCACTATAGATAAGAAATAATCACCCTTATCCACTAAAAATACTGTCAAAGTACTGAGGACCTTTCGGCTACCAAGTAGCCATCATCAGAGTAAACTAAATTATAAATCAAAATATTCCTGTTTAGATACCATTTGGGGATAATAATGTAAACAAGGGGTACCACTCATCAACTGGTGCTGAATCGGACAGACTATGTAGAACTCATCATCTCGAATTATTAATTTTCGCGGATGATCTGACTTTCCACATGAATTTGATATAACAGGAGTGATATTATATGCCGACGTTTTGTCAACTAACACAAGCGATATGACATCAGCAACAAAATATGAAATTAAATAAATTGAATCTCCAAACCATATACTAGTTTTTCGATAGAAAAAAAAACTATATATTTAATCGTGAAAAGAAGTTTCTCACACATGATCAGAAAAAAAATATTGTTTTATATTATTGATATTTTTCTTTCAAATTCCTGCATCTCCTAGTGCTTCCCGAAAACGGTCAATAATTCAAGAGTGTTTCATTAGTAGTAGAGAGTAATCCTTCCATTTATAGTTTCAATTTAAACCTAACATATGATTTAAAAAAGCAATAATATACACGGTATTCGATACAAATAATAAGTTGACTTATTCCAAGTTATTAAGGTTCTATCATAAAATGTTATTAATTAATTATGCCAAAATGTTGACCTTCAATAGCTAGTAGGTACTACATTTTTCTAGTGATAGATGGGTTAAGCATAGTTGGTTTCATTTTTTCATAAATGGAAGATCTGTTCGAATGAGTATTGGTAGAAATCGTGGTAGCTTTCAATTTCAAGAGGTGAAAAAATTGTTAAATATATTTCGATATGAAGCTCAATATATGGGGTGTGTCGCAGTTTCAAGTCACCTTGTATTTTATTTCAAGAAATTTGATGTACTTTCATTTTTATTAAGAACTCCATATAAGTACGTAATAAAATTTAAAATAATTAATTTGCCACTTATTTCCAATTTAATAACAAAAAGATTTTGAGAAATTAGTTAGGAATGAAAAAATTTATGCTTGCAAAAATGTAAGTCAAGTTGTTTCATATGGAGTATGCAGAGGGTGTTGAACTCGCACTGATTTTCATATACAATTGAACATAACTTCTGAAATACCCCATAATATAATTTTATGAAGCACGTGTATTACAAGTATGAAAACATGAATCTAATCTAAATTCGAAATAATACATAAGTATGGTACCACATTTGAGAAAAAGTATTTTTGGTTCACCCTAGTAATATGGAACATATGAAAATAATATTGAAATGTGAAGTTTACAGATGTCTACAATTCTCGTCAATAATTTTATTTGATATTTCCTATAACGGATAATAACACACTACCGCACCCTGTATAATGTGGACCAGATTAAGTACTTACAACATAAAATTGTTTTCTTTGATATTATTCCATTGTCGAGTCATTGGAACAGGTATTTTAATGAATTTAGTTTGCTTTCTTTTGAAAAAACAGCAGTCTCATGAATACATCTGCTTGTTTTAATTTGAACTAGTTTTTGTTCCATTCAATTATAATAGCCTGACCTTTGTACCTACTTGGGTTGGTTTTTAAGACAAGTTGAAAATATTGAACCTGTAGGCGATGCATCTTTCGATCTGTCTTCAAATAAACCACAGAAATCAAATCTATGTGTTCCGCGCTGTAGGCTGTACATGATTTCGAAAGTGCTAATTATAAAATTCACAAGTTGAAAAATTGAACCAGCATGTTGGGGTGTGATTAGCCGATTGCATTAATCATTCGTTGGCACCTACAGTCTTTAGTATAAACGTGAATTCAAAGCAAATTAATAAAGGTTTTTTCAAAACGATACGGTCAGAAACAAGCCTAACAATTGGTTAAATGATAATTATTCTGAAATGATAATTTTGGGTGGATACGTATAATATAATAAAATTGATCAAGAATTGGTTACTTACATTGATTAGTTCAGATTGATTTGGGAAATTGTATCAAAATTACAAGAAATACTTAAACACTAAATCGGAAAAACTAATGAGCTACACCACTCTCAAGCGTCATTAAACAACTGAATCATCATACCGATGCGAACTAGCCACTGGTCGTTAGAACAAATGAAACAAATTACCGTGATCATAGATGTTATGCATAGAAATAGCAATTTGTATTATGCAGAAACTTTTGCAAAAACAGGAGTCTCATGAATTCATCTGTTTGCTGAACTAGCGTCTTGAGGCGTGGTTAGATGATTGCATTCGTTAGCAGCTGAATTACTTTTTATATTCCTACATTTTTTACATTAGTATGAACGTGAATTCAATGCATATTTAGAAAGGCTTAATCAAATGATATGAGGAAATTAATAGTTAGAAACAAGCTTAACAACTGGTTAAATAATAATTATTATGAAATGATAACTTTGGGTGGATAAGCACAAATAACAAAAAATTGTTCAATTATTAGTTACTTACATTGAAATATCGTATCTTTCTGGTGTTACACTATTGGTGTGTGATTTATTCAGTTATGTAGACTGTACGTTTGCTGTATTTGATGTTATGAAGAATTTATTTGAAATGATTTTACAATACTCAACAAATGCTACACTGTTTCTCGAAAGACGCTACACAAACAACTGCGGTCTGGAAACTTCTAGAAACACATCACGCCACCACGTTAACGTTAACCAATCAGTGCGAAGCATTTTGTTCCTGCTTACGAAACGAACAACGGCTACGGCAGACGATCAGTTCCGAGAACCCGTCACGGTCACAACCAAAGAGTTCTATATTAAGAGAAGAAGTTGTATCGTTTGTATATAAAGAGAACGTATTTTGGGAGTCCACCGCGGTTACCCTCTCACCGCAACCCAAGCGTTCGAGGAGGTTTGTTTTTTTCCCTTTCTCAAACCAAACGAAATACAAAACACGCGCCGCTTTAAAAAAAATATATATATAAAAGGAAAAAAGGGAATACATTTTCAATAATAACAGATTTTTAAAAATATATTATAATTTATTGTAAAAAAAGTTTTCTATCTTCCATAAAAACAAGTTAATTTTGTATTATGTTGTCGTACATTGGTAGCCTCGATCATGCGTAAAGAACGAAAAAAGGGAGACTCCCCAAATACGGTATAAATCCGACTTGTCTTCTCTAGATATAGAACTCTTTGGTCACAACTCGCATTACCACAATAACGCTACCCAAACGTGATTAAGTTATAAACTGATTCCATGCGACATTATATGTAAAACTCATCTCAAATTAGTAATTTTCGAGGTTAGTCTTTTTTGATCTGACTTTCCATGAATTTTATATAACAGGAGTGATATTATATGCCGACGTTTTGTCCTCTAACAAAAGCCGTATCATCAGCAACAAAATATGAAATTAGATAAATTGAATCTCCAAAACCATATATTATGTTTTTCGATACAAAAAAACTATAAATTTAATCGTGAAAACAAGTGTGGTCGTCAAGGACAAGGACAGGTATTTTTCAGCGCCCCCTTGACCGTCTGCAGCGGCTTGCATACTGAACGACTCCGACGAGAGCCCTTGAAGCTCTTGCTGGATTAACACCACTACACTTATACATTCAACATCATCATTTGAGGGGAGGGGGCTTAGCCCCCTGATGCACTTAGACCACTCAGTTGGGCCCATTGTGCGCCCCGTGGTCACAAGCCTATTCTATTCCAGCAGGTTTGTGGCCCGCCAGAAACCCAGAATATTGCCAGTGCTGGCTTCCATAAGTTCTTTTGGGAGCAGTTTTGATACTTCGAAGTGACGGTGCCTGAGGGCTGTCAATGCAGAGCATTCCAACAGGATGTGAGAGGTAGTTTCTTCCGCCTCTCTGCCGCCCCAGAAGTCTGACCCCTACCTTAGACCCGTCTGTGTGTCGGTGCCCGAGGGATGCTAATGCTGGGCATTCCAACAGGATGTGAGAGGCAGTTTCTTCCGTCTCTCTGCATTTCCTACATGTCATCTGTGATGTCCATAGTGTGGAGATGTTTGTTAAGACGATAGTGACCGGTTGGGATTCCAGTCATCTCTCTGATGTCCCTTCTGTTATATGAAATTTAAAATAATTAATTTGCCACTTATTTCCAATTTAATAACAAAAAGGTTTTGAGAAATTAGTTATTAGTTAGCAGTGCAAAAAGTTATGCTTGCAAAAAATGTAAGACAAGTTGTTTCATATGGAGTATACAGAGGGTGTTGAACTCGCACTGATTTTCATATACAATTGAACATAACTTCTGAAATACCCCATAATATAATTTTATGAAGCCATGTATAACAAGTATGAAAAGATGAATCTAATCTAAATTCGAAATAATACATATGGTACCACATTTGAGAAAAAGTATTTTTGATTCACCCTAGTAATATGGAACATATGAAAATAATATTGAAATGTGAAGTTTACAGATGTCTACAATTTTCGTCAATAATTTTATTCGATATTTCCTATAATAACGGACAATAACACACTGTACCCACATCCTGTATATTGTGGAACAGATTAGGTACTGACAGCATAACATTATTTTCTTTGATATTATTCCATTGTCGAGTCATTGGAACAGGTATTTTAATGAATTTAGCTTACTTTCTTTTGCAAAAACAGCAGTCTCATGAATTCATGTTTGTTTTAATTAGAACTAGTTTTTGTTCGATTCAATTATAATAGACTGACCTTTCTACTTGCGTTGGTTTTTGTGACAAGTTGAAAAAATTGAATCAGTAGGCGACAAAAAGACAAAGAGTATATAGAACTCTCTGGTAGGCGATGCATCTTCATAGAGATTAATCTAAATAAATTTTATATCTCTATGTGCATCTTTCGATCCGTTTACAATTACACCACAGAAATCAAATCTATGTGTTCCACGCCGTAGGCTGTACATGATTTCGGTAATGCTAATTATAAAATTCACAAGTTGTTGGGTTGTGGTCAGGTGACTGCATTAATCATTCGTTGGCATCTACAGTCTTTAGTATAAACGTGAATTCAAAGCAAATTTATAAAGTTTTTTTCAAAACGATACTGTCAGAAACAAGCCTAACAATCGGTTAAATGATAATTATTCTGAAATGATAATTTTGGGTGGATACGTATAATATAATAATTGATGAATAATTGGTTACTTACATTGATTAGTTCAGATTGATTTGGGAAATTGTACCAAAATTACAAGAAATACACTAAATCGAAATAACTAATGACCTACAGCACTCTCAAGTGATATTAAACAACAGAATCATCATCCCGATGCGAACTAGCCACTGGTCGTTAGAACAAATGAAACAAATTACCGTGATCATAGATTAGAATGTTTTTTATACCAGTATGTTTAAAGCAGAGTCATGTCATGCGCAGAAATAGTAATTTGTATTATGCAGTGTTTTCATATCGTTTACATTCATTGAAATTATAATGAGTTATAATTAATAAGTTTGTCAGTTATGAAATAGATTTCTCAAACGATCTTGTGTAATTCGACCACGTCAGTGGTCTATCGACAAAGAGTAGGTACCTATATCCTAATCTGTGCTATTTATAAACTCGTATGGTAACCAGCCTGTGTTCGTAAATTCGTAATGGAAGCGAATGTAATGCAACCCATGTTCACCTATAATAACCCTGAATAGTCACGTACCTTATTGGCGCAAGCGATATTCGAACGTATTTCTGTACCGAATCATAAACATCCTGTTCTGTTTGTATTCATTTGTGTTCTACACTTCGAGCGCTATTCACTTGCTTACATTAGTCACTTCACTTTTATTTCGAATATTTCGATGTCGGAAAGAAGCATTCAATATGGCCAGTCTGGGAAGTAATAGTTGCCGCCTTTATTTAGTCAGTCTATGATTACTATAATACAACGTGCTTATTATCTCTGGTCTAAGGGTATTGTTTACCTTAAAGTTGTTCTGTGATCAGAACCGGTTGAGTAGTGAAAAAACTGAACAAAAAATCGGAGAGAGTGATTCAGCTACATAGTTTAAGTTTCGTTGTATTTCTTCGTTGGTGTCAATATAATATAATTATAAAGTTATTCTTGCTTTATGATGGTAGAATGAGGATTGCAATCCGTGTTGATATGGTTTTCCAAGTCGTGAAGATATTTCATATAGTAAAACTTGCCGTCATTACATATCTTAGAAATAAATCGATGGAACGTTCCAGAATTAGTTGGGAAGTTAGTAAGCGCTGGAAAATAACAAATGAACCAAGTAGCTGAACGAATTCTTGAATTATGATGCACAAATGGTCAGTACCTGCTGTAAATCTTAATTTGGAAGAGTGAAATTCCTTTTCTCATAGACTTATATTGATTTAATGATGTTTTGATGGAAGTTATTCAATCTCAAATTATCGTTTCTTAAGTTACATTTCAATGAAGAATGTGTTCATTTAGAGATTCGTTGGCTACTGCCTGAGAAATTGTGTTTTGTTGCAGTTGTTCTTGGCATTATAATGGGCTCAACTTTGAGTAGTAACTACCTTAATGAACGAATTCATGATACAAAAATTGTGAGTACTTATTCCAATATTAACACTGATATATGAAAGAAACGTTTCAAATGTTACGATAGAAGTTGGAAGAGTAAAATTCCTTTTCTCATCGATTCATGTTGATTTAATGAACAATAGTTATTCAATCTCAAATTATCGTTTCTTAAGATACAATTGAAGAAAGATGTGTTGATTTACAGATTCCATAGCTGCATGTTTGAGAAATTTTATTTTATTGGATATCTTAGCATTATGATGGGTTCAGCTGTGAGTGGTTATTGAATAGTGATCTACACGTTTCTTCAACATCTAGTGATTTTATGAAACAAGCAATTGGTCCATTTGATTGATCCTTTGACTACTTGAACATTAGATGTAAGTAATTCCATTTTTTTCATATACTAATATAGAACTTAAAAATAAAATTTGTTATGACGATAATATAGTAGAGGAAATTAATGCAAGAAGCTCTTATTTTTTGTAATGGGATGGATTTGAATGAAACCTTTTGCATTCGCTTCATTTTTGGACCAAAAAACTTTGTTAACCTTTATATTTTGGCGGTCGCACCCTCTCTTTTTGCAAGAGGGGTTGTTAGCAACCCCATTTTCTATCTCGCCTAGTTCTTAACTGAATTCCTTCAAATTTGCATACAGGGGTTACCAAGAGTCCTAAAGAATTCAATTTTGCGTAAGAATACCTTTTTTTTATGACTCATATATCACCACCCCTTAGCTGACCTCTTAGTTACCCCCTAGCTGCAAAAGTAAAATTGCCATTTGCAGCAATGATTTTGATTTTAGAGAAAAATTTCAAGATACAAAAAATGTTTTAAATTCAGGTTTTTGTAGGAATTGGCCATTTTTAATGTCATTTACTACCACCCTCCATTTTCCCCATCCCTAAAATTTTAAATGCATTTTGGGGCCAATCTATTGGTTTTACGCAAAATTGACAGAACACAAAAAGTGTTTAGAATTCAATTTTACGTAATTAAAGTATATTCGCATGTTCACTTTCAACACCTTTTTACCTTGAGAGGGTGAACATCCCAACTTATTTCGTAAGAGAGCCGGATTTTCCCATGTAAGTAGGGAAATGTTAAATAAAAACACGTGAAAATTATATTTGAAGAATACCCCTTCATTCTGCACCCTATCAGATGGATCTCCAAGGGGTGGGAGTGAAGTCATATGCTGCATCACTATATACAAGACGAAATAAAATGCCCATTTTTTTCATATTTTATAACGAAAAAATCATCGTAAATTATAAAGTTCATATACATGGTGATTCAGTTTTTTCGTTCATAACTTCGGTAAACGATAGAACTTCCACAAATAATAGGGGTCTTTTATGTGAAATTTTTCTCTAAATAACATCGTTTCCGAGATACAGGGTGTTGAAGTTTTGAAAAATTATTACCATTTTATCTATATCTTCTGAATAAATGGACATTTTTAGTTCAAACTTGGTACCCTCTAGTTTTACTGGATGCCAAATTGTTTTGGTGTCAACATATTCTTGAGACAAATACAGTAGCGTAGTTATGGGGTTTTGTACGCATTTAAACCCCATAAACTTCTACGCCAATGATCGGAAATTATTGTCGTATATAAATTTGAAAACATTGATTTATTTTCTATAAAAAAGTATTCTTGATAAATTTCCTGTTCGAGCTATTTTCATCTAATCAGGGCTATCTCATGGAATTTCTTTTGAAAGGCTTTTTAAAAAGTAAAAAATTTGAATACCTTTTTATTGGTAACGGTAAAAAATAATCATTCAAGATAAATGCTGAAAATGATATCCATTTACTTCAACGCAACGGCCACATCGATTTCTCAACGACCTTCTTTTTCGAATTAACATTTTATTATTTATTTCACCACAAGCTCTTTGAATACGATTCAGCAGATCTTCTATATTATGAACCGGCGTGGCATAAACTTCATCTTTCAAATAACCCGAACCAAAAAAGTTCAGAGGATTAAGGTCAGGTGATCGAGGAGGCCACGCAACTGGACTAAATACCAATCCATCTTTCACCGTAGGTACTTCCTATTTAGTCATTATCGTACTTCCAAAATGGGCAGGCAGTCATCCAGTTGTATTCATATATTTGTTCTCTCATTGAGAGATGTTTCCTCAAACATGTCTTCGTGATTAGTTTCCAAAAATGTGAAAAATGCAGCAGTCGTTAGTATACTGGTAAAACGTATTGGCCAGATTTTGTTTTTCTAAATGCCAAGCCAGACATTGACTGAATATTTCTTGGAAATTCCTAGATCTTGTACCATGAGTGTTTTCATTTGCTCTGTGTAAAATGTGCTTCATCTGTCCACAATATTTGCTGGAGAAAGTTTTTGTTGTTGTTCAGTTTCTTATGGGCAAATGAGAATCCATCATGGTAGACATTTTCAAGAAGAATTCAAGATCAATGTCTGGCTTGGCATTTAGAAAAACAATATTTTGGCCCATACGTTTTACCAGTATACTAACGACAGCTGCATTTTTCAAATTTTTGGAAACTAATCACTAAAAGAAATGTTGGAGGAAACACCACTCAATGAGAGAATAAATATATGGATAAAACTGGATGACTACCCTGCCCATTTTGGAAGTACGATAATGGTTAAATAGGAAGTAAGGTGAAAGATGGATTGGTAGAGGTGGTCCAGTTGCATGACCTCCTCGATCACCTGACCTTAATCCTCTGGACTTTTTTGGTTGTGGTTATTTGAAAGATGAACTTTATGCCACGTCGGTTCATAATATAGAAGATCTGCTGAATCGTATTCAAAGAGCTTGTGGTGAAATAAATAATAAAATGTTAATTCGAAAAAGAAGGTCGTTGAGAAATCGATGTGACCGTTGCGTTGAAGTAAATGGATATCATTTTCAGCATTTCACTTGAATGATTATTTTTTACCGTTACCAATAGAAAGGTATTAAACTTTTTTACTTTTTAAAAAGCCTTTCTAAAGAAATTCCATGAGATAACCCTGATCAGATGAAAATAACTCGAAAAGGACCTCTAAGTGAAATTTATCATGGATACTTTTTTATAGAAAATAAATCAAACCTCTTGAATTTGTATACAATAATAATTTCCGATCATTGGCGTAGAAGTTTAAGGGGTTTACATGCGTACAAAACCCCATAACTACCCTACTGTATTTGTCTCAAGAACATTTTGTCACCAAAAAAATTTCTCATCCAGTAAAACTAAGGTTTACCAAGTTTGAACTAAAAATCTTCATTTGCTTAGAAGATAATGAAGAAAATGTAATAATTTTTCAAAACTTCAACACCATGTATCTTGGAAACGAAATGATTTAGAGAAAAATTTTATATGAAAGACCCCTATTATTTTTAGAATCGTTTACCGAAGTTATGAACGAAACAACTCAAACACCCTGTATACTAATAGACATCATCAAGCTTCGATCATCTATTCAATCGATAAGAGTTGTATAAATCTTAGTGACAAATCGCTCATGTAACTGAAAGTACTAAAAGCAATGTTTTTTGATGAAGGTTAGTTTATCATTTGAAATGTTATATTTTTGTTACTGAGGAGCAAGTGGTTATTCTATGGGAAAAAAGTTGACAAAACCCTCAAAATTGATACTAAAGAAAACACATATTTATTTTGTATCATTGTTTGAAGCTTCACTTTGTGATACATGGCATTTTTGTTGTTGTCAGCGGATTGTAGTTGTAGGTGCTACGTCATTGTAGTTTGGGGGTAGGGATGGGAAAGTAGAGATACGAATTTTTCTAGTTTTAAAACATTTTTTCAAACTGAATATGATTCTGGAAAATTTCTGGATCCATATATCTCCCATTAAGCGTTGATTCTGTATTTTTTCTTTATTTGCTAGGATTCCTAGCTAGGTATGTGGGAACTGTGCAGGTACATATACCTGATGTTATCACAGAATGGCCTAAACTTGTTCAGCTGGTTTGGGCGGGATTTTATCACTTGTTGTCATTGTGGGTCGTTCCAGAAATACAATATTTGGAATAGGTAAAGGGTCGTATCTAATTTTTGTTTCATATACAAATTATTGCATGGACACTTTTTACAGGGTGGGACTATTTTTCAATCATCTGCAGCTTCTACTGGTTTAGTTCTAACAGGTTTTCGATGTTTTTGTGATTGACAAAACGTTAGGCTCTGGCTAATTTTTATTTCCTTCTAATTTGATTTAGTCCTGTCAGGTTATAGATTATTCCAAAACAGGTAAGCTTCGGTTGGTTAGGTAGGGTTGTCATTCTATGATCATTTTCTCAATCATTTAGTTTGAATTCGTTATGGTAAAAATGATTTTGCAATTGACCTTACCTTGATGATATGTTTTCTGGCAAAATGTAAATCCGTATCACTGAGGTTTTGTCATTTGTTGTCATTGTGGGTCGTTCCAGAATTACAATATTTGGAATAGGGCAGGGTCGTATCTAATTTTTTTCATATACAAATTATTGCATGGACACTTTTTACAGGGTGGGACTATTTTTCTATTCCCTTATAATTTGATTTAGTCCTGTTAGGTTATAGATTATTCCAAAACAGGTAAGCTTCGGTTGGTTAGGTAGGGTTGTCATTCTATGATCATTTTCTCAATCATTTAGTTTGGATTCGTTATGGTAAAAATGATTTTGCAATTGACCTTATCTTGATGATATGTTTTCTGGCAAAATGTAAATCCGTATCACTGAGGTTTTGTCATTTGTTGTCATTGTGGGTCGTTCCAGAACTACAATATTTGGAATAGGGCAGGGTCGTATCTAATTTTTGTTTCATATAGAAATTATTGCATGGACCCTTTTTACAGGGTGGGACTATTTTTCAATCATCTGCAGCTTCTACTGGTTTAGTTCTAACAGGTTTTCGATGTTTTTGTGATTGACAAAACGTTAGGCTCTGGCTAATTTTTATTTCCTTCTAATTTGATTTAGTCCTGTCAGGTTATAGATTATTCCAAAACAGGTAAGCTTCGGTTGGTTAGGTAGGGTTGTCATTCTATGATCATTTTCTCAATCATTTAGTTTGAATTCGTTATGGTAAAAATGATTTTGCAATTGACCTTACCTTGATGATATGTTTTCTGGCAAAATGTAAATCCGTATCACTGAGGTTTTGTCATTTGTTGTCATTGTGGGTCGTTCCAGAATTACAATATTTGGAATAGGGCAGGGTCGTATCTAATTTTTTTCATATACAAATTATTGCATGGACACTTTTTACAGGGTGGGACTATTTTTCTATTCCCTTATAATTTGATTTAGTCCTGTTAGGTTATAGATTATTCCAAAACAGGTAAGCTTCGGTTGGTTAGGTAGGGTTGTCATTCTATGATCATTTTCTCAATCATTTAGTTTGGATTCGTTATGGTAAAAATGATTTTGCAATTGACCTTATCTTGATGATATGTTTTCTGGCAAAATGTAAATCCGTATCACTGAGGTTTTGTCATTTGTTGTCATTGTGGGTCGTTCCAGAACTACAATATTTGGAATAGGGCAGGGTCGTATCTAATTTTTGTTTCATATAGAAATTATTGCATGGACCCTTTTTACAGGGTGGGACTATTTTTCAATCATCTGCAGCTTCTACTGGTTTAGTTCTAACAGGTTTTCGATGTTTTTGTGATTGACAAAACGTTAGGCTCTGGCTAATTTTTATTTCCTTCTAATTTGATTTAGTCCTGTCAGGTTATAGATTATTCCAAAACAGGTAAGCTTCGGTTGGTTAGGTAGGGTTGTCATTCTATGATCATTTTCTCAATCATTTAGTTTGAATTCGTTATGGTAAAAATGATTTTGCAATTGACCTTACCTTGATGATATGTTTTCTGGCAAAATGTAAATCCGTATCACTGAGGTTTTGTCATTTGTTGTCATTGTGGGTCGTTCCAGAATTACAATATTTGGAATAGGGCAGGGTCGTATCTAATTTTTTTCATATACAAATTATTGCATGGACACTTTTTACAGGGTGGGACTATTTTTCTATTCCCTTATAATTTGATTTAGTCCTGTTAGGTTATAGATTATTCCAAAACAGGTAAGCTT
Organism: Endomychus coccineus; assembly: GCA_958510875.1. Lineage (NCBI taxonomy): Eukaryota > Metazoa > Arthropoda > Insecta > Coleoptera > Endomychidae > Endomychus > Endomychus coccineus. The sequence continues at coordinate 198,798,617 of OY294068.1, forward strand.
CGGTTGGTTAGGTAGGGTTGTCATTCTATGATCATTTTCTCAATCATTTAGTTTGGATTCGTTATGGTAAAAATGATTTTGCAATTGACCTTATCTTGATGATATGTTTTCTGGCAAAATGTAAATCCGTATCACTGAGGTTTTGTCATTTGTTGTCATTGTGGGTCGTTCCAGAACTACAATATTTGGAATAGGGCAGGGTCGTATCTAATTTTTGTTTCATATACAAATTATTGCATGGACCCTTTTTACAGGGTGGGACTATTTTTCAATCATCTGCAGCTTCTACTGGTTTAGTTCTAACAGGTTTTCGATGTTTTTGTGATTGACAAAACGTTAGGCTCTGGCTAATTTTTATTTCCTTCTAATTTTATTTAGTCCTGTCAGGTTATAGATTATTCCAAAACAGGTAAGCTTCGGTTGGTTAGGTAGGGTTGTCATTCTATGATCATTTTCTCAATCATTTAGTTTGAATTCGTTATGGTAAAAATGATTTTGCAATTGACCTTACCTTGATGATATGTTTTCTGGCAAAATGTAAATCCGTATCACTGAGGTTTTGTCATTTGTTGTCTTTGTGGGTCGTTCCAGAATTACAATATTTGGAATAGGGCAGGGTCGTATCTAATTTTTTTCATATACAAATTATTGTATAGACACTTTTTACAGGGTGGGACTATTTTTCTATTCCCTTATAATTTGATTTAGTCCTGTTAGGTTATAGATTATTCCAAAACAGGTAAGCTTCGGTTGGTTAGGTAGGGTTGTCATTCTATGATCATTTTCTCAATCATTCAGTTTGGATTCGTTATGGTAAAAATGATTTTGCAATTGACCTTATCTTGATGATATGTTTTCTGGCAAAATGTAAATCCGTATCACTGAGGTTTTGTCATTTGTTGTCATTGTGGGTCGTTCCAGAACTACAATATTTGGAATAGGGCAGGGTCGTATCTAATTTTTGTTTCATATACAAATTATTGCATGGACCCTTTTTACAGGGTGGGACTATTTTTCAATCATCTGCAGCTTCTACTAGTTTAGTTCTTACAGGTTTTCGATGTTTTTGTGATTGACAATAACGTTAGGCTCTGGCTAATTTTTATTTCCTTCTAATTTGATTTAGTCCTGTCAGGTTATAGATTATTCCAAAACAGGTAAGCTTCGGTTGGTTAGGTAGGGTTGTCATTCTATGATCATTTTCTCAATCATTTAGTTTGGATTCGTTATGGTAAAAATGATTTTGCAATTGACCAAACCTTGATGATATGTTTTCTGGCAAAATGTAAATCCGTATCACTGAGGTTTAGTCACTTGTTGTCATTGTGGGTCGTTCCAGAATTACAATATTTGGAATAGGGCAGGGTCGTATCTAATTTTTTTCATATACAAATTATTGCATGGACACTTTTTACAGGGTGGGACTATTTTTCAATCATCTACAGCTTCTACTGGTTTAGTTCTAACAGGTTTTCGATGTTTTTGTGATTGACAATAACGTTAGGCTCTGGCTAATTTTTATTTCCTTCTAATTTGATTTAGTCCTGTCAGGTTATAGATTATTCCAAAACAGGTAAGCTTCGGTTGGTTAGGTAGGGTTGTCATTCTATGATCATTTTCTCAATCATTTAGTTTGGATTCGTTATGGTAAAAATGATTTTGCAATTGACCTTACCTTGATGATATGTTTTCTGGCAAAATGTAAATCCGTATCACTGAGGTTTTGTCATTTGTTGTCATTGTGGGTCGTTCCAGAACTACAATATTTGGAATAGGGCAGGGTCGTATCTAATTTTTTTCATATACAAATTATTGCATGGACACTTTTTACAGGGTGGGACTATTTTTCAATCATCTACAGCTTCTACTGGTTTAGTTCTAACAGGTTTTCGATGTTTTTGTGATTGACAATAACGTTAGGCTCTGGCTAATTTTTATTTCCTTCTAATTTGATTTAGTCCTGTCAGGTTATAGATTATTCCAAAACAGGTAAGCTTCGGTTGGTTAGGTAGGGTTGTCATTCTATGATCATTTTCTCAATCATTTAGTTTGGATTCGTTATGGTAAAAATGATTTTGCAATTGACCTTACCTTGATGATATGTTTTCTGGCAAAATGTAAATCCGTATCACTGAGGTTTTGTCATTTGTTGTCATTGTGGGTCGTTCCAGAACTACAATATTTGGAATAGGGCAGGGTCGTATCTAATTTTTGTTTCATATACAAATTATTGCATGGACACTTTTTACAGGGTGGGACTATTTTTCAATCATCAGCAGCTTCTACTAGTTTAGTTCTTACAGGGTTTCGATGTTTTTGTAATTGACAATAACGTTAGGCTCTGGCTAATTTTTATTTCCTTCTAATTTGATTTAGTCCTGTCAGGTTATAGATTATTCCAAAACAGGTAAGCTTCGGTTGGTTAGGTAGGGTTGTCATTCTATGATCATTTTCTCAATCATTTAGTTTGGATTCGTTATGGTAAAAATGATTTTGCAATTGACCAAACCTTGATGATATGTTTTCTGGCAAAATGTAAATCCGTATCACTGAGGTTTAGTCACTTGTTGTCATTGTGGGTCGTTCCAGAATTACAATATTTGGAATAGGGCAGGGTCGTATCTAATTTTTTTCATATACAAATTATTGCATGGACACTTTTTACAGGGTGGGACTATTTTTCAATCATCTACAGCTTCTACTGGTTTAGTTCTAACAGGTTTTCGATGTTTTTTTGTGATTGACAATAACGTTAGGCTCTGGCTAATTTTTATTTCCTTCTAATTTGATTTAGTCCTGTCAGGTTATAGATTATTCCAAAACAGGTAAGCTTCGGTTGGTTAGGTAGGGTTGTCATTCTATGATCATTTTCTCAATCATTTACTTTGAATTCGTTATGGTAAAAATGATTTTGCAATTGACCTTACCTTGATGATATGTTTTCTGGCAAAATGTAAATCCGTATCACTGAGGTTTTGTCATTTGTTGTCATTGTGGGTCGTTCCAGAACTACAATATTTGGAATAGGGCAGGGTCGTATCTAATTTTTGTTTCATATACAAATTATTGCATGGACACTTTTTACAGGGTGGGACTATTTTTCAATCATCAGCAGCTTCTACTAGTTTAGTTCTTACAGGGTTTCGATGTTTTTGTAATTGACAATAACGTTAGGCTCTGGCTAATTTTTATTTCCTTCTAATTTGATTTAGTCCTGTCAGGTTATAGATTATTCCAAAACAGGTAAGCTTCGGTTGGTTAGGTAGGGTTGTCATTCTATGATCATTTTCTCAATCATTTAGTTTGAATTCGTTATGGTAAAAATGATTTTGCAATTGACCTTACCTTGATGATATGTTTTCTGGCAAAATGTAAATCCGTATCACTGAGGTTTTGTCATTTGTTGTCATTGTGGGTCGTTCCAGAATTACAATATTTGGAATAGGGCAGGGTCGTATCTAATTTTTTTCATATACAAATTATTGCATGGACACTTTTTACAGGGTGGGACTATTTTTCAATCATCTACAGCTTCTACTGGTTTAGTTCTAACAGGTTTTCGATGTTTTTGTAATTGACAATAACGTTAGGCTCTGGCTAATTTTTATTTCCTTCTAATTTGATTTAGTCCTGTCAGGTTATAGATAATTCCAAAACAGGTAAGCTTCGGTTGGTTAGGTAGGGTTGTCATTCTATGATCATTTTCTCAATCATTTAGTTTGAATTCGTTATGGTAAAAATGATTTTGCAATTGACCTTACCTTGATGATATGTTTTCTGGCAAAATGTAAATCCGTATCACTGAGGTTTAGTCATTTGTTGTCATTGTAGGTCGTTCCAGAATTACAATATTTGGAATAGGGCAGGGTCGTATCTAATTTTTTTCATATACAAATTATTGCATGGACACTTTTTACAGGGTGGGACTATTTTTCAATCATCTACAGCTTCTACTGGTTTAGTTCTAACAGGTTTTCGATGTTTTTGTAATTGACAATAACGTTAGGCTCTGGCTAATTTTTATTTCCTTCTAATTTGATTTAGTCCTGTCAGGTTATAGATTATTCCAAAACAGGTAAGCTTCGGTTGGTTAGGTAGGGTTGTCATTCTATGATCATTTTCTCAATCATTTAGTTTGAATTCGTTATGTTAAAAATGATTTTGCAATTGACCTTACCTTGATGATATGTTTTCTGGCAAAATGTAAATCCGTATCACTGAGGTTTAGTCATTTGTTGTCATTGTGGGTCGTTCCAGAATTACAATATTTGGAATAGGGCAGGGTCGTATCTAATTTTTTTCATATACAAATTATTGCATGGACACTTTTTACAGGGTGGGACTATTTTTCAATCATCTACAGCTTCTACCGGTTTAGTTCTAACAGGTTTTCGATGTTTTTGTAATTGACAATAACGTTAGGCTCTGGCTAATTTTTATTTCCTTCTAATTTGATTTAGTCCTGTCAGGTTATAGATTATTCCAAAACAGGTAAGCTTCGGTTGGTTAGGTAGGGTTGTCATTCTATGATCATTTTCTCAATCATTTAGTTTGAATTCGTTATGGTAAAAATGATTTTGCAATTGACCTTACCTTGATGATATGTTTTCTGGCAAAATGTAAATCCGTATCACTGAGGTTTTGTCATTTGTTGTCATTGTGGGTCGTTCCAGAATTACAATATTTGGAATAGGGCAGGGTCGTATCTAATTTTTTTCATATACAAATTATTGCATGGACACTTTTTACAGGGTGGGACTATTTTTCTATTCCCTTATAATTTGATTTAGTCCTGTTAGGTTATAGATTATTCCAAAACAGGTAAGCTTCGGTTGGTTAGGTAGGGTTGTCATTCTATGATCATTTTCTCAATCATTTAGTTTGAATTCGTTATGGTAAAAATGATTTTGCAATTGACCAAACCTTGATGATATGTTTTCTGGCAAAATGTAAATCCGTATCACTGAGGTTTTGTCATTTGTTGTCATTGTGGGTCGTTCCAGAATTACAATATTTGGAATAGGGCAGGGTCGTATCTAATTTTTTTCATATACAAATTATTGAATGGACACTTTTTACAGGGTGGGACTATTTTTCAATCATCTGCAGCTTCTACTGGTTTAGTTCTAACAGGTTTTCGATGTTTTTGTGATTGACAAAAACGTTAGGCTCTGGCTAATTTTTATTTCCTTCTAATTTGATTTAGTCCTGTCAGGTTATAGATTATTCCAAAACAGGTAAGCTTCGGTTGGTTAGGTAGGGTTGTCATTCTATGATCATTTTCTCAATCATTTAGTTTGAATTCGTTATGGTAAAAATGATTTTGCAATTGACCTTACCTTGATGATATGTTTTCTGGCAAAATGTAAATCCGTATCACTGAGGTTTTGTCATTTGTTGTCATTGTGGGTCGTTCCAGAATTACAATATTTGGAATAGGGCAGGGTCGTATCTAATTTTTTTCATATACAAATTATTGCATGGACACTTTTTACAGGGTGGGACTATTTTTCTATTCCCTTATAATTTGATTTAGTCCTGTTAGGTTATAGATTATTCCAAAACAGGTAAGCTTCGGTTGGTTAGGTAGGGTTGTCAATCTATGATCATTTTCTCAATCATTTAGTTTGGATTCGTTATGGTAAAAATGATTTTGCAATTGACCAAACCTTGATGATATGTTTTCTGGCAAAATGTAAATCCGTATCACTGAGGTTTAGTCACTTGTTGTCATTGTGGGTCGTTCCAGAATTACAATATTTGGAATAGGGCAGGGTCGTATCTAATTTTTTTCATATACAAATTATTGCATGGACACTTTTTACAGGGTGGGACTATTTTTCAATCATCTGCAGCTTCTACTGGTTTAGTTCTAACAGGTTTTCGATGTTTTTGTGATTGACAAAAACGTTAGGCTCTGGCTAATTTTTATTTCCTTCTAATTTGATTTAGTCCTGTCAGGTTATAGATTATTCCAAAACAGGTAAGCTTCGGTTGGTTAGGTAGAGTTGTCATTCTATGATCATTTTCTGAATCATTTAGTTTGGATTCGTTATGGTAAAAATGATTTTGCAATTGACCTTACCTTGATGATATGTTTTCTAGCAAAATGTAAATCCGTATCACTGAGGTTTTGTCATTTGTTGTCATTGTGGGTCGTTCCAGAATTACAATATTTGGAATAGGGCAGGGTCGTATCTAATTTTTTTCATATACAAATTATTGCATGGACACTTTTTACAGGGTGGGACTATTTTTCTATTCCCTTATAATTTGATTTAGTCCTGTTAGGTTATAGATTATTCCAAAACAGGTAAGCTTCGGTTGGTTAGGTAGGGTTGTCATTCTATGATCATTTTCTCAATCATTTAGTTTGGATTCGTTATGGTAGAAATGATTTTGCAATTGACCAAACCTTGATGATATGTTTTCTGGCAAAATGTAAATCCGTATCACTGAGGTTTTGTCATTTGTTGTCATTGTGGGTCGTTCCAGAATTACAATATTTGGAATAGGGCAGGGTCGTATCTAATTTTTTTCATATACAAATTATTGAATGGACACTTTTTACAGGGTGGGACTATTTTTCAATCATCTGCAGCTTCTACTGGTTTAGTTCTAACAGGTTTTCGATGTTTTTGTGATTAACAATAACGTTTGGGGACCTCAGGGTGATTTTTATTTCCTTCTAATCCGGTTTAGTCCTGTCAGGTTATAGATTATTTCAAAACTGGTAAGCTTTGGTGTGTTAGGTAGTGTTGTGATTCGATGATCATTTTCTCAATCATTTGGTTTTCCTATTTAGTTTGAATTCGTTATGGTAAAAATGATGAATCAGGTTAGTCCCATCACGTAATAGATTTTTCCAAAACTGTTATGTTTGGTTGGTTAGGGAGGGTTGCCATTCGATGATCATTTCGGAAATTATTTGTAAATTTCTCCCATTTATGTTGGATTTTTTTTTGTGAAAATGATTTTGCATTAGATAAAGCTGGAGGATGATATGTTATTCTAGCTAAATCAAGTTTCATTTGCTGTTATTGTTGGTCGTTCTAGAATTATATTATTTTGAGTAAGGGCAGGACTGTATCAGAATAAGTTAATGTATGAAACCTTGCCACCAGCTTCTATAGCTTCTTTAACCATTAACATTATCATTTCCTCAGCTTCGATCAATACTGTTAGTAGTACAATGATTAAAAAAAAAAAAATTGTCAACTAATACGGTTTCGAATACTTCATACTAGATAACTTCATGTGATAAGACTATACTTATCACATGATGTTATCTAGATTGTTTGAGATCAGAATTTTTTTAGAAATTGAGGGGATTGTACTTAAAAATCGATCTTTAAGGAAACCCTTTAACTGAATAGGTCATTGCCCTCATTATTTACGTATGCCTCCTATTTGAATTACTATTATTAGGATAACTATGACTTTGCACTATTCTTCATACGAAGGAAAAGATACCAAAACTGCACCCTTCTGGTCTAACCACCTGTTCATGTGATCATGAAGATTAAAGAATAGGAAAAATGTTTCTTGGCACTTGTTGCATGAGCGAGTTGGTGTGAGAACTTCATTTTGTTAGTAATTGTCTCATTTATATGTATATTTGTTCTTCAAATTGATTCAGTTTTATTGTATTGCAGTAGGTAGTCAGGTATTTACTTCCAAAGTGCCTGTATACAAACATATTCCAATTTTTAAATGTTATATTGTACAATTTGGTTATTGCGATAAACTTATGCCCTTTTATCATTTTACATGCTCGTATGGGTTGTTCAAATGAACAAATTTTGGAGATACAACATACAACAAGTGGACATACGAGGCGAGATTAAGGTAAGAATCAACAGAAGTGTTAATCAAATGATGACTCGATTAAAACATTATTATGACTTTAAAGTAGTTGATTGTAAGGTAGAGTTAGAAAATAATTCTCTATCTATCTCTCTGCCTTTCTCTATCTCTTTCTCTTTAGAAATATAGATATTAAATATGCAGTATCTTAGTATTAATATTGCCTCAACAAAGGTTTGAATTATAATTAAATCAGTTCTTCAGTATAGGCGAAAACCCGTTACACGTGATTCAAGGAGAATCAATATATTCCCAAAAATGCAATCATTCACTCGTACTTTTTTGAGACCCATGGTGGTGTTGATGTTACTGCCAACGGCTTAAACTTGAACGATGTGTGATTCAACAGAATGGATCTGCATACATGTGAAACAGCTATTTAGTTGAAATGAAATTTTCTGGTGGTGTTAACTTTAAGATGTATGACATCGATTGACCGCCGAGGTCTCCTTATCTAACATCATTGGAGTTTTTACTTTGGGTTCAGTTGAAAGAACCAACTTGCTAAGATTCCAGAGATAAAGAGAACTCCAGTTGCCGGAATATAACACACATTTATCCGAAAGAATGAGGAAACTGGAGGGATTATGTCCTCCCAACCTCTGCGTAATCCTTGACTCGAAACTATCTTGGAACCAATAGCCGGTAAAAATCAAAAACAAGTCCGTGGCAACACTACTAATACTAATACCGGCCAGCACGGGAAGATATGGGGGTAATGTCATGCAGCCCAGGCTATCCCCCAAAGGATATAACAGCCAAAAGAACCAGTACATACTAGTACAGTGGATTAGAGTTACGGATTCAGCTGGAATGCACAAAGAGCTGGCTAGTGGCCGGTGAAAAGAACCAAGGCAAAATAAAATGCGAAAGCATTATGGTAAACTTCGCCCTTTGGCGAAGTTTAAATGGGATCATGTCAGTAGAGATGTGGAGGACATTTGACTGACATTCTATTGGATATCTAACATCTAAGGTTGTACTTCAAATTATTACTAATCAACTCGAAATTCTTTTACTACCCGATATGATGCAAAAATATCGTGATGTACATCAAAATATACGATGTACCTAGTGGTACATTGTAGATCACTTTCTAAATGATACCATAATGAACTCTTGATACAGGCCGTTCACAATCCCTAATATTTACATCGAAAGTGCGAAACTAATTACGAATAGAAGATTTCCACTAGCTTTTTGATTAGAAGTACGCTCTAAATTTTGTGGAATAATATTTTTTTGCTTATATCAGTACGTTGATGCTTTTATTGATACATATTTCTGATTTCTGCAGGTGTTCCATGGTATGGATTTTTCTGTTACTCCAACTAATTCGAGATGAGAAAGCCCAGGCCCACACTTGGCGGACATGGATGAAGTAGAAAACCAGCATAGTGAATTTATTGCTAATTATTATCTCATGAATTTCAGTTGCATATTTAGGTTTAGGATATTGTTTTTTACCATTTTATGTCTTCACAACCAAAGTTCCAACTAGTTAAGTAGTTATAACATACAAGCTGTTGTCAACCAGCAATGAGTTACAAACAATATCACTAAAGTCCCATCTCCAGAATCAGAAATTGCTAGGACATACTGGTTTACTAGTTTCAGTAGTTCAAATACATGCTCTCCAGTTCTTCAAAATCTGCTATTCCCAAGTTTGAACAGCTTTTCAAATTGCACGGTTCAATTCTTCCCAATGACATACCTCTCGACACAATAACTAATTGAAACATGATCCTTGCTTGAATTTTGATTTCATTCCATAGAAAGACATTCAATTCTCTCAATACACAGACCGTTTAATCGCGTTGACTGCTCAACTGACTTACTTTACTTCTTATCCCTTTGTTTTACTTCATTTTCTCAGATTCAATGTGTTCAATTATTCATTATACAGGCTGTTCAGTCGTGGGAGTTTCAGTGGTGGCTATTTGAATTATTCAAAATCTGCGATTCCCAAGTTTGAACAGCTTTTCAAATTGTACGGTTCAATTCTTCCCAATGACATACCTCTCGACATAATAACTATTTGAAACATGATCCTTGCTTGAATTTTGATTTCATTCCATAGAAAGACATTCAATTCTTTCAATACACAGGACTTTTAATCGCGTTGACTGCTCAACTGACTTACTTTACTTCTTATCCTTTTGTTTTACTTCATTTTCTCAGATTCAATGTGTTCAATTATTCATTATACAGGCTGTTCAGTCGTGGGAGTTTCAGTGGTGGCTATTTGAATTATTCAAAATCTGCGATTCCCAAGTTTGAACAGCTTTTCAAATTGTACGGTTCAATTCTTCCCAATGACATACCTCTCGACATAATAACTATTTGAAACATGATCCTTGCTTGAATTTTGATTTCATTCCATAGAAAGACATTCAATTCTCTCAATACACAGACCGTTTAATCGCGTTGACTGCTCAACTGACTTACTTTACTTCTTATCCCTTTGTTTTACTTCATTTTCTCAGATTCAATGTGTTCAATTATTCATTATACAGGCTGTTCAGTCGTGGGAGTTTCAGTGGTGGCTATTTGAATTATTCAAAATCTGCGATTCCCAAGTTTGAACAGCTTTTCAAATTGTACGGTTCAATTCTTCCCAATGACATACCTCTCGACATAATAACTATTTGAAACATGATCCTTGCTTGAATTTTGATTTCATTCCATAGAAAGACATTCAATTCTCTCAATACACAGACCGTTTAATCGCGTTGACTGCTCAACTGACTTACTTTACTTCTTATCCCTTTGTTTTACTTCATTTTCTCAGATTCAATGTGTTCAATTATTCATTATACAGGCTGTTCAGTCGTGGGAGTTTCAGTGGTGGCTATTTGAATTATTCAAAATCTGCGATTCCCAAGTTTGAACAGCTTTTCAAATTGTACGGTTCAATTCTTCCCAATGACATACCTCTCGACATAATAACTATTTGAAACATGATCCTTGCTTGAATTTTGATTTCATTCCATAGAAAGACATTCAATTCTCTCAATACACAGACCGTTTAATCGCGTTGACTGCTCAACTGACTTACTTTACTTCTTATCCCTTTGTTTTACTTCATTTTCTCAGATTCAATGTGTTCAATTATTCATTATACAGGCTGTTCAGTCGTGGGAGTTTCAGTGGTGGCTATTTGAATTATTCAAAATCTGCGATTCCCAAGTTTGAACAGCTTTTCAAATTGTACGGTTCAATTCTTCCCAATGACATACCTCTCGACATAATAACTATTTGAAACATGATCCTTGCTTGAATTTTGATTTCATTCCATAGAAAGACATTCAATTCTCTCAATACACAGACCGTTTAATCGCGTTGACTGCTCAACTGACTTACTTTACTTCTTATCCCTTTGTTTTACTTCATTTTCTCAGATTCAATGTGTTCAATTATTCATTATACAGGCTGTTCAGTCGTGGGAGTTTCAGTGGTGGCTATTTGAATTATTCAAAATCTGCGATTCCCAAGTTTGAACAGCTTTTCAAATTGTACGGTTCAATTCTTCCCAATGACATACCTCTCGACATAATAACTATTTGAAACATGATCCTTGCTTGAATTTTGATTTCATTCCATAGAAAGACATTCAATTCTCTCAATACACAGACCGTTTAATCGCGTTGACTGCTCAACTGACTTACTTTACTTCTTATCCCTTTGTTTTACTTCATTTTCTCAGATTCAATGTGTTCAATTATTCATTATACAGGCTGTTCAGTCGTGGGAGTTTCAGTGGTGGCTATTTGAATTATTCAAAATCTGCGATTCCCAAGTTTGAACAGCTTTTCAAATTGTACGGTTCAATTCTTCCCAATGACATACCTCTCGACATAATAACTATTTGAAACATGATCCTTGCTTGAATTTTGATTTCATTCCATAGAAAGACATTCAATTCTCTCAATACACAGACCGTTTAATCGCGTTGACTGCTCAACTGACTTACTTTACTTCTTATCCCTTTGTTTTACTTCATTTTCTCAGATTCAATGTGTTCAATTATTCATTATACAGGCTGTTCAGTCGTGGGAGTTTCAGTGGTGGCTATTTGAATTATTCAAAATCTGCGATTCCCAAGTTTGAACAGCTTTTCAAATTGTACGGTTCAATTCTTCCCAATGACATACCTCTCGACATAATAACTATTTGAAACATGATCCTTGCTTGAATTTTGATTTCATTCCATAGAAAGACATTCAATTCTCTCAATACACAGGACTTTTAATCGCGTTGACTGCTCAACTGACTTACTTTACTTTACTTTACTTCTTATCCTTTTGTTTCACTTCATTTTCTCAGATTCAATGTGTTCAATTATTCATTATACAGGCTGTTCAGTCGTGGGAGTTTCAGTGGTGGCTATTTGAATTATTCAAAATCTGCGATTCTCAAGTTTGAACAGCTTTTTAAATTGTACGGTTCAATTCTTCCCAGTAACATACCTCTCGACATAATAACTAATTGAAACATGATCCTTGCTTGAATTTTGATTTCATTCCATAGAAAGACATTCAATTCTCTCAATACACAGACCGTTTAATCGCGTTGACTGCTCAACTGACTTACTTTACTTCTTATCCCTTTGTTTTACTTCATTTTCTCAGATTCAATGTGTTCAATTATTCATTATACAGGCTGTTCAGTCGTGGGAGTTTCAGTGGTGGCTATTTGAATTATTCAAAATCTGCGATTCCCAAGTTTGAACAGCTTTTCAAATTGTACGGTTCAATTCTTCCCAATGACATACCTCTCGACATAATAACTATTTGAAACATGATCCTTGCTTGAATTTTGATTTCATTCCATAGAAAGACATTCAATTCTCTCAATACACAGACCGTTTAATCGCGTTGACTGCTCAACTGACTTACTTTACTTCTTATCCCTTTGTTTTACTTCATTTTCTCAGATTCAATGTGTTCAATTATTCATTATACAGGCTGTTCAGTCGTGGGAGTTTCAGTGGTGGCTATTTGAATTATTCAAAATCTGCGATTCCCAAGTTTGAACAGCTTTTCAAATTGTACGGTTCAATTCTTCCCAATGACATACCTCTCGACATAATAACTATTTGAAACATGATCCTTGCTTGAATTTTGATTTCATTCCATAGAAAGACATTCAATTCTCTCAATACACAGACCGTTTAATCGCGTTGACTGCTCAACTGACTTACTTCACTTCTTATCCTTTTGTTTTACTTCATTTTCTCAGATTCAATGTGTTCAATTATTCATTATACAGGCTGTTCAGTCGTGGGAGTTTCAGTGGTGGCTATTTGAATTATTCAAAATCTGCGATTCCCAAGTTTGAACAGCTTTTCAAATTGTACGGTTCAATTCTTCCCAATGACATACCTCTCGACATAATAACTATTTGAAACATGATCCTTGCTTGAATTTTGATTTCATTCCATAGAAAGACATTCAATTCTCTCAATACACAGACCGTTTAATCGCGTTGACTGCTCAACTGACTTACTTCACTTCTTATCCTTTTGTTTTACTCCATTTTCTCAGATTCAATGTGTTCAATTATTCATTATACAGGCTGTTCAGTCGTGGGAGTTTCAGTGGTGGCTATTTGAATTATTCAAAATCTGCGATTCCCAAGTTTGAACAGCTTTTCAAATTGTACGGTTCAATTCTTCCCAATGACATACCTCTCGACATAATAACTATTTGAAACATGATCCTTGCTTGAATTTTGATTTCATTCCATAGAAAGACATTCAATTCTCTCAATACACAGACCGTTTAATCGCGTTGACTGCTCAACTGACTTACTTTACTTCTTATCCCTTTGTTTTACTTCATTTTCTCAGATTCAATGTGTTCAATTATTCATTATACAGGCTGTTCAGTCGTGGGAGTTTCAGTGGTGGCTATTTGAATTATTCAAAATCTGCGATTCCCAAGTTTGAACAGCTTTTCAAATTGTACGGTTCAATTCTTCCCAATGACATACCTCTCGACATAATAACTATTTGAAACATGATCCTTGCTTGAATTTTGATTTCATTCCATAGAAAGACATTCAATTCTCTCAATACACAGACCGTTTAATCGCGTTGACTGCTCAACTGACTTACTTCACTTCTTATCCTTTTGTTTTACTTCATTTTCTCAGATTCAATGTGTTCAATTATTCATTATACAGGCTGTTCAGTCGTGGGAGTTTCAGTGGTGGCTATTTGAATTATTCAAAATCTGCGATTCCCAAGTTTGAACAGCTTTTCAAATTGTACGGTTCAATTCTTCCCAATGACATACCTCTCGACATAATAACTATTTGAAACATGATCCTTGCTTGAATTTTGATTTCATTCCATAGAAAGACATTCAATTCTCTCAATACACAGACCGTTTAATCGCGTTGACTGCTCAACTGACTTACTTCACTTCTTATCCTTTTGTTTTACTCCATTTTCTCAGATTCAATGTGTTCAATTATTCATTATACAGGCTGTTCAGTCGTGGGAGTTTCAGTGGTGGCTATTTGAATTATTCAAAATCTGCGATTCCCAAGTTTGAACAGCTTTTCAAATTGTACGGTTCAATTCTTCCCAATGACATACCTCTCGACATAATAACTATTTGAAACATGATCCTTGCTTGAATTTTGATTTCATTCCATAGAAAGACATTCAATTCTCTCAATACACAGACCGTTTAATCGCGTTGACTGCTCAACTGACTTACTTTACTTCTTATCCCTTTGTTTTACTTCATTTTCTCAGATTCAATGTGTTCAATTATTCATTATACAGGCTGTTCAGTCGTGGGAGTTTCAGTGGTGGCTATTTGAATTATTCAAAATCTGCGATTCCCAAGTTTGAACAGCTTTTCAAATTGTACGGTTCAATTCTTCCCAATGACATACCTCTCGACATAATAACTATTTGAAACATGATCCTTGCTTGAATTTTGATTTCATTCCATAGAAAGACATTCAATTCTCTCAATACACAGACCGTTTAATCGCGTTGACTGCTCAACTGACTTACTTCACTTCTTATCCTTTTGTTTTACTTCATTTTCTCAGATTCAATGTGTTCAATTATTCATTATACAGGCTGTTCAGTCGTGGGAGTTTCAGTGGTGGCTATTTGAATTATTCAAAATCTGCGATTCCCAAGTTTGAACAGCTTTTCAAATTGTACGGTTCAATTCTTCCCAATGACATACCTCTCGACATAATAACTATTTGAAACATGATCCTTGCTTGAATTTTGATTTCATTCCATAGAAAGACATTCAATTCTCTCAATACACAGACCGTTTAATCGCGTTGACTGCTCAACTGACTTACTTCACTTCTTATCCTTTTGTTTTACTCCATTTTCTCAGATTCAATGTGTTCAATTATTCATTATACAGGCTGTTCAGTCGTGGGAGTTTCAGTGGTGGCTATTTGAATTATTCAAAATCTGCGATTCCCAAGTTTGAACAGCTTTTCAAATTGTACGGTTCAATTCTTCCCAATGACATACCTCTCGACATAATAACTATTTGAAACATGATCCTTGCTTGAATTTTGATTTCATTCCATAGAAAGACATTCAATTCTCTCAATACACAGACCGTTTAATCGCGTTGACTGCTCAACTGACTTACTTTACTTCTTATCCCTTTGTTTTACTTCATTTTCTCAGATTCAATGTGTTCAATTATTCATTATACAGGCTGTTCAGTCGTGGGAGTTTCAGTGGTGGCTATTTGAATTATTCAAAATCTGCGATTCCCAAGTTTGAACAGCTTTTTAAATTGTACGGTTCAATTCTTCCCAGTAACATACCTCTCGACATAATAACTATTTGAAACATGATCCTTGCTTGAATTTTGATTTCATTCCATAGAAAGACATTCAATTCTCTCAATACACAGACCGTTTAATCGCGTTGACTGCTCAACTGACTTACTTTACTTCTTATCCCTTTGTTTTACTTCATTTTCTCAGATTCAATGTGTTCAATTATTCATTATACAGGCTGTTCAGTCGTGGGAGTTTCAGTGGTGGCTATTTGAATTATTCAAAATCTGCGATTCCCAAGTTTGAACAGCTTTTCAAATTGTACGGTTCAATTCTTCCCAATGACATACCTCTCGACATAATAACTATTTGAAACATGATCCTTGCTTGAATTTTGATTTCATTCCATAGAAAGACATTCAATTCTCTCAATACACAGACCGTTTAATCGCGTTGACTGCTCAACTGACTTACTTTACTTCTTATCCCTTTGTTTTACTTCATTTTCTCAGATTCAATGTGTTCAATTATTCATTATACAGGCTGTTCAGTCGTGGGAGTTTCAGTGGTGGCTATTTGAATTATTCAAAATCTGCGATTCCCAAGTTTGAACAGCTTTTCAAATTGTACGGTTCAATTCTTCCCAATGACATACCTCTCGACATAATAACTATTTGAAACATGATCCTTGCTTGAATTTTGATTTCATTCCATAGAAAGACATTCAATTCTCTCAATACACAGACCGTTTAATCGCGTTGACTGCTCAACTGACTTACTTTACTTCTTATCCCTTTGTTTTACTTCATTTTCTCAGATTCAATGTGTTCAATTATTCATTATACAGGCTGTTCAGTCGTGGGAGTTTCAGTGGTGGCTATTTGAATTATTCAAAATCTGCGATTCCCAAGTTTGAACAGCTTTTCAAATTGTACGGTTCAATTCTTCCCAATGACATACCTCTCGACATAATAACTATTTGAAACATGATCCTTGCTTGAATTTTGATTTCATTCCATAGAAAGACATTCAATTCTCTCAATACACAGACCGTTTAATCGCGTTGACTGCTCAACTGACTTACTTTACTTCTTATCCCTTTGTTTTACTTCATTTTCTCAGATTCAATGTGTTCAATTATTCATTATACAGGCTGTTCAGTCGTGGGAGTTTCAGTGGTGGCTATTTGAATTATTCAAAATCTGCGATTCCCAAGTTTGAACAGCTTTTCAAATTGTACGGTTCAATTCTTCCCAATGACATACCTCTCGACATAATAACTATTTGAAACATGATCCTTGCTTGAATTTTGATTTCATTCCATAGAAAGACATTCAATTCTCTCAATACACAGACCGTTTAATCGCGTTGACTGCTCAACTGACTTACTTTACTTCTTATCCCTTTGTTTTACTTCATTTTCTCAGATTCAATGTGTTCAATTATTCATTATACAGGCTGTTCAGTCGTGGGAGTTTCAGTGGTGGCTATTTGAATTATTCAAAATCTGCGATTCCCAAGTTTGAACAGCTTTTTAAATTGTACGGTTCAATTCTTCCCAGTAACATACCTCTCGACATAATAACTATTTGAAACATGATCCTTGCTTGAATTTTGATTTCATTCCATAGAAAGACATTCAATTCTCTCAATACACAGACCGTTTAATCGCGTTGACTGCTCAACTGACTTACTTTACTTCTTATCCCTTTGTTTTACTTCATTTTCTCAGATTCAATGTGTTCAATTATTCATTATACAGGCTGTTCAGTCGTGGGAGTTTCAGTGGTGGCTATTTGAATTATTCAAAATCTGCGATTCCCAAGTTTGAACAGCTTTTCAAATTGTACGGTTCAATTCTTCCCAATGACATACCTCTCGACATAATAACTATTTGAAACATGATCCTTGCTTGAATTTTGATTTCATTCCATAGAAAGACATTCAATTCTCTCAATACACAGACCGTTTAATCGCGTTGACTGCTCAACTGACTTACTTTACTTCTTATCCCTTTGTTTTACTTCATTTTCTCAGATTCAATGTGTTCAATTATTCATTATACAGGCTGTTCAGTCGTGGGAGTTTCAGTGGTGGCTATTTGAATTATTCAAAATCTGCGATTCCCAAGTTTGAACAGCTTTTCAAATTGTACGGTTCAATTCTTCCCAATGACATACCTCTCGACATAATAACTATTTGAAACATGATCCTTGCTTGAATTTTGATTTCATTCCATAGAAAGACATTCAATTCTCTCAATACACAGACCGTTTAATCGCGTTGACTGCTCAACTGACTTACTTTACTTCTTATCCCTTTGTTTTACTTCATTTTCTCAGATTCAATGTGTTCAATTATTCATTATACAGGCTGTTCAGTCGTGGGAGTTTCAGTGGTGGCTATTTGAATTATTCAAAATCTGCGATTCCCAAGTTTGAACAGCTTTTCAAATTGTACGGTTCAATTCTTCCCAATGACATACCTCTCGACATAATAACTATTTGAAACATGATCCTTGCTTGAATTTTGATTTCATTCCATAGAAAGACATTCAATTCTCTCAATACACAGGACTTTTAATCGCGTTGACTGCTCAACTGACTTACTTTACTTTACTTTACTTCTTATCCTTTTGTTTCACTTCATTTTCTCAGATTCAATGTGTTCAATTATTCATTATACAGGCTGTTCAGTCGTGGGAGTTTCAGTGGTGGCTATTTGAATTATTCAAAATCTGCGATTCTCAAGTTTGAACAGCTTTTTAAATTGTACGGTTCAATTCTTCCCAGTAACATACCTCTCGACATAATAACTAATTGAAACATGATCCTTGCTTGAATTTTGATTTCATTCCATAGAAAGACATTCAATTCTCTCAATACACAGACCGTTTAATCGCGTTGACTGCTCAACTGACTTACTTTACTTCTTATCCCTTTGTTTTACTTCATTTTCTCAGATTCAATGTGTTCAATTATTCATTATACAGGCTGTTCAGTCGTGGGAGTTTCAGTGGTGGCTATTTGAATTATTCAAAATCTGCGATTCCCAAGTTTGAACAGCTTTTTAAATTGTACGGTTCAATTCTTCCCAGTAACATACCTCTCGACATAATAACTAATTGAAACATGATCCTTGCTTGAATTTTGATTTCATTCCATAGAAAGACATTCAATTCTCTCAATACACAGACCGTTTAATCGCGTTGACTGCTCAACTGACTTACTTTACTTCTTATCCCTTCGTTTTACTTCATTTTCTCAGATTCAATGTGTTCAATTATTCATTATACAGGCTGTTCAGTCGTGGGAGTTTCAGTGGTGGCTATTTGAATTATTCAAAATCTGCGATTCCCAAGTTTGAACAGCTTTTCAAATTGTACGGTTCAATTCTTCCCAATGACATACCTCTCGACATAATAACTATTTGAAACATGATCCTTGCTTGAATTTTGATTTCATTCCATAGAAAGACATTCAATTCTCTCAATACACAGACCGTTTAATCGCGTTGACTGCTCAACTGACTTACTTTACTTCTTATCCCTTCGTTTTACTTCATTTTCTCAGATTCAATGTGTTCAATTATTCATTATACAGGCTGTTCAGTCGTGGGAGTTTCAGTGGTGGCTATTTGAATTATTCAAAATCTGCGATTCCCAAGTTTGAACAGCTTTTCAAATTGTACGGTTCAATTCTTCCCAATGACATACCTCTCGACATAATAACTATTTGAAACATGATCCTTGCTTGAATTTTGATTTCATTCCATAGAAAGACATTCAATTCTCTCAATACACAGACCGTTTAATCGCGTTGACTGCTCAACTGACTTACTTTACTTCTTATCCCTTTGTTTTACTTCATTTTCTCAGATTCAATGTGTTCAATTATTCATTATACAGGCTGTTCAGTCGTGGGAGTTTCAGTGGTGGCTATTTGAATTATTCAAAATCTGCGATTCCCAAGTTTGAACAGCTTTTCAAATTGTACGGTTCAATTCTTCCCAATGACATACCTCTCGACATAATAACTATTTGAAACATGATCCTTGCTTGAATTTTGATTTCATTCCATAGAAAGACATTCAATTCTCTCAATACACAGACCGTTTAATCGCGTTGACTGCTCAACTGACTTACTTTACTTCTTATCCCTTTGTTTTACTTCATTTTCTCAGATTCAATGTGTTCAATTATTCATTATACAGGCTGTTCAGTCGTGGGAGTTTCAGTGGTGGCTATTTGAATTATTCAAAATCTGCGATTCCCAAGTTTGAACAGCTTTTCAAATTGTACGGTTCAATTCTTCCCAATGACATACCTCTCGACATAATAACTATTTGAAACATGATCCTTGCTTGAATTTTGATTTCATTCCATAGAAAGACATTCAATTCTCTCAATACACAGGACTTTTAATCGCGTTGACTGCTCAACTGACTTACTTTACTTTACTTTACTTCTTATCCTTTTGTTTCACTTCATTTTCTCAGATTCAATGTGTTCAATTATTCATTATACAGGCTGTTCAGTCGTGGGAGTTTCAGTGGTGGCTATTTGAATTATTCAAAATCTGCGATTCTCAAGTTTGAACAGCTTTTTAAATTGTACGGTTCAATTCTTCCCAGTAACATACCTCTCGACATAATAACTAATTGAAACATGATCCTTGCTTGAATTTTGATTTCATTCCATAGAAAGACATTCAATTCTCTCAATACACAGACCGTTTAATCGCGTTGACTGCTCAACTGACTTACTTTACTTCTTATCCCTTTGTTTTACTTCATTTTCTCAGATTCAATGTGTTCAATTATTCATTATACAGGCTGTTCAGTCGTGGGAGTTTCAGTGGTGGCTATTTGAATTATTCAAAATCTGCGATTCCCAAGTTTGAACAGCTTTTCAAATTGTACGGTTCAATTCTTCCCAATGACATACCTCTCGACATAATAACTAATTGAAACATGATCCTTGCTTGAATTTTGATTTCATTCCATAGAAAGACATTCAATTCTCTCAATACACAGACCGTTTAATCGCGTTGACTGCTCAACTGACTTACTTCACTTCTTATCCTTTTGTTTTACTTCATTTTCTCAGATTCAATGTGTTCAATTATTCATTATACAGGCTGTTCAGTCGTGGGAGTTTCAGTGGTGGCTATTTGAATTATTCAAAATCTGCGATTCCCAAGTTTGAACAGCTTTTCAAATTGTACGGTTCAATTCTTCCCAATGACATACCTCTCGACATAATAACTATTTGAAACATGATCCTTGCTTGAATTTTGATTTCATTCCATAGAAAGACATTCAATTCTCTCAATACACAGACCGTTTAATCGCGTTGACTGCTCAACTGACTTACTTCACTTCTTATCCTTTTGTTTTACTCCATTTTCTCAGATTCAATGTGTTCAATTATTCATTATACAGGCTGTTCAGTCGTGGGAGTTTCAGTGGTGGCTATTTGAATTATTCAAAATCTGCGATTCCCAAGTTTGAACAGCTTTTCAAATTGTACGGTTCAATTCTTCCCAATGACATACCTCTCGACATAATAACTATTTGAAACATGATCCTTGCTTGAATTTTGATTTCATTCCATAGAAAGACATTCAATTCTCTCAATACACAGACCGTTTAATCGCGTTGACTGCTCAACTGACTTACTTTACTTCTTATCCCTTTGTTTTACTTCATTTTCTCAGATTCAATGTGTTCAATTATTCATTATACAGGCTGTTCAGTCGTGGGAGTTTCAGTGGTGGCTATTTGAATTATTCAAAATCTGCGATTCCCAAGTTTGAACAGCTTTTCAAATTGTACGGTTCAATTCTTCCCAATGACATACCTCTCGACATAATAACTAATTGAAACATGATCCTTGCTTGAATTTTGATTTCATTCCATAGAAAGACATTCAATTCTCTCAATACACAGACCGTTTAATCGCGTTGACTGCTCAACTGACTTACTTTACTTCTTATCCCTTTGTTTTACTTCATTTTCTCAGATTCAATGTGTTCAATTATTCATTATACAGGCTGTTCAGTCGTGGGAGTTTCAGTGGTGGCTATTTGAATTATTCAAAATCTGCGATTCCCAAGTTTGAACAGCTTTTCAAATTGTACGGTTCAATTCTTCCCAATGACATACCTCTCGACATAATAACTATTTGAAACATGATCCTTGCTTGAATTTTGATTTCATTCCATAGAAAGACATTCAATTCTCTCAATACACAGACCGTTTAATCGCGTTGACTGCTCAACTGACTTACTTTACTTCTTATCCCTTCGTTTTACTTCATTTTCTCAGATTCAATGTGTTCAATTATTCATTATACAGGCTGTTCAGTCGTGGGAGTTTCAGTGGTGGCTATTTGAATTATTCAAAATCTGCGATTCCCAAGTTTGAACAGCTTTTCAAATTGTACGGTTCAATTCTTCCCAATGACATACCTCTCGACATAATAACTATTTGAAACATGATCCTTGCTTGAATTTTGATTTCATTCCATAGAAAGACATTCAATTCTCTCAATACACAGACCGTTTAATCGCGTTGACTGCTCAACTGACTTACTTTACTTCTTATCCCTTCGTTTTACTTCATTTTCTCAGATTCAATGTGTTCAATTATTCATTATACAGGCTGTTCAGTCGTGGGAGTTTCAGTGGTGGCTATTTGAATTATTCAAAATCTGCGATTCCCAAGTTTGAACAGCTTTTCAAATTGTACGGTTCAATTCTTCCCAATGACATACCTCTCGACATAATAACTAATTGAAACATGATCCTTGCTTGAATTTTGATTTCATTCCATAGAAAGACATTCAATTCTCTCAATACACAGACCGTTTAATCGCGTTGACTGCTCAACTGACTTACTTTACTTCTTATCCCTTTGTTTTACTTCATTTTCTCAGATTCAATGTGTTCAATTATTCATTATACAGGCTGTTCAGTCGTGGGAGTTTCAGTGGTGGCTATTTGAATTATTCAAAATCTGCGATTCCCAAGTTTGAACAGCTTTTCAAATTGTACGGTTCAATTCTTCCCAATGACATACCTCTCGACATAATAACTATTTGAAACATGATCCTTGCTTGAATTTTGATTTCATTCCATAGAAAGACATTCAATTCTCTCAATACACAGACCGTTTAATCGCGTTGACTGCTCAACTGACTTACTTTACTTCTTATCCCTTTGTTTTACTTCATTTTCTCAGATTCAATGTGTTCAATTATTCATTATACAGGCTGTTCAGTCGTGGGAGTTTCAGTGGTGGCTATTTGAATTATTCAAAATCTGCGATTCCCAAGTTTGAACAGCTTTTCAAATTGTACGGTTCAATTCTTCCCAATGACATACCTCTCGACATAATAACTATTTGAAACATGATCCTTGCTTGAATTTTGATTTCATTCCATAGAAAGACATTCAATTCTCTCAATACACAGGACTTTTAATCGCGTTGACTGCTCAACTGACTTACTTTACTTTACTTTACTTCTTATCCTTTTGTTTCACTTCATTTTCTCAGATTCAATGTGTTCAATTATTCATTATACAGGCTGTTCAGTCGTGGGAGTTTCAGTGGTGGCTATTTGAATTATTCAAAATCTGCGATTCTCAAGTTTGAACAGCTTTTTAAATTGTACGGTTCAATTCTTCCCAGTAACATACCTCTCGACATAATAACTAATTGAAACATGATCCTTGCTTGAATTTTGATTTCATTCCATAGAAAGACATTCAATTCTCTCAATACACAGACCGTTTAATCGCGTTGACTGCTCAACTGACTTACTTCACTTCTTATCCTTTTGTTTTACTCCATTTTCTCAGATTCAATGTGTTCAATTATTCATTATACAGGCTGTTCAGTCGTGGGAGTTTCAGTGGTGGCTATTTGAATTATTCAAAATCTGCGATTCCCAAGTTTGAACAGCTTTTCAAATTGTACGGTTCAATTCTTCCCAATGACATACCTCTCGACATAATAACTATTTGAAACATGATCCTTGCTTGAATTTTGATTTCATTCCATAGAAAGACATTCAATTCTCTCAATACACAGACCGTTTAATCGCGTTGACTGCTCAACTGACTTACTTTACTTCTTATCCCTTTGTTTTACTTCATTTTCTCAGATTCAATGTGTTCAATTATTCATTATACAGGCTGTTCAGTCGTGGGAGTTTCAGTGGTGGCTATTTGAATTATTCAAAATCTGCGATTCTCAAGTTTGAACAGCTTTTTAAATTGTACGGTTCAATTCTTCCCAGTAACATACCTCTCGACATAATTACTAATCGAAACATGATCTTTGCTTGAATTTTGATTTCATTCCATAGAAAGACATTCAATTCTCTCAATACACAGACCGTTTAATCGCGTTGACTGCTCAACTGACTTACTTTACTACTTATCCCTTTGTTTTACTTCATTTTCTCAGATTCAATGTGTTCAATTATTCATTATACAGGCTGTTCAGTCGTGGGAGTTTCAGTGGTGGCTATTTGAATTATTCAAAATCTGCGATTCTCAAGTTTGAACAGCTTTTCAAATTGTACGGTTCAATTCTTCCCAATGACATACCTCTCGACATAATAACTATTTGAAACATGATCCTTGCTTGAATTTTGATTTCATTCCATAGAAAGACATTCAATTCTCTCAATACACAGACCGTTTAATCGCGTTGACTGCTCAACTGACTTACTTCACTTCTTATCCTTTTGTTTTACTCCATTTTCTCAGATTCAATGTGTTCAATTATTCATTATACAGGCTGTTCAGTCGTGGGAGTTTCAGTGGTGGCTATTTGAATTATTCAAAATCTGCGATTCCCAAGTTTGAACAGCTTTTCAAATTGTACGGTTCAATTCTTCCCAATGACATACCTCTCGACATAATAACTATTTGAAACATGATCCTTGCTTGAATTTTGATTTCATTCCATAGAAAGACATTCAATTCTCTCAATACACAGACCGTTTAATCGCGTTGACTGCTCAACTGACTTACTTTACTTCTTATCCCTTTGTTTTACTTCATTTTCTCAGATTCAATGTGTTCAATTATTCATTATACAGGCTGTTCAGTCGTGGGAGTTTCAGTGGTGGCTATTTGAATTATTCAAAATCTGCGATTCTCAAGTTTGAACAGCTTTTTAAATTGTACGGTTCAATTCTTCCCAGTAACATACCTCTCGACATAATTACTAATTGAAACATGATCTTTGCTTGAATTTTGATTTCATTCCATAGAAAGACATTCAATTCTCTCAATACACAGACCGTTTAATCGCGTTGACTGCTCAACTGACTTACTTTACTACTTATCCCTTTGTTTTACTTCATTTTCTCAGATTCAATGTGTTCAATTATTCATTATACAGGCTGTTCAGTCGTGGGAGTTTCAGTGGTGGCTATTTGAATTATTCAAAATCTGCGATTCTCAAGTTTGAACAGCTTTTTAAATTGTACGGTTCAATTCTTCCCAGTAACATACCTCTCGACATAATAACTAATTGAAACATGATCCTTGCTTGAATTTTGATTTCATTCCATAGAAAGACATTCAATTCTCTCAATACACAGACCGTTTAATCGCGTTGACTGCTCAACTGACTTACTTTACTTCTTATCCCTTTGTTTTACTTCATTTTCTCAGATTCAATGTGTTCAATTATTCATTATACAGGCTGTTCAGTCGTGGGAGTTTCAGTGGTGGCTATTTGAATTATTCAAAATCTGCGATTCCCAAGTTTGAACAGCTTTTCAAATTGTACGGTTCAATTCTTCCCAATGACATACCTCTCGACATAATAACTATTTGAAACATGATCCTTGCTTGAATTTTGATTTCATTCCATAGAAAGACATTCAATTCTCTCAATACACAGACCGTTTAATCGCGTTGACTGCTCAACTGACTTACTTTACTTCTTATCCCTTTGTTTTACTTCATTTTCTCAGATTCAATGTGTTCAATTATTCATTATACAGGCTGTTCAGTCGTGGGAGTTTCAGTGGTGGCTATTTGAATTATTCAAAATCTGCGATTCCCAAGTTTGAACAGCTTTTCAAATTGTACGGTTCAATTCTTCCCAATGACATACCTCTCGACATAATAACTATTTGAAACATGATCCTTGCTTGAATTTTGATTTCATTCCATAGAAAGACATTCAATTCTCTCAATACACAGACCGTTTAATCGCGTTGACTGCTCAACTGACTTACTTCACTTCTTATCCTTTTGTTTTACTTCATTTTCTCAGATTCAATGTGTTCAATTATTCATTATACAGGCTGTTCAGTCGTGGGAGTTTCAGTGGTGGCTATTTGAATTATTCAAAATCTGCGATTCCCAAGTTTGAACAGCTTTTCAAATTGTACGGTTCAATTCTTCCCAATGACATACCTCTCGACATAATAACTATTTGAAACATGATCCTTGCTTGAATTTTGATTTCATTCCATAGAAAGACATTCAATTCTCTCAATACACAGACCGTTTAATCGCGTTGACTGCTCAACTGACTTACTTTACTTCTTATCCCTTTGTTTTACTTCATTTTCTCAGATTCAATGTGTTCAATTATTCATTATACAGGCTGTTCAGTCGTGGGAGTTTCAGTGGTGGCTATTTGAATTATTCAAAATCTGCGATTCCCAAGTTTGAACAGCTTTTCAAATTGTACGGTTCAATTCTTCCCAATGACATACCTCTCGACATAATAACTATTTGAAACATGATCCTTGCTTGAATTTTGATTTCATTCCATAGAAAGACATTCAATTCTCTCAATACACAGGACTTTTAATCGCGTTGACTGCTCAACTGACTTACTTTACTTTACTTTACTTCTTATCCTTTTGTTTCACTTCATTTTCTCAGATTCAATGTGTTCAATTATTCATTATACAGGCTGTTCAGTCGTGGGAGTTTCAGTGGTGGCTATTTGAATTATTCAAAATCTGCGATTCTCAAGTTTGAACAGCTTTTTAAATTGTACGGTTCAATTCTTCCCAGTAACATACCTCTCGACATAATAACTAATTGAAACATGATCCTTGCTTGAATTTTGATTTCATTCCATAGAAAGACATTCAATTCTCTCAATACACAGACCGTTTAATCGCGTTGACTGCTCAACTGACTTACTTTACTTCTTATCCCTTTGTTTTACTTCATTTTCTCAGATTCAATGTGTTCAATTATTCATTATACAGGCTGTTCAGTCGTGGGAGTTTCAGTGGTGGCTATTTGAATTATTCAAAATCTGCGATTCTCAAGTTTGAACAGCTTTTTAAATTGTACGGTTCAATTCTTCCCAGTAACATACCTCTCTACATAATTACTAATTGAAACATGATCTTTGCTTGAATTTTGATTTCATTCCATAGAAAGACATTCAATTCTCTCAATACACAGACCGTTTAATCGCGTTGACTGCTCAACTGACTTACTTTACTACTTATCCCTTTGTTTTACTTCATTTTCTCAGATTCAATGTGTTCAATTATTCATTATACAGGCTGTTCAGTCGTGGGAGTTTCAGTGGTGGCTATTTGAATTATTCAAAATCTGCGATTCTCAAGTTTGAACAGCTTTTTAAATTGTACGGTTCAATTCTTCCCAGTAACATACCTCTCGACATAATAACTAATTGAAACATGATCCTTGCTTGAATTTTGATTTCATTCCATAGAAAGACATTCAATTCTCTCAATACACAGACCGTTTAATCGCGTTGACTGCTCAACTGACTTACTTTACTTCTTATCCCTTTGTTTTACTTCATTTTCTCAGATTCAATGTGTTCAATTATCCATTATACAGGCTGTTCAGTCGTGGGAGTTTCAGTGGTGGCTATTTGAATTATTCAAAATCTGCGATTCCCAAGTTTGAACAGCTTTTCAAATTGTACGGTTCAATTCTTCCCAATGACATACCTCTCGACATAATAACTATTTGAAACATGATCCTTGCTTGAATTTTGATTTCATTCCATAGAAAGACATTCAATTCTCTCAATACACAGACCGTTTAATCGCGTTGACTGCTCAACTGACTTACTTTACTTCTTATCCCTTTGTTTTACTTCATTTTCTCAGATTCAATGTGTTCAATTATTCATTATACAGGCTGTTCAGTCGTGGGAGTTTCAGTGGTGGCTATTTGAATTATTCAAAATCTGCGATTCCCAAGTTTGAACAGCTTTTCAAATTGTACGGTTCAATTCTTCCCAATGACATACCTCTCGACATAATAACTATTTGAAACATGATCCTTGCTTGAATTTTGATTTCATTCCATAGAAAGACATTCAATTCTCTCAATACACAGACCGTTTAATCGCGTTGACTGCTCAACTGACTTACTTCACTTCTTATCCTTTTGTTTTACTTCATTTTCTCAGATTCAATGTGTTCAATTATTCATTATACAGGCTGTTCAGTCGTGGGAGTTTCAGTGGTGGCTATTTGAATTATTCAAAATCTGCGATTCCCAAGTTTGAACAGCTTTTCAAATTGTACGGTTCAATTCTTCCCAATGACATACCTCTCGACATAATAACTATTTGAAACATGATCCTTGCTTGAATTTTGATTTCATTCCATAGAAAGACATTCAATTCTCTCAATACACAGACCGTTTAATCGCGTTGACTGCTCAACTGACTTACTTCACTTCTTATCCTTTTGTTTTACTCCATTTTCTCAGATTCAATGTGTTCAATTATTCATTATACAGGCTGTTCAGTCGTGGGAGTTTCAGTGGTGGCTATTTGAATTATTCAAAATCTGCGATTCCCAAGTTTGAACAGCTTTTCAAATTGTACGGTTCAATTCTTCCCAATGACATACCTCTCGACATAATAACTATTTGAAACATGATCCTTGCTTGAATTTTGATTTCATTCCATAGAAAGACATTCAATTCTCTCAATACACAGACCGTTTAATCGCGTTGACTGCTCAACTGACTTACTTCACTTCTTATCCTTTTGTTTTACTTCATTTTCTCAGATTCAATGTGTTCAATTATTCATTATACAGGCTGTTCAGTCGTGGGAGTTTCAGTGGTGGCTATTTGAATTATTCAAAATCTGCGATTCCCAAGTTTGAACAGCTTTTCAAATTGTACGGTTCAATTCTTCCCAATGACATACCTCTCGACATAATAACTAATTGAAACATGATCCTTGCTTGAACTTTGATTTCATTCCATAGAAAGACATTCAATTCTCTCAATACACAGGACTTTTAATCGCGTTGACTGCTCAACTGACTTACTTTACTTCTTATCCTTTTGTTTTACTTCATTTTCTCAGATTCAATGTGTTCAATTATTCATTATACAGGCTGTTCAGTCGTGGGAGTTTCAGTGGTGGCTATTTGAATTATTCAAAATCTGCGATTCTCAAGTTTGAACAGCTTTTTAAATTGTACGGTTCAATTCTTCCCAGTAACATACCTCTCGACATAATTACTAATTGAAACATGATCTTTGCTTGAATTTTGATTTCATTCCATAGAAAGACATTCAATTCTCTCAATACACAGACCGTTTAATCGCGTTGACTGCTCAACTGACTTACTTTACTTCTTATCCCTTTGTTTTACTTCATTTTCTCAGATTCAATGTGTTCAATTATTCATTATACAGGCTGTTCAGTCGTGGGAGTTTCAGTGGTGGCTATTTGAATTATTCAAAATCTGCGATTCTCAAGTTTGAACAGCTTTTTGAATTGTACGGTTCAATTCTTCCCAGTAACATACCTCTCGACATAATAACTAATTGAAACATGATCCTTGCTTGAATTTTGATTTCATTCCATAGAAAGACATTCAATTCTCTCAATACACAGACCGTTTAATCGCGTTGACTGCTCAACTGACTTACTTTACTTCTTATCCCTTTGTTTTACTTCATTTTCTCAGATTCAATGTGTTCAATTATTCATTATACAGGCTGTTCAGTCGTGGGAGTTTCAGTGGTGGCTATTTGAATTATTCAAAATCTGCGATTCCCAAGTTTGAACAGCTTTTCAAATTGTACGGTTCAATTCTTCCCAATGACATACCTCTCGACATAATAACTATTTGAAACATGATCCTTGCTTGAATTTTGATTTCATTCCATAGAAAGACATTCAATTCTCTCAATACACAGACCGTTTAATCGCGTTGACTGCTCAACTGACTTACTTTACTTCTTATCCCTTTGTTTTACTTCATTTTCTCAGATTCAATGTGTTCAATTATTCATTATACAGGCTGTTCAGTCGTGGGAGTTTCAGTGGTGGCTATTTGAATTATTCAAAATCTGCGATTCCCAAGTTTGAACAGCTTTTCAAATTGTACGGTTCAATTCTTCCCAATGACATACCTCTCGACATAATAACTATTTGAAACATGATCCTTGCTTGAATTTTGATTTCATTCCATAGAAAGACATTCAATTCTCTCAATACACAGACCGTTTAATCGCGTTGACTGCTCAACTGACTTACTTCACTTCTTATCCTTTTGTTTTACTTCATTTTCTCAGATTCAATGTGTTCAATTATTCATTATACAGGCTGTTCAGTCGTGGGAGTTTCAGTGGTGGCTATTTGAATTATTCAAAATCTGCGATTCCCAAGTTTGAACAGCTTTTCAAATTGTACGGTTCAATTCTTCCCAATGACATACCTCTCGACATAATAACTATTTGAAACATGATCCTTGCTTGAATTTTGATTTCATTCCATAGAAAGACATTCAATTCTCTCAATACACAGACCGTTTAATCGCGTTGACTGCTCAACTGACTTACTTTACTTCTTATCCCTTTGTTTTACTTCATTTTCTCAGATTCAATGTGTTCAATTATTCATTATACAGGCTGTTCAGTCGTGGGAGTTTCAGTGGTGGCTATTTGAATTATTCAAAATCTGCGATTCCCAAGTTTGAACAGCTTTTCAAATTGTACGGTTCAATTCTTCCCAATGACATACCTCTCGACATAATAACTATTTGAAACATGATCCTTGCTTGAATTTTGATTTCATTCCATAGAAAGACATTCAATTCTCTCAATACACAGACCGTTTAATCGCGTTGACTGCTCAACTGACTTACTTCACTTCTTATCCTTTTGTTTTACTTCATTTTCTCAGATTCAATGTGTTCAATTATTCATTATACAGGCTGTTCAGTCGTGGGAGTTTCAGTGGTGGCTATTTGAATTATTCAAAATCTGCGATTCCCAAGTTTGAACAGCTTTTCAAATTGTACGGTTCAATTCTTCCCAATGACATACCTCTCGACATAATAACTATTTGAAACATGATCCTTGCTTGAATTTTGATTTCATTCCATAGAAAGACATTCAATTCTCTCAATACACAGACCGTTTAATCGCGTTGACTGCTCAACTGACTTACTTTACTTCTTATCCCTTTGTTTTACTTCATTTTCTCAGATTCAATGTGTTCAATTATTCATTATACAGGCTGTTCAGTCGTGGGAGTTTCAGTGGTGGCTATTTGAATTATTCAAAATCTGCGATTCCCAAGTTTGAACAGCTTTTCAAATTGTACGGTTCAATTCTTCCCAATGACATACCTCTCGACATAATAACTATTTGAAACATGATCCTTGCTTGAATTTTGATTTCATTCCATAGAAAGACATTCAATTCTCTCAATACACAGGACTTTTAATCGCGTTGACTGCTCAACTGACTTACTTTACTTTACTTTACTTCTTATCCTTTTGTTTCACTTCATTTTCTCAGATTCAATGTGTTCAATTATTCATTATACAGGCTGTTCAGTCGTGGGAGTTTCAGTGGTGGCTATTTGAATTATTCAAAATCTGCGATTCTCAAGTTTGAACAGCTTTTTAAATTGTACGGTTCAATTCTTCCCAGTAACATACCTCTCGACATAATAACTAATTGAAACATGATCCTTGCTTGAATTTTGATTTCATTCCATAGAAAGACATTCAATTCTCTCAATACACAGACCGTTTAATCGCGTTGACTGCTCAACTGACTTACTTTACTTCTTATCCCTTTGTTTTACTTCATTTTCTCAGATTCAATGTGTTCAATTATTCATTATACAGGCTGTTCAGTCGTGGGAGTTTCAGTGGTGGCTATTTGAATTATTCAAAATCTGCGATTCTCAAGTTTGAACAGCTTTTTAAATTGTACGGTTCAATTCTTCCCAGTAACATACCTCTCTACATAATTACTAATTGAAACATGATCTTTGCTTGAATTTTGATTTCATTCCATAGAAAGACATTCAATTCTCTCAATACACAGACCGTTTAATCGCGTTGACTGCTCAACTGACTTACTTTACTACTTATCCCTTTGTTTTACTTCATTTTCTCAGATTCAATGTGTTCAATTATTCATTATACAGGCTGTTCAGTCGTGGGAGTTTCAGTGGTGGCTATTTGAATTATTCAAAATCTGCGATTCTCAAGTTTGAACAGCTTTTTAAATTGTACGGTTCAATTCTTCCCAGTAACATACCTCTCGACATAATAACTAATTGAAACATGATCCTTGCTTGAATTTTGATTTCATTCCATAGAAAGACATTCAATTCTCTCAATACACAGACCGTTTAATCGCGTTGACTGCTCAACTGACTTACTTTACTTCTTATCCCTTTGTTTTACTTCATTTTCTCAGATTCAATGTGTTCAATTATCCATTATACAGGCTGTTCAGTCGTGGGAGTTTCAGTGGTGGCTATTTGAATTATTCAAAATCTGCGATTCCCAAGTTTGAACAGCTTTTCAAATTGTACGGTTCAATTCTTCCCAATGACATACCTCTCGACATAATAACTATTTGAAACATGATCCTTGCTTGAATTTTGATTTCATTCCATAGAAAGACATTCAATTCTCTCAATACACAGACCGTTTAATCGCGTTGACTGCTCAACTGACTTACTTTACTTCTTATCCCTTTGTTTTACTTCATTTTCTCAGATTCAATGTGTTCAATTATTCATTATACAGGCTGTTCAGTCGTGGGAGTTTCAGTGGTGGCTATTTGAATTATTCAAAATCTGCGATTCCCAAGTTTGAACAGCTTTTCAAATTGTACGGTTCAATTCTTCCCAATGACATACCTCTCGACATAATAACTATTTGAAACATGATCCTTGCTTGAATTTTGATTT
The DNA here is from genome assembly GCA_958510875.1 of Endomychus coccineus. Classification (NCBI taxonomy): domain Eukaryota; kingdom Metazoa; phylum Arthropoda; class Insecta; order Coleoptera; family Endomychidae; genus Endomychus; species Endomychus coccineus. The sequence goes on from OY294068.1 coordinate 198,831,488, forward strand.
CATTCCATAGAAAGACATTCAATTCTCTCAATACACAGACCGTTTAATCGCGTTGACTGCTCAACTGACTTACTTCACTTCTTATCCTTTTGTTTTACTCCATTTTCTCAGATTCAATGTGTTCAATTATTCATTATACAGGCTGTTCAGTCGTGGGAGTTTCAGTGGTGGCTATTTGAATTATTCAAAATCTGCGATTCCCAAGTTTGAACAGCTTTTCAAATTGTACGGTTCAATTCTTCCCAATGACATACCTCTCGACATAATAACTATTTGAAACATGATCCTTGCTTGAATTTTGATTTCATTCCATAGAAAGACATTCAATTCTCTCAATACACAGACCGTTTAATCGCGTTGACTGCTCAACTGACTTACTTCACTTCTTATCCTTTTGTTTTACTTCATTTTCTCAGATTCAATGTGTTCAATTATTCATTATACAGGCTGTTCAGTCGTGGGAGTTTCAGTGGTGGCTATTTGAATTATTCAAAATCTGCGATTCCCAAGTTTGAACAGCTTTTCAAATTGTACGGTTCAATTCTTCCCAATGACATACCTCTCGACATAATAACTAATTGAAACATGATCCTTGCTTGAACTTTGATTTCATTCCATAGAAAGACATTCAATTCTCTCAATACACAGGACTTTTAATCGCGTTGACTGCTCAACTGACTTACTTTACTTCTTATCCTTTTGTTTTACTTCATTTTCTCAGATTCAATGTGTTCAATTATTCATTATACAGGCTGTTCAGTCGTGGGAGTTTCAGTGGTGGCTATTTGAATTATTCAAAATCTGCGATTCTCAAGTTTGAACAGCTTTTTAAATTGTACGGTTCAATTCTTCCCAGTAACATACCTCTCGACATAATTACTAATTGAAACATGATCTTTGCTTGAATTTTGATTTCATTCCATAGAAAGACATTCAATTCTCTCAATACACAGACCGTTTAATCGCGTTGACTGCTCAACTGACTTACTTTACTTCTTATCCCTTTGTTTTACTTCATTTTCTCAGATTCAATGTGTTCAATTATTCATTATACAGGCTGTTCAGTCGTGGGAGTTTCAGTGGTGGCTATTTGAATTATTCAAAATCTGCGATTCTCAAGTTTGAACAGCTTTTTGAATTGTACGGTTCAATTCTTCCCAGTAACATACCTCTCGACATAATAACTAATTGAAACATGATCCTTGCTTGAATTTTGATTTCATTCCATAGAAAGACATTCAATTCTCTCAATACACAGACCGTTTAATCGCGTTGACTGCTCAACTGACTTACTTTACTTCTTATCCCTTTGTTTTACTTCATTTTCTCAGATTCAATGTGTTCAATTATTCATTATACAGGCTGTTCAGTCGTGGGAGTTTCAGTGGTGGCTATTTGAATTATTCAAAATCTGCGATTCCCAAGTTTGAACAGCTTTTCAAATTGTACGGTTCAATTCTTCCCAATGACATACCTCTCGACATAATAACTATTTGAAACATGATCCTTGCTTGAATTTTGATTTCATTCCATAGAAAGACATTCAATTCTCTCAATACACAGACCGTTTAATCGCGTTGACTGCTCAACTGACTTACTTTACTTCTTATCCCTTTGTTTTACTTCATTTTCTCAGATTCAATGTGTTCAATTATTCATTATACAGGCTGTTCAGTCGTGGGAGTTTCAGTGGTGGCTATTTGAATTATTCAAAATCTGCGATTCCCAAGTTTGAACAGCTTTTCAAATTGTACTGTTCAATTCTTCCCAATGACATACCTCTCGACATAATAACTATTTGAAACATGATCCTTGCTTGAATTTTGATTTCATTCCATAGAAAGACATTCAATTCTCTCAATACACAGACCGTTTAATCGCGTTAACTGCTCAACTGACTTACTTCACTTCTTATCCTTTTGTTTTACTCCATTTTCTCAGATTCAATGTGTTCAATTATTCATTATACAGGCTGTTCAGTCGTGGGAGTTTCAGTGGTGGCTATTTGAATTATTCAAAATCTGCGATTCCCAAGTTTGAACAGCTTTTCAAATTGTACGGTTCAATTCTTCCCAATGACATACCTCTCGACATAATAACTATTTGAAACATGATCCTTGCTTGAATTTTGATTTCATTCCATAGAAAGACATTCAATTCTCTCAATACACAGACCGTTTAATCGCGTTGACTGCTCAACTGACTTACTTTACTTCTTATCCCTTTGTTTTACTTCATTTTCTCAGATTCAATGTGTTCAATTATTCATTATACAGGCTGTTCAGTCGTGGGAGTTTCAGTGGTGGCTATTTGAATTATTCAAAATCTGCGATTCCCAAGTTTGAACAGCTTTTCAAATTGTACGGTTCAATTCTTCCCAATGACATACCTCTCGACATAATAACTATTTGAAACATGATCATTGCTTGAATTTTGATTTCATTCCATAGAAAGACATTCAATTCTCTCAATACACAGACCGTTTAATCGCGTTGACTGCTCAACTGACTTACTTTACTTCTTATCCTTTTGTTTTACTTCATTTTCTCAGATTCAATGTGTTCAATTATTCATTATACAGGCTGTTCAGTCGTGGGAGTTTCAGTGGTGGCTATTTGAATTATTCAAAATCTGCGATTCCCAAGTTTGAACAGCTTTTCAAATTGTACGGTTCAATTCTTCCCAATGACATACCTCTCGACATAATAACTATTTGAAACATGATCCTTGCTTGAATTTTGATTTCATTCCATAGAAAGACATTCAATTCTCTCAATACACAGACCGTTTAATCGCGTTGACTGCTCAACTGACTTACTTCACTTCTTATCCTTTTGTTTTACTTCATTTTCTCAGATTCAATGTGTTCAATTATTCATTATACAGGCTGTTCAGTCGTGGGAGTTTCAGTGGTGGCTATTTGAATTATTCAAAATCTGCGATTCCCAAGTTTGAACAGCTTTTCAAATTGTACGGTTCAATTCTTCCCAATGACATACCTCTCGACATAATAACTATTTGAAACATGATCCTTGCTTGAATTTTGATTTCATTCCATAGAAAGACATTCAATTCTCTCAATACACAGACCGTTTAATCGCGTTGACTGCTCAACTGACTTACTTCACTTCTTATCCTTTTGTTTTACTTCATTTTCTCAGATTCAATGTGTTCAATTATTCATTATACAGGCTGTTCAGTCGTGGGAGTTTCAGTGGTGGCTATTTGAATTATTCAAAATCTGCGATTCCCAAGTTTGAACAGCTTTTCAAATTGTACGGTTCAATTCTTCCCAATGACATACCTCTCGACATAATAACTAATTGAAACATGATCCTTGCTTGAATTTTGATTTCATTCCATAGAAAGACATTCAATTCTCTCAATACACAGACCGTTTAATCGCGTTGACTGCTCAACTGACTTACTTTACTTCTTATCCCTTTGTTTTACTTCATTTTCTCAGATTCAATGTGTTCAATTATTCATTATACAGGCTGTTCAGTCGTGGGAGTTTCAGTGGTGGCTATTTGAATTATTCAAAATCTGCGATTCCCAAGTTTGAACAGCTTTTCAAATTGTACGGTTCAATTCTTCCCAATGACATACCTCTCGACATAATAACTATTTGAAACATGATCCTTGCTTGAATTTTGATTTCATTCCATAGAAAGACATTCAATTCTCTCAATACACAGACCGTTTAATCGCGTTGACTGCTCAACTGACTTACTTTACTTCTTATCCCTTCGTTTTACTTCATTTTCTCATATTCAATGTGTTCAATTATTCATTATACAGGCTGTTCAGTCGTGGGAGTTTCAGTGGTGGCTATTTGAATTATTCAAAATCTGCGATTCCCAAGTTTGAACAGCTTTTCAAATTGTACGGTTCAATTCTTCCCAATGACATACCTCTCGACATAATAACTAATTGAAACATGATCCTTGCTTGAATTTTGATTTCATTCCATAGAAAGACATTCAATTCTCTCAATACACAGACCGTTTAATCGCGTTGACTGCTCAACTGACTTACTTTACTTCTTATCCCTTTGTTTTACTTCATTTTCTCAGATTCAATGTGTTCAATTATTCATTATACAGGCTGTTCAGTCGTGGGAGTTTCAGTGGTGGCTATTTGAATTATTCAAAATCTGCGATTCCCAAGTTTGAACAGCTTTTCAAATTGTACGGTTCAATTCTTCCCAATGACATACCTCTCGACATAATAACTATTTGAAACATGATCCTTGCTTGAATTTTGATTTCATTCCATAGAAAGACATTCAATTCTCTCAATACACAGGACTTTTAATCGCGTTGACTGCTCAACTGACTTACTTTACTTTACTTTACTTCTTATCCTTTTGTTTCACTTCATTTTCTCAGATTCAATGTGTTCAATTATTCATTATACAGGCTGTTCAGTCGTGGGAGTTTCAGTGGTGGCTATTTGAATTATTCAAAATCTGCGATTCTCAAGTTTGAACAGCTTTTTAAATTGTACGGTTCAATTCTTCCCAGTAACATACCTCTCGACATAATAACTAATTGAAACATGATCCTTGCTTGAATTTTGATTTCATTCCATAGAAAGACATTCAATTCTCTCAATACACAGACCGTTTAATCGCGTTGACTGCTCAACTGACTTACTTTACTTCTTATCCCTTTGTTTTACTTCATTTTCTCAGATTCAATGTGTTCAATTATTCATTATACAGGCTGTTCAGTCGTGGGAGTTTCAGTGGTGGCTATTTGAATTATTCAAAATCTGCGATTCCCAAGTTTGAACAGCTTTTCAAATTGTACGGTTCAATTCTTCCCAATGACATACCTCTCGACATAATAACTAATTGAAACATGATCCTTGCTTGAACTTTGATTTCATTCCATAGAAAGACATTCAATTCTCTCAATACACAGGACTTTTAATCGCGTTGACTGCTCAACTGACTTACTTTACTTCTTATCCTTTTGTTTTACTTCATTTTCTCAGATTCAATGTGTTCAATTATTCATTATACAGGCTGTTCAGTCGTGGGAGTTTCAGTGGTGGCTATTTGAATTATTCAAAATCTGCGATTCTCAAGTTTGAACAGCTTTTTAAATTGTACGGTTCAATTCTTCCCAGTAACATACCTCTCGACATAATTACTAATTGAAACATGATCTTTGCTTGAATTTTGATTTCATTCCATAGAAAGACATTCAATTCTCTCAATACACAGACCGTTTAATCGCGTTGACTGCTCAACTGACTTACTTTACTTCTTATCCCTTTGTTTTACTTCATTTTCTCAGATTCAATGTGTTCAATTATTCATTATACAGGCTGTTCAGTCGTGGGAGTTTCAGTGGTGGCTATTTGAATTATTCAAAATCTGCGATTCCCAAGTTTGAACAGCTTTTCAAATTGTACGGTTCAATTCTTCCCAATGACATACCTCTCGACATAATAACTATTTGAAACATGATCCTTGCTTGAATTTTGATTTCATTCCATAGAAAGACATTCAATTCTCACAATACACAGGACTTTTAATCGCGTTGACTGCTCAACTGACTTACTTTACTTCTTATCCTTTTGTTTTACTTCATTTTCTCAGATTCAATGTGTTCAATTATTCATTATACAGGCTGTTCAGTCGTGGGAGTTTCAGTGGTGGCTATTTGAATTATTCAAAATCTGCGATTCCCAAGTTTGAACAGCTTTTCAAATTGTACGGTTCAATTCTTCCCAATGACATACCTCTCGACATAATAACTATTTGAAACATGATCCTTGCTTGAATTTTGATTTCATTCCATAGAAAGACATTCAATTCTCTCAATACACAGACCGTTTAATCGCGTTGACTGCTCAACTGACTTACTTTACTTCTTATCCCTTCATTTTCTCAGATTCAATGTGTTCAATTATTCATTATACAGGCTGTTCAGTCGTGGGAGTTTCAGTGGTGGCTATTTGAATTATTCAAAATCTGCGATTCCCAAGTTTGAACAGCTTTTCAAATTGTACGGTTCAATTCTTCCCAATGACATACCTCTCGACATAATAACTAATTGAAACATGATCCTTGCTTGAACTTTGATTTCATTCCATAGAAAGACATTCAATTCTCTCAATACACAGGACTTTTAATCGCGTTGACTGCTCAACTGACTTACTTTACTTCTTATCCTTTTGTTTTACTTCATTTTCTCAGATTCAATGTGTTCAATTATTCATTATACAGGCTGTTCAGTCGTGGGAGTTTCAGTGGTGGCTATTTGATTTATTCAAAATCTGCGATTCTCAAGTTTGAACAGCTTTTTAAATTGTACGGTTCAATTCTTCCCAGTAACATACCTCTCGACATAATTACTAATTGAAACATGATCTTTGCTTGAATTTTGATTTCATTCCATAGAAAGACATTCAATTCTCTCAATACACAGACCGTTTAATCGCGTTGACTGCTCAACTGACTTACTTTACTTCTTATCCCTTTGTTTTACTTCATTTTCTCAGATTCAATGTGTTCAATTATTCATTATACAGGCTGTTCAGTCGTGGGAGTTTCAGTGGTGGCTATTTGAATTATTCAAAATCTGCGATTCTCAAGTTTGAACAGCTTTTTGAATTGTACGGTTCAATTCTTCCCAGTAACATACCTCTCGACATAATAACTAATTGAAACATGATCCTTGCTTGAATTTTGATTTCATTCCATAGAAAGACATTCAATTCTCTCAATACACAGACCGTTTAATCGCGTTGACTGCTCAACTGACTTACTTTACTTCTTATCCCTTTGTTTTACTTCATTTTCTCAGATTCAATGTGTTCAATTATTCATTATACAGGCTGTTCAGTCGTGGGAGTTTCAGTGGTGGCTATTTGAATTATTCAAAATCTGCGATTCCCAAGTTTGAACAGCTTTTCAAATTGTACGGTTCAATTCTTCCCAATGACATACCTCTCGACATGATAACTATTTGAAACATGATCCTTGCTTGAATTTTGATTTCATTCCATAGAAAGACATTCAATTCTCTCAATACACAGACCGTTTAATCGCGTTGACTGCTCAACTGACTTACTTTACTTCTTATCCCTTTGTTTTACTTCATTTTCTCAGATTCAATGTGTTCAATTATTCATTATACAGGCTGTTCAGTCGTGGGAGTTTCAGTGGTGGCTATTTGAATTATTCAAAATCTGCGATTCCCAAGTTTGAACAGCTTTTCAAATTGTACTGTTCAATTCTTCCCAATGACATACCTCTCGACATAATAACTATTTGAAACATGATCCTTGCTTGAATTTTGATTTCATTCCATAGAAAGACATTCAATTCTCTCAATACACAGACCGTTTAATCGCGTTGACTGCTCAACTGACTTACTTCACTTCTTATCCTTTTGTTTTACTCCATTTTCTCAGATTCAATGTGTTCAATTATTCATTATACAGGCTGTTCAGTCGTGGGAGTTTCAGTGGTGGCTATTTGAATTATTCAAAATCTGCGATTCCCAAGTTTGAACAGCTTTTCAAATTGTACGGTTCAATTCTTCCCAATGACATACCTCTCGACATAATAACTATTTGAAACATGATCCTTGCTTGAATTTTGATTTCATTCCATAGAAAGACATTCAATTCTCTCAATACACAGACCGTTTAATCGCGTTGACTGCTCAACTGACTTACTTTACTTCTTATCCCTTTGTTTTACTTCATTTTCTCAGATTCAATGTGTTCAATTATTCATTATACAGGCTGTTCAGTCGTGGGAGTTTCAGTGGTGGCTATTTGAATTATTCAAAATCTGCGATTCCCAAGTTTGAACAGCTTTTCAAATTGTACGGTTCAATTCTTCCCAATGACATACCTCTCGACATAATAACTATTTGAAACATGATCATTGCTTGAATTTTGATTTCATTCCATAGAAAGACATTCAATTCTCTCAATACACAGACCGTTTAATCGCGTTGACTGCTCAACTGACTTACTTTACTTCTTATCCTTTTGTTTTACTTCATTTTCTCAGATTCAATGTGTTCAATTATTCATTATACAGGCTGTTCAGTCGTGGGAGTTTCAGTGGTGGCTATTTGAATTATTCAAAATCTGCGATTCCCAAGTTTGAACAGCTTTTCAAATTGTACGGTTCAATTCTTCCCAATGACATACCTCTCGACATAATAACTATTTGAAACATGATCCTTGCTTGAATTTTGATTTCATTCCATAGAAAGACATTCAATTCTCTCAATACACAGACCGTTTAATCGCGTTGACTGCTCAACTGACTTACTTCACTTCTTATCCTTTTGTTTTACTTCATTTTCTCAGATTCAATGTGTTTAATTATTCATTATACAGGCTGTTCAGTCGTGGGAGTTTCAGTGGTGGCTATTTGAATTATTCAAAATCTGCGATTCCCAAGTTTGAACAGCTTTTCAAATTGTACGGTTCAATTCTTCCCAATGACATACCTCTCGACATAATAACTATTTGAAACATGATCCTTGCTTGAATTTTGATTTCATTCCATAGAAAGACATTCAATTCTCTCAATACACAGACCGTTTAATCGCGTTGACTGCTCAACTGACTTACTTCACTTCTTATCCTTTTGTTTTACTTCATTTTCTCAGATTCAATGTGTTCAATTATTCATTATACAGGCTGTTCAGTCGTGGGAGTTTCAGTGGTGGCTATTTGAATTATTCAAAATCTGCGATTCCCAAGTTTGAACAGCTTTTCAAATTGTACGGTTCAATTCTTCCCAATGACATACCTCTCGACATAATAACTAATTGAAACATGATCCTTGCTTGAATTTTGATTTCATTCCATAGAAAGACATTCAATTCTCTCAATACACAGACCGTTTAATCGCGTTGACTGCTCAACTGACTTACTTTACTTCTTATCCCTTTGTTTTACTTCATTTTCTCAGATTCAATGTGTTCAATTATTCATTATACAGGCTGTTCAGTCGTGGGAGTTTCAGTGGTGGCTATTTGAATTATTCAAAATCTGCGATTCCCAAGTTTGAACAGCTTTTCAAATTGTACGGTTCAATTCTTCCCAATGACATACCTCTCGACATAATAACTATTTGAAACATGATCCTTGCTTGAATTTTGATTTCATTCCATAGAAAGACATTCAATTCTCTCAATACACAGACCGTTTAATCGCGTTGACTGCTCAACTGACTTACTTTACTTCTTATCCCTTCGTTTTACTTCATTTTCTCATATTCAATGTGTTCAATTATTCATTATACAGGCTGTTCAGTCGTGGGAGTTTCAGTGGTGGCTATTTGAATTATTCAAAATCTGCGATTCCCAAGTTTGAACAGCTTTTCAAATTGTACGGTTCAATTCTTCCCAATGACATACCTCTCGACATAATAACTAATTGAAACATGATCCTTGCTTGAATTTTGATTTCATTCCATAGAAAGACATTCAATTCTCTCAATACACAGACCGTTTAATCGCGTTGACTGCTCAACTGACTTACTTTACTTCTTATCCCTTTGTTTTACTTCATTTTCTCAGATTCAATGTGTTCAATTATTCATTATACAGGCTGTTCAGTCGTGGGAGTTTCAGTGGTGGCTATTTGAATTATTCAAAATCTGCGATTCCCAAGTTTGAACAGCTTTTCAAATTGTACGGTTCAATTCTTCCCAATGACATACCTCTCGACATAATAACTAATTGAAACATGATCCTTGCTTGAATTTTGATTTCATTCCATAGAAAGACATTCAATTCTCTCAATACACAGGACTTTTAATCGCGTTGACTGCTCAACTGACTTACTTTACTTTACTTTACTTCTTATCCTTTTGTTTCACTTCATTTTCTCAGATTCAATGTGTTCAATTATTCATTATACAGGCTGTTCAGTCGTGGGAGTTTCAGTGGTGGCTATTTGAATTATTCAAAATCTGCGATTCTCAAGTTTGAACAGCTTTTTAAATTGTACGGTTCAATTCTTCCCAGTAACATACCTCTCGACATAATAACTAATTGAAACATGATCCTTGCTTGAATTTTGATTTCATTCCATAGAAAGACATTCAATTCTCTCAATACACAGACCGTTTAATCGCGTTGACTGCTCAACTGACTTACTTTACTTCTTATCCCTTTGTTTTACTTCATTTTCTCAGATTCAATGTGTTCAATTATTCATTATACAGGCTGTTCAGTCGTGGGAGTTTCAGTGGTGGCTATTTGAATTATTCAAAATCTGCGATTCCCAAGTTTGAACAGCTTTTCAAATTGTACGGTTCAATTCTTCCCAATGACATACCTCTCGACATAATAACTAATTGAAACATGATCCTTGCTTGAACTTTGATTTCATTCCATAGAAAGACATTCAATTCTCTCAATACACAGGACTTTTAATCGCGTTGACTGCTCAACTGACTTACTTTACTTCTTATCCTTTTGTTTTACTTCATTTTCTCAGATTCAATGTGTTCAATTATTCATTATACAGGCTGTTCAGTCGTGGGAGTTTCAGTGGTGGCTATTTGAATTATTCAAAATCTGCGATTCTCAAGTTTGAACAGCTTTTTAAATTGTACGGTTCAATTCTTCCCAGTAACATACCTCTCGACATAATTACTAATTGAAACATGATCTTTGCTTGAATTTTGATTTCATTCCATAGAAAGACATTCAATTCTCTCAATACACAGACCGTTTAATCGCGTTGACTGCTCAACTGACTTACTTTACTTCTTATCCCTTTGTTTTACTTCATTTTCTCAGATTCAATGTGTTCAATTATTCATTATACAGGCTGTTCAGTCGTGGGAGTTTCAGTGGTGGCTATTTGAATTATTCAAAATCTGCGATTCCCAAGTTTGAACAGCTTTTCAAATTGTACGGTTCAATTCTTCCCAATGACATACCTCTCGACATAATAACTATTTGAAACATGATCCTTGCTTGAATTTTGATTTCATTCCATAGAAAGACATTCAATTCTCACAATACACAGGACTTTTAATCGCGTTGACTGCTCAACTGACTTACTTTACTTCTTATCCTTTTGTTTTACTTCATTTTCTCAGATTCAATGTGTTCAATTATTCATTATACAGGCTGTTCAGTCGTGGGAGTTTCAGTGGTGGCTATTTGAATTATTCAAAATCTGCGATTCCCAAGTTTGAACAGCTTTTCAAATTGTACGGTTCAATTCTTCCCAATGACATACCTCTCGACATAATAACTATTTGAAACATGATCCTTGCTTGAATTTTGATTTCATTCCATAGAAAGACATTCAATTCTCTCAATACACAGACCGTTTAATCGCGTTGACTGCTCAACTGACTTACTTCACTTCTTATCCTTTTGTTTTACTTCATTTTCTCAGATTCAATGTGTTCAATTATTCATTATACAGGCTGTTCAGTCGTGGGAGTTTCAGTGGTGGCTATTTGAATTATTCAAAATCTGCGATTCCCAAGTTTGAACAGCTTTTCAAATTGTACGGTTCAATTCTTCCCAATGACATACCTCTCGACATAATAACTATTTGAAACATGATCCTTGCTTGAATTTTGATTTCATTCCATAGAAAGACATTCAATTCTCTCAATACACAGACCGTTTAATCGCGTTGACTGCTCAACTGACTTACTTCACTTCTTATCCTTTTGTTTTACTTCATTTTCTCAGATTCAATGTGTTCAATTATTCATTATACAGGCTGTTCAGTCGTGGGAGTTTCAGTGGTGGCTATTTGAATTATTCAAAATCTGCGATTCCCAAGTTTGAACAGCTTTTCAAATTGTACGGTTCAATTCTTCCCAATGACATACCTCTCGACATAATAACTAATTGAAACATGATCCTTGCTTGAATTTTGATTTCATTCCATAGAAAGACATTCAATTCTCTCAATACACAGACCGTTTAATCGCGTTGACTGCTCAACTGACTTACTTTACTTCTTATCCCTTTGTTTTACTTCATTTTCTCAGATTCAATGTGTTCAATTATTCATTATACAGGCTGTTCAGTCGTGGGAGTTTCAGTGGTGGCTATTTGAATTATTCAAAATCTGCGATTCCCAAGTTTGAACAGCTTTTCAAATTGTACGGTTCAATTCTTCCCAATGACATACCTCTCGACATAATAACTATTTGAAACATGATCCTTGCTTGAATTTTGATTTCATTCCATAGAAAGACATTCAATTCTCTCAATACACAGACCGTTTAATCGCGTTGACTGCTCAACTGACTTACTTTACTTCTTATCCCTTCGTTTTACTTCATTTTCTCATATTCAATGTGTTCAATTATTCATTATACAGGCTGTTCAGTCGTGGGAGTTTCAGTGGTGGCTATTTGAATTATTCAAAATCTGCGATTCCCAAGTTTGAACAGCTTTTCAAATTGTACGGTTCAATTCTTCCCAATGACATACCTCTCGACATAATAACTAATTGAAACATGATCCTTGCTTGAATTTTGATTTCATTCCATAGAAAGACATTCAATTCTCTCAATACACAGACCGTTTAATCGCGTTGACTGCTCAACTGACTTACTTTACTTCTTATCCCTTTGTTTTACTTCATTTTCTCAGATTCAATGTGTTCAATTATTCATTATACAGGCTGTTCAGTCGTGGGAGTTTCAGTGGTGGCTATTTGAATTATTCAAAATCTGCGATTCCCAAGTTTGAACAGCTTTTCAAATTGTACGGTTCAATTCTTCCCAATGACATACCTCTCGACATAATAACTATTTGAAACATGATCCTTGCTTGAATTTTGATTTCATTCCATAGAAAGACATTCAATTCTCTCAATACACAGGACTTTTAATCGCGTTGACTGCTCAACTGACTTACTTTACTTTACTTTACTTCTTATCCTTTTGTTTCACTTCATTTTCTCAGATTCAATGTGTTCAATTATTCATTATACAGGCTGTTCAGTCGTGGGAGTTTCAGTGGTGGCTATTTGAATTATTCAAAATCTGCGATTCTCAAGTTTGAACAGCTTTTTAAATTGTACGGTTCAATTCTTCCCAGTAACATACCTCTCGACATAATAACTAATTGAAACATGATCCTTGCTTGAATTTTGATTTCATTCCATAGAAAGACATTCAATTCTCTCAATACACAGACCGTTTAATCGCGTTGACTGCTCAACTGACTTACTTTACTTCTTATCCCTTTGTTTTACTTCATTTTCTCAGATTCAATGTGTTCAATTATTCATTATACAGGCTGTTCAGTCGTGGGAGTTTCAGTGGTGGCTATTTGAATTATTCAAAATCTGCGATTCCCAAGTTTGAACAGCTTTTCAAATTGTACGGTTCAATTCTTCCCAATGACATACCTCTCGACATAATAACTAATTGAAACATGATCCTTGCTTGAACTTTGATTTCATTCCATAGAAAGACATTCAATTCTCTCAATACACAGGACTTTTAATCGCGTTGACTGCTCAACTGACTTACTTTACTTCTTATCCTTTTGTTTTACTTCATTTTCTCAGATTCAATGTGTTCAATTATTCATTATACAGGCTGTTCAGTCGTGGGAGTTTCAGTGGTGGCTATTTGAATTATTCAAAATCTGCGATTCTCAAGTTTGAACAGCTTTTTAAATTGTACGGTTCAATTCTTCCCAGTAACATACCTCTCGACATAATTACTAATTGAAACATGATCTTTGCTTGAATTTTGATTTCATTCCATAGAAAGACATTCAATTCTCTCAATACACAGACCGTTTAATCGCGTTGACTGCTCAACTGACTTACTTTACTTCTTATCCCTTTGTTTTACTTCATTTTCTCAGATTCAATGTGTTCAATTATTCATTATACAGGCTGTTCAGTCGTGGGAGTTTCAGTGGTGGCTATTTGAATTATTCAAAATCTGCGATTCCCAAGTTTGAACAGCTTTTCAAATTGTACGGTTCAATTCTTCCCAATGACATACCTCTCGACATAATAACTATTTGAAACATGATCCTTGCTTGAATTTTGATTTCATTCCATAGAAAGACATTCAATTCTCACAATACACAGGACTTTTAATCGCGTTGACTGCTCAACTGACTTACTTTACTTCTTATCCTTTTGTTTTACTTCATTTTCTCAGATTCAATGTGTTCAATTATTCATTATACAGGCTGTTCAGTCGTGGGAGTTTCAGTGGTGGCTATTTGAATTATTCAAAATCTGCGATTCCCAAGTTTGAACAGCTTTTCAAATTGTACGGTTCAATTCTTCCCAATGACATACCTCTCGACATAATAACTATTTGAAACATGATCCTTGCTTGAATTTTGATTTCATTCCATAGAAAGACATTCAATTCTCTCAATACACAGACCGTTTAATCGCGTTGACTGCTCAACTGACTTACTTTACTTCTTATCCCTTCATTTTCTCAGATTCAATGTGTTCAATTATTCATTATACAGGCTGTTCAGTCGTGGGAGTTTCAGTGGTGGCTATTTGAATTATTCAAAATCTGCGATTCCCAAGTTTGAACAGCTTTTCAAATTGTACGGTTCAATTCTTCCCAATGACATACCTCTCGACATAATAACTAATTGAAACATGATCCTTGCTTGAACTTTGATTTCATTCCATAGAAAGACATTCAATTCTCTCAATACACAGGACTTTTAATCGCGTTGACTGCTCAACTGACTTACTTTACTTCTTATCCTTTTGTTTTACTTCATTTTCTCAGATTCAATGTGTTCAATTATTCATTATACAGGCTGTTCAGTCGTGGGAGTTTCAGTGGTGGCTATTTGAATTATTCAAAATCTGCGATTCTCAAGTTTGAACAGCTTTTTAAATTGTACGGTTCAATTCTTCCCAGTAACATACCTCTCGACATAATTACTAATTGAAACATGATCTTTGCTTGAATTTTGATTTCATTCCATAGAAAGACATTCAATTCTCTCAATACACAGACCGTTTAATCGCGTTGACTGCTCAACTGACTTACTTTACTTCTTATCCCTTTGTTTTACTTCATTTTCTCAGATTCAATGTGTTCAATTATTCATTATACAGGCTGTTCAGTCGTGGGAGTTTCAGTGGTGGCTATTTGAATTATTCAAAATCTGCGATTCTCAAGTTTGAACAGCTTTTTGAATTGTACGGTTCAATTCTTCCCAGTAACATACCTCTCGACATAATAACTAATTGAAACATGATCCTTGCTTGAATTTTGATTTCATTCCATAGAAAGACATTCAATTCTCTCAATACACAGACCGTTTAATCGCGTTGACTGCTCAACTGACTTACTTTACTTCTTATCCCTTTGTTTTACTTCATTTTCTCAGATTCAATGTGTTCAATTATTCATTATACAGGCTGTTCAGTCGTGGGAGTTTCAGTGGTGGCTATTTGAATTATTCAAAATCTGCGATTCCCAAGTTTGAACAGCTTTTCAAATTGTACGGTTCAATTCTTCCCAATGACATACCTCTCGACATGATAACTATTTGAAACATGATCCTTGCTTGAATTTTGATTTCATTCCATAGAAAGACATTCAATTCTCTCAATACACAGACCGTTTAATCGCGTTGACTGCTCAACTGACTTACTTTACTTCTTATCCCTTTGTTTTACTTCATTTTCTCAGATTCAATGTGTTCAATTATTCATTATACAGGCTGTTCAGTCGTGGGAGTTTCAGTGGTGGCTATTTGAATTATTCAAAATCTGCGATTCCCAAGTTTGAACAGCTTTTCAAATTGTACTGTTCAATTCTTCCCAATGACATACCTCTCGACATAATAACTATTTGAAACATGATCCTTGCTTGAATTTTGATTTCATTCCATAGAAAGACATTCAATTCTCTCAATACACAGACCGTTTAATCGCGTTGACTGCTCAACTGACTTACTTCACTTCTTATCCTTTTGTTTTACTCCATTTTCTCAGATTCAATGTGTTCAATTATTCATTATACAGGCTGTTCAGTCGTGGGAGTTTCAGTGGTGGCTATTTGAATTATTCAAAATCTGCGATTCCCAAGTTTGAACAGCTTTTCAAATTGTACGGTTCAATTCTTCCCAATGACATACCTCTCGACATAATAACTATTTGAAACATGATCCTTGCTTGAATTTTGATTTCATTCCATAGAAAGACATTCAATTCTCTCAATACACAGACCGTTTAATCGCGTTGACTGCTCAACTGACTTACTTTACTTCTTATCCCTTTGTTTTACTTCATTTTCTCAGATTCAATGTGTTCAATTATTCATTATACAGGCTGTTCAGTCGTGGGAGTTTCAGTGGTGGCTATTTGAATTATTCAAAATCTGCGATTCCCAAGTTTGAACAGCTTTTCAAATTGTACGGTTCAATTCTTCCCAATGACATACCTCTCGACATAATAACTATTTGAAACATGATCATTGCTTGAATTTTGATTTCATTCCATAGAAAGACATTCAATTCTCTCAATACACAGACCGTTTAATCGCGTTGACTGCTCAACTGACTTACTTTACTTCTTATCCTTTTGTTTTACTTCATTTTCTCAGATTCAATGTGTTCAATTATTCATTATACAGGCTGTTCAGTCGTGGGAGTTTCAGTGGTGGCTATTTGAATTATTCAAAATCTGCGATTCCCAAGTTTGAACAGCTTTTCAAATTGTACGGTTCAATTCTTCCCAATGACATACCTCTCGACATAATAACTATTTGAAACATGATCCTTGCTTGAATTTTGATTTCATTCCATAGAAAGACATTCAATTCTCTCAATACACAGACCGTTTAATCGCGTTGACTGCTCAACTGACTTACTTCACTTCTTATCCTTTTGTTTTACTTCATTTTCTCAGATTCAATGTGTTCAATTATTCATTATACAGGCTGTTCAGTCGTGGGAGTTTCAGTGGTGGCTATTTGAATTATTCAAAATCTGCGATTCCCAAGTTTGAACAGCTTTTCAAATTGTACGGTTCAATTCTTCCCAATGACATACCTCTCGACATAATAACTATTTGAAACATGATCCTTGCTTGAATTTTGATTTCATTCCATAGAAAGACATTCAATTCTCTCAATACACAGACCGTTTAATCGCGTTGACTGCTCAACTGACTTACTTCACTTCTTATCCTTTTGTTTTACTTCATTTTCTCAGATTCAATGTGTTCAATTATTCATTATACAGGCTGTTCAGTCGTGGGAGTTTCAGTGGTGGCTATTTGAATTATTCAAAATCTGCGATTCCCAAGTTTGAACAGCTTTTCAAATTGTACGGTTCAATTCTTCCCAATGACATACCTCTCGACATAATAACTAATTGAAACATGATCCTTGCTTGAATTTTGATTTCATTCCATAGAAAGACATTCAATTCTCTCAATACACAGACCGTTTAATCGCGTTGACTGCTCAACTGACTTACTTTACTTCTTATCCCTTTGTTTTACTTCATTTTCTCAGATTCAATGTGTTCAATTATTCATTATACAGGCTGTTCAGTCGTGGGAGTTTCAGTGGTGGCTATTTGAATTATTCAAAATCTGCGATTCCCAAGTTTGAACAGCTTTTCAAATTGTACGGTTCAATTCTTCCCAATGACATACCTCTCGACATAATAACTATTTGAAACATGATCCTTGCTTGAATTTTGATTTCATTCCATAGAAAGACATTCAATTCTCTCAATACACAGACCGTTTAATCGCGTTGACTGCTCAACTGACTTACTTTACTTCTTATCCCTTCGTTTTACTTCATTTTCTCATATTCAATGTGTTCAATTATTCATTATACAGGCTGTTCAGTCGTGGGAGTTTCAGTGGTGGCTATTTGAATTATTCAAAATCTGCGATTCCCAAGTTTGAACAGCTTTTCAAATTGTACGGTTCAATTCTTCCCAATGACATACCTCTCGACATAATAACTAATTGAAACATGATCCTTGCTTGAATTTTGATTTCATTCCATAGAAAGACATTCAATTCTCTCAATACACAGACCGTTTAATCGCGTTGACTGCTCAACTGACTTACTTTACTTCTTATCCCTTTGTTTTACTTCATTTTCTCAGATTCAATGTGTTCAATTATTCATTATACAGGCTGTTCAGTCGTGGGAGTTTCAGTGGTGGCTATTTGAATTATTCAAAATCTGCGATTCCCAAGTTTGAACAGCTTTTCAAATTGTACGGTTCAATTCTTCCCAATGACATACCTCTCGACATAATAACTAATTGAAACATGATCCTTGCTTGAATTTTGATTTCATTCCATAGAAAGACATTCAATTCTCTCAATACACAGGACTTTTAATCGCGTTGACTGCTCAACTGACTTACTTTACTTTACTTTACTTCTTATCCTTTTGTTTCACTTCATTTTCTCAGATTCAATGTGTTCAATTATTCATTATACAGGCTGTTCAGTCGTGGGAGTTTCAGTGGTGGCTATTTGAATTATTCAAAATCTGCGATTCTCAAGTTTGAACAGCTTTTTAAATTGTACGGTTCAATTCTTCCCAGTAACATACCTCTCGACATAATAACTAATTGAAACATGATCCTTGCTTGAATTTTGATTTCATTCCATAGAAAGACATTCAATTCTCTCAATACACAGACCGTTTAATCGCGTTGACTGCTCAACTGACTTACTTTACTTCTTATCCCTTTGTTTTACTTCATTTTCTCAGATTCAATGTGTTCAATTATTCATTATACAGGCTGTTCAGTCGTGGGAGTTTCAGTGGTGGCTATTTGAATTATTCAAAATCTGCGATTCCCAAGTTTGAACAGCTTTTCAAATTGTACGGTTCAATTCTTCCCAATGACATACCTCTCGACATAATAACTAATTGAAACATGATCCTTGCTTGAACTTTGATTTCATTCCATAGAAAGACATTCAATTCTCTCAATACACAGGACTTTTAATCGCGTTGACTGCTCAACTGACTTACTTTACTTCTTATCCTTTTGTTTTACTTCATTTTCTCAGATTCAATGTGTTCAATTATTCATTATACAGGCTGTTCAGTCGTGGGAGTTTCAGTGGTGGCTATTTGAATTATTCAAAATCTGCGATTCTCAAGTTTGAACAGCTTTTTAAATTGTACGGTTCAATTCTTCCCAGTAACATACCTCTCGACATAATTACTAATTGAAACATGATCTTTGCTTGAATTTTGATTTCATTCCATAGAAAGACATTCAATTCTCTCAATACACAGACCGTTTAATCGCGTTGACTGCTCAACTGACTTACTTTACTTCTTATCCCTTTGTTTTACTTCATTTTCTCAGATTCAATGTGTTCAATTATTCATTATACAGGCTGTTCAGTCGTGGGAGTTTCAGTGGTGGCTATTTGAATTATTCAAAATCTGCGATTCCCAAGTTTGAACAGCTTTTCAAATTGTACGGTTCAATTCTTCCCAATGACATACCTCTCGACATAATAACTATTTGAAACATGATCCTTGCTTGAATTTTGATTTCATTCCATAGAAAGACATTCAATTCTCTCAATACACAGACCGTTTAATCGCGTTGACTGCTCAACTGACTTACTTTACTTCTTATCCCTTTGTTTTACTTCATTTTCTCAGATTCAATGTGTTCAATTATTCATTATACAGGCTGTTCAGTCGTGGGAGTTTCAGTGGTGGCTATTTGAATTATTCAAAATCTGCGATTCCCAAGTTTGAACAGCTTTTCAAATTGTACGGTTCAATTCTTCCCAATGACATACCTCTCGACATAATAACTATTTGAAACATGATCATTGCTTGAATTTTGATTTCATTCCATAGAAAGACATTCAATTCTCTCAATACACAGACCGTTTAATCGCGTTGACTGCTCAACTGACTTACTTTACTTCTTATCCTTTTGTTTTACTTCATTTTCTCAGATTCAATGTGTTCAATTATTCATTATACAGGCTGTTCAGTCGTGGGAGTTTCAGTGGTGGCTATTTGAATTATTCAAAATCTGCGATTCCCAAGTTTGAACAGCTTTTCAAATTGTACGGTTCAATTCTTCCCAATGACATACCTCTCGACATAATAACTATTTGAAACATGATCCTTGCTTGAATTTTGATTTCATTCCATAGAAAGACATTCAATTCTCTCAATACACAGACCGTTTAATCGCGTTGACTGCTCAACTGACTTACTTCACTTCTTATCCTTTTGTTTTACTTCATTTTCTCAGATTCAATGTGTTCAATTATTCATTATACAGGCTGTTCAGTCGTGGGAGTTTCAGTGGTGGCTATTTGAATTATTCAAAATCTGCGATTCCCAAGTTTGAACAGCTTTTCAAATTGTACGGTTCAATTCTTCCCAATGACATACCTCTCGACATAATAACTATTTGAAACATGATCCTTGCTTGAATTTTGATTTCATTCCATAGAAAGACATTCAATTCTCTCAATACACAGACCGTTTAATCGCGTTGACTGCTCAACTGACTTACTTCACTTCTTATCCTTTTGTTTTACTTCATTTTCTCAGATTCAATGTGTTCAATTATTCATTATACAGGCTGTTCAGTCGTGGGAGTTTCAGTGGTGGCTATTTGAATTATTCAAAATCTGCGATTCCCAAGTTTGAACAGCTTTTCAAATTGTACGGTTCAATTCTTCCCAATGACATACCTCTCGACATAATAACTAATTGAAACATGATCCTTGCTTGAATTTTGATTTCATTCCATAGAAAGACATTCAATTCTCTCAATACACAGACCGTTTAATCGCGTTGACTGCTCAACTGACTTACTTTACTTCTTATCCCTTTGTTTTACTTCATTTTCTCAGATTCAATGTGTTCAATTATTCATTATACAGGCTGTTCAGTCGTGGGAGTTTCAGTGGTGGCTATTTGAATTATTCAAAATCTGCGATTCCCAAGTTTGAACAGCTTTTCAAATTGTACGGTTCAATTCTTCCCAATGACATACCTCTCGACATAATAACTATTTGAAACATGATCCTTGCTTGAATTTTGATTTCATTCCATAGAAAGACATTCAATTCTCTCAATACACAGACCGTTTAATCGCGTTGACTGCTCAACTGACTTACTTTACTTCTTATCCCTTCGTTTTACTTCATTTTCTCATATTCAATGTGTTCAATTATTCATTATACAGGCTGTTCAGTCGTGGGAGTTTCAGTGGTGGCTATTTGAATTATTCAAAATCTGCGATTCCCAAGTTTGAACAGCTTTTCAAATTGTACGGTTCAATTCTTCCCAATGACATACCTCTCGACATAATAACTAATTGAAACATGATCCTTGCTTGAATTTTGATTTCATTCCATAGAAAGACATTCAATTCTCTCAATACACAGACCGTTTAATCGCGTTGACTGCTCAACTGACTTACTTTACTTCTTATCCCTTTGTTTTACTTCATTTTCTCAGATTCAATGTGTTCAATTATTCATTATACAGGCTGTTCAGTCGTGGGAGTTTCAGTGGTGGCTATTTGAATTATTCAAAATCTGCGATTCCCAAGTTTGAACAGCTTTTCAAATTGTACGGTTCAATTCTTCCCAATGACATACCTCTCGACATAATAACTAATTGAAACATGATCCTTGCTTGAATTTTGATTTCATTCCATAGAAAGACATTCAATTCTCTCAATACACAGGACTTTTAATCGCGTTGACTGCTCAACTGACTTACTTTACTTTACTTTACTTCTTATCCTTTTGTTTCACTTCATTTTCTCAGATTCAATGTGTTCAATTATTCATTATACAGGCTGTTCAGTCGTGGGAGTTTCAGTGGTGGCTATTTGAATTATTCAAAATCTGCGATTCTCAAGTTTGAACAGCTTTTTAAATTGTACGGTTCAATTCTTCCCAGTAACATACCTCTCGACATAATAACTAATTGAAACATGATCCTTGCTTGAATTTTGATTTCATTCCATAGAAAACATTCAATTCTCTCAATACACAGACCGTTTAATCGCGTTGACTGCTCAACTGACTTACTTTACTTCTTATCCCTTTGTTTTACTTCATTTTCTCAGATTCAATGTGTTCAATTATTCATTATACAGGCTGTTCAGTCGTGGGAGTTTCAGTGGTGGCTATTTGAATTATTCAAAATCTGCGATTCCCAAGTTTGAACAGCTTTTCAAATTGTACGGTTCAATTCTTCCCAATGACATACCTCTCGACATAATAACTAATTGAAACATGATCCTTGCTTGAACTTTGATTTCATTCCATAGAAAGACATTCAATTCTCTCAATACACAGGACTTTTAATCGCGTTGACTGCTCAACTGACTTACTTTACTTCTTATCCTTTTGTTTTACTTCATTTTCTCAGATTCAATGTGTTCAATTATTCATTATACAGGCTGTTCAGTCGTGGGAGTTTCAGTGGTGGCTATTTGAATTATTCAAAATCTGCGATTCTCAAGTTTGAACAGCTTTTTAAATTGTACGGTTCAATTCTTCCCAGTAACATACCTCTCGACATAATTACTAATTGAAACATGATCTTTGCTTGAATTTTGATTTCATTCCATAGAAAGACATTCAATTCTCTCAATACACAGACCGTTTAATCGCGTTGACTGCTCAACTGACTTACTTTACTTCTTATCCCTTTGTTTTACTTCATTTTCTCAGATTCAATGTGTTCAATTATTCATTATACAGGCTGTTCAGTCGTGGGAGTTTCAGTGGTGGCTATTTGAATTATTCAAAATCTGCGATTCCCAAGTTTGAACAGCTTTTCAAATTGTACGGTTCAATTCTTCCCAATGACATACCTCTCGACATAATAACTATTTGAAACATGATCCTTGCTTGAATTTTGATTTCATTCCATAGAAAGACATTCAATTCTCACAATACACAGGACTTTTAATCGCGTTGACTGCTCAACTGACTTACTTTACTTCTTATCCTTTTGTTTTACTTCATTTTCTCAGATTCAATGTGTTCAATTATTCATTATACAGGCTGTTCAGTCGTGGGAGTTTCAGTGGTGGCTATTTGAATTATTCAAAATCTGCGATTCCCAAGTTTGAACAGCTTTTCAAATTGTACGGTTCAATTCTTCCCAATGACATACCTCTCGACATAATAACTATTTGAAACATGATCCTTGCTTGAATTTTGATTTCATTCCATAGAAAGACATTCAATTCTCTCAATACACAGACCGTTTAATCGCGTTGACTGCTCAACTGACTTACTTCACTTCTTATCCTTTTGTTTTACTTCATTTTCTCAGATTCAATGTGTTCAATTATTCATTATACAGGCTGTTCAGTCGTGGGAGTTTCAGTGGTGGCTATTTGAATTATTCAAAATCTGCGATTCCCAAGTTTGAACAGCTTTTCAAATTGTACGGTTCAATTCTTCCCAATGACATACCTCTCGACATAATAACTATTTGAAACATGATCCTTGCTTGAATTTTGATTTCATTCCATAGAAAGACATTCAATTCTCTCAATACACAGACCGTTTAATCGCGTTGACTGCTCAACTGACTTACTTCACTTCTTATCCTTTTGTTTTACTTCATTTTCTCAGATTCAATGTGTTCAATTATTCATTATACAGGCTGTTCAGTCGTGGGAGTTTCAGTGGTGGCTATTTGAATTATTCAAAATCTGCGATTCCCAAGTTTGAACAGCTTTTCAAATTGTACGGTTCAATTCTTCCCAATGACATACCTCTCGACATAATAACTAATTGAAACATGATCCTTGCTTGAATTTTGATTTCATTCCATAGAAAGACATTCAATTCTCTCAATACACAGACCGTTTAATCGCGTTGACTGCTCAACTGACTTACTTTACTTCTTATCCCTTTGTTTTACTTCATTTTCTCAGATTCAATGTGTTCAATTATTCATTATACAGGCTGTTCAGTCGTGGGAGTTTCAGTGGTGGCTATTTGAATTATTCAAAATCTGCGATTCCCAAGTTTGAACAGCTTTTCAAATTGTACGGTTCAATTCTTCCCAATGACATACCTCTCGACATAATAACTATTTGAAACATGATCCTTGCTTGAATTTTGATTTCATTCCATAGAAAGACATTCAATTCTCTCAATACACAGACCGTTTAATCGCGTTGACTGCTCAACTGACTTACTTTACTTCTTATCCCTTCGTTTTACTTCATTTTCTCATATTCAATGTGTTCAATTATTCATTATACAGGCTGTTCAGTCGTGGGAGTTTCAGTGGTGGCTATTTGAATTATTCAAAATCTGCGATTCCCAAGTTTGAACAGCTTTTCAAATTGTACGGTTCAATTCTTCCCAATGACATACCTCTCGACATAATAACTAATTGAAACATGATCCTTGCTTGAATTTTGATTTCATTCCATAGAAAGACATTCAATTCTCTCAATACACAGACCGTTTAATCGCGTTGACTGCTCAACTGACTTACTTTACTTCTTATCCCTTTGTTTTACTTCATTTTCTCAGATTCAATGTGTTCAATTATTCATTATACAGGCTGTTCAGTCGTGGGAGTTTCAGTGGTGGCTATTTGAATTATTCAAAATCTGCGATTCCCAAGTTTGAACAGCTTTTCAAATTGTACGGTTCAATTCTTCCCAATGACATACCTCTCGACATAATAACTATTTGAAACATGATCCTTGCTTGAATTTTGATTTCATTCCATAGAAAGACATTCAATTCTCTCAATACACAGGACTTTTAATCGCGTTGACTGCTCAACTGACTTACTTTACTTTACTTTACTTCTTATCCTTTTGTTTCACTTCATTTTCTCAGATTCAATGTGTTCAATTATTCATTATACAGGCTGTTCAGTCGTGGGAGTTTCAGTGGTGGCTATTTGAATTATTCAAAATCTGCGATTCTCAAGTTTGAACAGCTTTTTAAATTGTACGGTTCAATTCTTCCCAGTAACATACCTCTCGACATAATAACTAATTGAAACATGATCCTTGCTTGAATTTTGATTTCATTCCATAGAAAGACATTCAATTCTCTCAATACACAGACCGTTTAATCGCGTTGACTGCTCAACTGACTTACTTTACTTCTTATCCCTTTGTTTTACTTCATTTTCTCAGATTCAATGTGTTCAATTATTCATTATACAGGCTGTTCAGTCGTGGGAGTTTCAGTGGTGGCTATTTGAATTATTCAAAATCTGCGATTCCCAAGTTTGAACAGCTTTTCAAATTGTACGGTTCAATTCTTCCCAATGACATACCTCTCGACATAATAACTAATTGAAACATGATCCTTGCTTGAACTTTGATTTCATTCCATAGAAAGACATTCAATTCTCTCAATACACAGGACTTTTAATCGCGTTGACTGCTCAACTGACTTACTTTACTTCTTATCCTTTTGTTTTACTTCATTTTCTCAGATTCAATGTGTTCAATTATTCATTATACAGGCTGTTCAGTCGTGGGAGTTTCAGTGGTGGCTATTTGAATTATTCAAAATCTGCGATTCTCAAGTTTGAACAGCTTTTTAAATTGTACGGTTCAATTCTTCCCAGTAACATACCTCTCGACATAATTACTAATTGAAACATGATCTTTGCTTGAATTTTGATTTCATTCCATAGAAAGACATTCAATTCTCTCAATACACAGACCGTTTAATCGCGTTGACTGCTCAACTGACTTACTTTACTTCTTATCCCTTTGTTTTACTTCATTTTCTCAGATTCAATGTGTTCAATTATTCATTATACAGGCTGTTCAGTCGTGGGAGTTTCAGTGGTGGCTATTTGAATTATTCAAAATCTGCGATTCCCAAGTTTGAACAGCTTTTCAAATTGTACGGTTCAATTCTTCCCAATGACATACCTCTCGACATAATAACTATTTGAAACATGATCCTTGCTTGAATTTTGATTTCATTCCATAGAAAGACATTCAATTCTCACAATACACAGGACTTTTAATCGCGTTGACTGCTCAACTGACTTACTTTACTTCTTATCCTTTTGTTTTACTTCATTTTCTCAGATTCAATGTGTTCAATTATTCATTATACAGGCTGTTCAGTCGTGGGAGTTTCAGTGGTGGCTATTTGAATTATTCAAAATCTGCGATTCCCAAGTTTGAACAGCTTTTCAAATTGTACGGTTCAATTCTTCCCAATGACATACCTCTCGACATAATAACTATTTGAAACATGATCCTTGCTTGAATTTTGATTTCATTCCATAGAAAGACATTCAATTCTCTCAATACACAGACCGTTTAATCGCGTTGACTGCTCAACTGACTTACTTTACTTCTTATCCCTTCATTTTCTCAGATTCAATGTGTTCAATTATTCATTATACAGGCTGTTCAGTCGTGGGAGTTTCAGTGGTGGCTATTTGAATTATTCAAAATCTGCGATTCCCAAGTTTGAACAGCTTTTCAAATTGTACGGTTCAATTCTTCCCAATGACATACCTCTCGACATAATAACTAATTGAAACATGATCCTTGCTTGAACTTTGATTTCATTCCATAGAAAGACATTCAATTCTCTCAATACACAGGACTTTTAATCGCGTTGACTGCTCAACTGACTTACTTTACTTCTTATCCTTTTGTTTTACTTCATTTTCTCAGATTCAATGTGTTCAATTATTCATTATACAGGCTGTTCAGTCGTGGGAGTTTCAGTGGTGGCTATTTGAATTATTCAAAATCTGCGATTCTCAAGTTTGAACAGCTTTTTAAATTGTACGGTTCAATTCTTCCCAGTAACATACCTCTCGACATAATTACTAATTGAAACATGATCTTTGCTTGAATTTTGATTTCATTCCATAGAAAGACATTCAATTCTCTCAATACACAGACCGTTTAATCGCGTTGACTGCTCAACTGACTTACTTTACTTCTTATCCCTTTGTTTTACTTCATTTTCTCAGATTCAATGTGTTCAATTATTCATTATACAGGCTGTTCAGTCGTGGGAGTTTCAGTGGTGGCTATTTGAATTATTCAAAATCTGCGATTCTCAAGTTTGAACAGCTTTTTGAATTGTACGGTTCAATTCTTCCCAGTAACATACCTCTCGACATAATAACTAATTGAAACATGATCCTTGCTTGAATTTTGATTTCATTCCATAGAAAGACATTCAATTCTCTCAATACACAGACCGTTTAATCGCGTTGACTGCTCAACTGACTTACTTTACTTCTTATCCCTTTGTTTTACTTCATTTTCTCAGATTCAATGTGTTCAATTATTCATTATACAGGCTGTTCAGTCGTGGGAGTTTCAGTGGTGGCTATTTGAATTATTCAAAATCTGCGATTCCCAAGTTTGAACAGCTTTTCAAATTGTACGGTTCAATTCTTCCCAATGACATACCTCTCGACATGATAACTATTTGAAACATGATCCTTGCTTGAATTTTGATTTCATTCCATAGAAAGACATTCAATTCTCTCAATACACAGACCGTTTAATCGCGTTGACTGCTCAACTGACTTACTTTACTTCTTATCCCTTTGTTTTACTTCATTTTCTCAGATTCAATGTGTTCAATTATTCATTATACAGGCTGTTCAGTCGTGGGAGTTTCAGTGGTGGCTATTTGAATTATTCAAAATCTGCGATTCCCAAGTTTGAACAGCTTTTCAAATTGTACTGTTCAATTCTTCCCAATGACATACCTCTCGACATAATAACTATTTGAAACATGATCCTTGCTTGAATTTTGATTTCATTCCATAGAAAGACATTCAATTCTCTCAATACACAGACCGTTTAATCGCGTTGACTGCTCAACTGACTTACTTCACTTCTTATCCTTTTGTTTTACTCCATTTTCTCAGATTCAATGTGTTCAATTATTCATTATACAGGCTGTTCAGTCGTGGGAGTTTCAGTGGTGGCTATTTGAATTATTCAAAATCTGCGATTCCCAAGTTTGAACAGCTTTTCAAATTGTACGGTTCAATTCTTCCCAATGACATACCTCTCGACATAATAACTATTTGAAACATGATCCTTGCTTGAATTTTGATTTCATTCCATAGAAAGACATTCAATTCTCTCAATACACAGAC
Source organism: Endomychus coccineus (assembly GCA_958510875.1). Taxonomy (NCBI): domain Eukaryota; kingdom Metazoa; phylum Arthropoda; class Insecta; order Coleoptera; family Endomychidae; genus Endomychus; species Endomychus coccineus. Next base: position 198,859,617 of record OY294068.1, read on the forward strand.
CGTTTAATCGCGTTGACTGCTCAACTGACTTACTTTACTTCTTATCCCTTTGTTTTACTTCATTTTCTCAGATTCAATGTGTTCAATTATTCATTATACAGGCTGTTCAGTCGTGGGAGTTTCAGTGGTGGCTATTTGAATTATTCAAAATCTGCGATTCCCAAGTTTGAACAGCTTTTCAAATTGTACGGTTCAATTCTTCCCAATGACATACCTCTCGACATAATAACTATTTGAAACATGATCATTGCTTGAATTTTGATTTCATTCCATAGAAAGACATTCAATTCTCTCAATACACAGACCGTTTAATCGCGTTGACTGCTCAACTGACTTACTTTACTTCTTATCCTTTTGTTTTACTTCATTTTCTCAGATTCAATGTGTTCAATTATTCATTATACAGGCTGTTCAGTCGTGGGAGTTTCAGTGGTGGCTATTTGAATTATTCAAAATCTGCGATTCCCAAGTTTGAACAGCTTTTCAAATTGTACGGTTCAATTCTTCCCAATGACATACCTCTCGACATAATAACTATTTGAAACATGATCCTTGCTTGAATTTTGATTTCATTCCATAGAAAGACATTCAATTCTCTCAATACACAGACCGTTTAATCGCGTTGACTGCTCAACTGACTTACTTCACTTCTTATCCTTTTGTTTTACTTCATTTTCTCAGATTCAATGTGTTCAATTATTCATTATACAGGCTGTTCAGTCGTGGGAGTTTCAGTGGTGGCTATTTGAATTATTCAAAATCTGCGATTCCCAAGTTTGAACAGCTTTTCAAATTGTACGGTTCAATTCTTCCCAATGACATACCTCTCGACATAATAACTATTTGAAACATGATCCTTGCTTGAATTTTGATTTCATTCCATAGAAAGACATTCAATTCTCTCAATACACAGACCGTTTAATCGCGTTGACTGCTCAACTGACTTACTTCACTTCTTATCCTTTTGTTTTACTTCATTTTCTCAGATTCAATGTGTTCAATTATTCATTATACAGGCTGTTCAGTCGTGGGAGTTTCAGTGGTGGCTATTTGAATTATTCAAAATCTGCGATTCCCAAGTTTGAACAGCTTTTCAAATTGTACGGTTCAATTCTTCCCAATGACATACCTCTCGACATAATAACTAATTGAAACATGATCCTTGCTTGAATTTTGATTTCATTCCATAGAAAGACATTCAATTCTCTCAATACACAGACCGTTTAATCGCGTTGACTGCTCAACTGACTTACTTTACTTCTTATCCCTTTGTTTTACTTCATTTTCTCAGATTCAATGTGTTCAATTATTCATTATACAGGCTGTTCAGTCGTGGGAGTTTCAGTGGTGGCTATTTGAATTATTCAAAATCTGCGATTCCCAAGTTTGAACAGCTTTTCAAATTGTACGGTTCAATTCTTCCCAATGACATACCTCTCGACATAATAACTATTTGAAACATGATCCTTGCTTGAATTTTGATTTCATTCCATAGAAAGACATTCAATTCTCTCAATACACAGACCGTTTAATCGCGTTGACTGCTCAACTGACTTACTTTACTTCTTATCCCTTCGTTTTACTTCATTTTCTCATATTCAATGTGTTCAATTATTCATTATACAGGCTGTTCAGTCGTGGGAGTTTCAGTGGTGGCTATTTGAATTATTCAAAATCTGCGATTCCCAAGTTTGAACAGCTTTTCAAATTGTACGGTTCAATTCTTCCCAATGACATACCTCTCGACATAATAACTAATTGAAACATGATCCTTGCTTGAATTTTGATTTCATTCCATAGAAAGACATTCAATTCTCTCAATACACAGACCGTTTAATCGCGTTGACTGCTCAACTGACTTACTTTACTTCTTATCCCTTTGTTTTACTTCATTTTCTCAGATTCAATGTGTTCAATTATTCATTATACAGGCTGTTCAGTCGTGGGAGTTTCAGTGGTGGCTATTTGAATTATTCAAAATCTGCGATTCCCAAGTTTGAACAGCTTTTCAAATTGTACGGTTCAATTCTTCCCAATGACATACCTCTCGACATAATAACTAATTGAAACATGATCCTTGCTTGAATTTTGATTTCATTCCATAGAAAGACATTCAATTCTCTCAATACACAGGACTTTTAATCGCGTTGACTGCTCAACTGACTTACTTTACTTTACTTTACTTCTTATCCTTTTGTTTCACTTCATTTTCTCAGATTCAATGTGTTCAATTATTCATTATACAGGCTGTTCAGTCGTGGGAGTTTCAGTGGTGGCTATTTGAATTATTCAAAATCTGCGATTCTCAAGTTTGAACAGCTTTTTAAATTGTACGGTTCAATTCTTCCCAGTAACATACCTCTCGACATAATAACTAATTGAAACATGATCCTTGCTTGAATTTTGATTTCATTCCATAGAAAGACATTCAATTCTCTCAATACACAGACCGTTTAATCGCGTTGACTGCTCAACTGACTTACTTTACTTCTTATCCCTTTGTTTTACTTCATTTTCTCAGATTCAATGTGTTCAATTATTCATTATACAGGCTGTTCAGTCGTGGGAGTTTCAGTGGTGGCTATTTGAATTATTCAAAATCTGCGATTCCCAAGTTTGAACAGCTTTTCAAATTGTACGGTTCAATTCTTCCCAATGACATACCTCTCGACATAATAACTAATTGAAACATGATCCTTGCTTGAACTTTGATTTCATTCCATAGAAAGACATTCAATTCTCTCAATACACAGGACTTTTAATCGCGTTGACTGCTCAACTGACTTACTTTACTTCTTATCCTTTTGTTTTACTTCATTTTCTCAGATTCAATGTGTTCAATTATTCATTATACAGGCTGTTCAGTCGTGGGAGTTCCAGTGGTGGCTATTTGAATTATTCAAAATCTGCGATTCTCAAGTTTGAACAGCTTTTTAAATTGTACGGTTCAATTCTTCCCAGTAACATACCTCTCGACATAATTACTAATTGAAACATGATCTTTGCTTGAATTTTGATTTCATTCCATAGAAAGACATTCAATTCTCTCAATACACAGACCGTTTAATCGCGTTGACTGCTCAACTGACTTACTTTACTTCTTATCCCTTTGTTTTACTTCATTTTCTCAGATTCAATGTGTTCAATTATTCATTATACAGGCTGTTCAGTCGTGGGAGTTTCAGTGGTGGCTATTTGAATTATTCAAAATCTGCGATTCCCAAGTTTGAACAGCTTTTCAAATTGTACGGTTCAATTCTTCCCAATGACATACCTCTCGACATAATAACTATTTGAAACATGATCCTTGCTTGAATTTTGATTTCATTCCATAGAAAGACATTCAATTCTCACAATACACAGGACTTTTAATCGCGTTGACTGCTCAACTGACTTACTTTACTTCTTATCCTTTTGTTTTACTTCATTTTCTCAGATTCAATGTGTTCAATTATTCATTATACAGGCTGTTCAGTCGTGGGAGTTTCAGTGGTGGCTATTTGAATTATTCAAAATCTGCGATTCCCAAGTTTGAACAGCTTTTCAAATTGTACGGTTCAATTCTTCCCAATGACATACCTCTCGACATAATAACTATTTGAAACATGATCCTTGCTTGAATTTTGATTTCATTCCATAGAAAGACATTCAATTCTCTCAATACACAGACCGTTTAATCGCGTTGACTGCTCAACTGACTTACTTTACTTCTTATCCCTTCATTTTCTCAGATTCAATGTGTTCAATTATTCATTATACAGGCTGTTCAGTCGTGGGAGTTTCAGTGGTGGCTATTTGAATTATTCAAAATCTGCGATTCCCAAGTTTGAACAGCTTTTCAAATTGTACGGTTCAATTCTTCCCAATGACATACCTCTCGACATAATAACTAATTGAAACATGATCCTTGCTTGAATTTTGATTTCATTCCATAGAAAGACATTCAATTCTCTCAATACACAGACCGTTTAATCGCGTTGACTGCTCAACTGACTTACTTTACTTCTTATCCCTTCGTTTTACTTCATTTTCTCAGATTCAATGTGTTCAATTATTCATTATACAGGCTGTTCAGTCGTGGGAGTTTCAGTGGTGGCTATTTGAATTATTCAAAATCTGCGATTCCCAAGTTTGAACAGCTTTTCAAATTGTACGGTTCAATTCTTCCCAATGACATACCTCTCGACATAATAACTAATTGAAACATGATCCTTGCTTGAATTTTGATTTCATTCCATAGAAAGACATTCAATTTCTCAATACACAGACCGTTTAATCGCGTTGACTGCTCAACTGACTTACTTTACTTCTTATCCCTTTGTTTTACTTCATTTTCTCAGATTCAATGTGTTCAATTATTCATTATACAGGCTGTTCAGTCGTGGGAGTTTCAGTGGTGGCTATTTGAATTATTCAAAATCTGCGATTCCCAAGTTTGAACAGCTTTTCAAATTGTACGGTTCAATTCTTCCCAATGACATACCTCTCGACATAATAACTATTTGAAACATGATCCTTGCTTGAATTTTGATTTCATTCCATAGAAAGACATTCAATTCTCTCAATACACAGGACTTTTAATCGCGTTGACTGCTCAACTGACTTACTTTACTTTGCTTTACTTCTTATCCTTTTGTTTCACTTCATTTTCTCAGATCCAATGTGTTCAATTATTCATTATACAGGCTGTTCAGTCGTGGGAGTTTCAGTGGTGGCTATTTGAATTATTCAAAATCTGCGATTCTCAAGTTTGAACAGCTTTTTAAATTGTACGGTTCAATTCTTCCCAGTAACATACCTCTCGACATAATAACTAATTGAAACATGATCCTTGCTTGAATTTTGATTTCATTCCATAGAAAGACATTCAATTCTCTCAATACACAGACCGTTTAATCGCGTTGACTGCTCAACTGACTTACTTTACTTCTTATCCCTTTGTTTTACTTCATTTTCTCATATTCAATGTGTTCAATTATTCATTATACAGGCTGTTCAGTCGTGGGAGTTTCAGTGGTGGCTATTTGAATTATTCAAAATCTGCGATTCCCAAGTTTGAACAGCTTTTCAAATTGTACGGTTCAATTCTTCCCAATGACATACCTCTCGACATAATAACTAATTGAAACATGATCCTTGCTTGAACTTTGATTTCATTCCATAGAAAGACATTCAATTCTCTCAATACACAGGACTTTTAATCGCGTTGACTGCTCAACTGACTTACTTTACTTCTTATCCTTTTGTTTTACTTCATTTTCTCAGATTCAATGTGTTCAATTATTCATTATACAGGCTGTTCAGTCGTGGGAGTTTCAGTGGTGGCTATTTGAATTATTCAAAATCTGCGATTCTCAAGTTTGAACAGCTTTTTAAATTGTACGGTTCAATTCTTCCCAGTAACATACCTCTCGACATAATTACTAATTGAAACATGATCTTTGCTTGAATTTTGATTTCATTCCATAGAAAGACATTCAATTCTCTCAATACACAGACCGTTTAATCGCGTTGACTGCTCAACTGACTTACTTTACTTCTTATCCCTTTGTTTTACTTCATTTTCTCAGATTCAATGTGTTCAATTATTCATTATACAGGCTGTTCAGTCGTGGGAGTTTCAGTGGTGGCTATTTGAATTATTCAAAATCTGCGATTCCCAAGTTTGAACAGCTTTTCAAATTGTACGGTTCAATTCTTCCCAATGACATACCTCTCGACATAATAACTATTTGAAACATGATCCTTGCTTGAATTTTGATTTCATTCCATAGAAAGACATTCAATTCTCTCAATACACAGGACTTTTAATCGCGTTGACTGCTCAACTGACTTACTTTACTTCTTATCCTTTTGTTTTACTTCATTTTCTCAGATTCAATGTGTTCAATTATTCATTATACAGGCTGTTCAGTCGTGGGAGTTTCAGTGGTGGCTATTTGAATTATTCAAAATCTGCGATTCCCAAGTTTGAACAGCTTTTCAAATTGTACGGTTCAATTCTTCCCAATGACATACCTCTCGACATAATAACTATTTGAAACATGATCCTTGCTTGAATTTTGATTTCATTCCATAGAAAGACATTCAATTCTCTCAATACACAGACCGTTTAATCGCGTTGACTGCTCAACTGACTTACTTTACTTCTTATCCCTTCATTTTCTCAGATTCAATGTGTTCAATTATTCATTATACAGGCTGTTCAGTCGTGGGAGTTTCAGTGGTGGCTATTTGAATTATTCAAAATCTGCGATTCCCAAGTTTGAACAGCTTTTCAAATTGTACGGTTCAATTCTTCCCAATGACATACCTCTCGACATAATAACTAATTGAAACATGATCCTTGCTTGAATTTTGATTTCATTCCATAGAAAGACATTCAATTCTCTCAATACACAGACCGTTTAATCGCGTTGACTGCTCAACTGACTTACTTTACTTCTTATCCCTTCGTTTTACTTCATTTTCTCAGATTCAATGTGTTCAGTTATTCATTATACAGGCTGTTCAGTCGTGGGAGTTTCAGTGGTGGCTATTTGAATTATTCAAAATCTGCGATTCCCAAGTTTGAACAGCTTTTCAAATTGTACGGTTCAATTCTTCCCAATGACATACCTCTCGACATAATAACTAATTGAAACATGATCCTTGCTTGAATTTTGATTTCATTCCATAGAAAGACATTCAATTCTCTCAATACACAGACCGTTTAATCGCGTTGACTGCTCAACTGACTTACTTTACTTCTTATCCCTTTGTTTTACTTCATTTTCTCAGATTCAATGTGTTCAATTATTCATTATACAGGCTGTTCAGTCGTGGGAGTTTCAGTGGTGGCTATTTGAATTATTCAAAATCTGCGATTCCCAAGTTTGAACAGCTTTTCAAATTGTACGGTTCAATTCTTCCCAGTAACATACCTCTCGACATAATTACTAATTGAAACATGATCTTTGCTTGAATTTTGATTTCATTCCATAGAAAGACATTCAATTCTCTCAATACACAGACCGTTTAATCGCGTTGACTGCTCAACTGACTTACTTTACTTCTTATCCCTTTGTTTTACTTCATTTTCTCAGATTCAATGTGTTCAATTATTCATTATACAGGCTGTTCAGTCGTGGGAGTTTCAGTGGTGGCTATTTGAATTATTCAAAATCTGCGATTCCCAAGTTTGAACAGCTTTTCAAATTGTACGGTTCAATTCTTCCCAATGACATACCTCTCGACATAATAACTATTTGAAACATGATCCTTGCTTGAATTTTGATTTCATTCCATAGAAAGACATTCAATTCTCTCAATACACAGACCGTTTAATCGCGTTGACTGCTCAACTGACTTACTTTACTTCTTATCCCTTTGTTTTACTTCATTTTCTCAGATTCAATGTGTTCAATTATTCATTATACAGGCTGTTCAGTCGTGGGAGTTTCAGTGGTGGCTATTTGAATTATTCAAAATCTGCGATTCCCAAGTTTGAACAGCTTTTCAAATTGTACGGTTCAATTCTTCCCAATGACATACCTCTCGACATAATAACTATTTGAAACATGATCCTTGCTTGAATTTTGATTTCATTCCATAGAAAGACATTCAATTCTCTCAATACACAGGACTTTTAATCGCGTTGACTGCTCAACTGACTTACTTTACTTTACTTTACTTCTTATCCTTTTGTTTCACTTCATTTTCTCAGATTCAATGTGTTCAATTATTCATTATACAGGCTGTTCAGTCGTGGGAGTTTCAGTGGTGGCTATTTGAATTATTCAAAATCTGCGATTCTCAAGTTTGAACAGCTTTTTAAATTGTACGGTTCAATTCTTCCCAGTAACATACCTCTCGACATAATAACTAATTGAAACATGATCCTTGCTTGAATTTTGATTTCATTCCATAGAAAGACATTCAATTCTCTCAATACACAGACCGTTTAATCGCGTTGACTGCTCAACTGACTTACTTTACTTCTTATCCCTTTGTTTTACTTCATTTTCTCAGATTCAATGTGTTCAATTATTCATTATACAGGCTGTTCAGTCGTGGGAGTTTCAGTGGTGGCTATTTGAATTATTCAAAATCTGCGATTCCCAAGTTTGAACAGCTTTTCAAATTGTACGGTTCAATTCTTCCCAATGACATACCTCTCGACATAATAACTAATTGAAACATGATCCTTGCTTGAACTTTGATTTCATTCCATAGAAAGACATTCAATTCTCTCAATACACAGGACTTTTAATCGCGTTGACTGCTCAACTGACTTACTTTACTTCTTATCCTTTTGTTTTACTTCATTTTCTCAGATTCAATGTGTTCAATTATTCATTATACAGGCTGTTCAGTCGTGGGAGTTTCAGTGGTGGCTATTTGAATTATTCAAAATCTGCGATTCTCAAGTTTGAACAGCTTTTTAAATTGTACGGTTCAATTCTTCCCAGTAACATACCTCTCGACATAATTACTAATTGAAACATGATCTTTGCTTGAATTTTGATTTCATTCCATAGAAAGACATTCAATTCTCTCAATACACAGACCGTTTAATCGCGTTGACTGCTCAACTGACTTACTTTACTTCTTATCCCTTTGTTTTACTTCATTTTCTCAGATTCAATGTGTTCAATTATTCATTATACAGGCTGTTCAGTCGTGGGAGTTTCAGTGGTGGCTATTTGAATTATTCAAAATCTGCGATTCCCAAGTTTGAACAGCTTTTCAAATTGTACGGTTCAATTCTTCCCAATGACATACCTCTCGACATAATAACTATTTGAAACATGATCCTTGCTTGAATTTTGATTTCATTCCATAGAAAGACATTCAATTCTCTCAATACACAGGACTTTTAATCGCGTTGACTGCTCAACTGACTTACTTTACTTCTTATCCTTTTGTTTTACTTCATTTTCTCAGATTCAATGTGTTCAATTATTCATTATACAGGCTGTTCAGTCGTGGGAGTTTCAGTGGTGGCTATTTGAATTATTCAAAATCTGCGATTCCCAAGTTTGAACAGCTTTTCAAATTGTACGGTTCAATTCTTCCCAATGACATACCTCTCGACATAATAACTATTTGAAACATGATCCTTGCTTGAATTTTGATTTCATTCCATAGAAAGACATTCAATTCTCTCAATACACAGACCGTTTAATCGCGTTGACTGCTCAACTGACTTACTTTACTTCTTATCCCTTTGTTTTACTTCATTTTCTCAGATTCAATGTGTTCAATTATTCATTATACAGGCTGTTCAGTCGTGGGAGTTTCAGTGGTGGCTATTTGAATTATTCAAAATCTGCGATTCCCAAGTTTGAACAGCTTTTCAAATTGTACGGTTCAATTCTTCCCAATGACATACCTCTCGACATAATAACTATTTGAAACATGATCCTTGCTTGAATTTTGATTTCATTCCATAGAAAGACATTCAATTCTCTCAATACACAGACCGTTTAATCGCGTTGACTGCTCAACTGACTTACTTTACTTCTTATCCCTTCGTTTTACTTCATTTTCTCAGATTCAATGTGTTCAATTATTCATTATACAGGCTGTTCAGTCGTGGGAGTTTCAGTGGTGGCTATTTGAATTATTCAAAATCTGCGATTCCCAAGTTTGAACAGCTTTTCAAATTGTACGGTTCAATTCTTCCCAATGACATACCTCTCGACATAATAACTAATTGAAACATGATCCTTGCTTGAATTTTGATTTCATTCCATAGAAAGACATTCAATTCTCTCAATACACAGACCGTTTAATCGCGTTGACTGCTCAACTGACTTACTTTACTTCTTATCCCTTTGTTTTACTTCATTTTCTCAGATTCAATGTGTTCAATTATTCATTATACAGGCTGTTCAGTCGTGGGAGTTTCAGTGGTGGCTATTTGAATTATTCAAAATCTGCGATTCCCAAGTTTGAACAGCTTTTCAAATTGTACGGTTCAATTCTTCCCAATGACATACCTCTCGACATAATAACTATTTGAAACATGATCCTTGCTTGAATTTTGATTTCATTCCATAGAAAGACATTCAATTCTCTCAATACACAGACCGTTTAATCGCGTTGACTGCTCAACTGACTTACTTTACTTCTTATCCCTTCGTTTTACTTCATTTTCTCAGATTCAATGTGTTCAATTATTCATTATACAGGCTGTTCAGTCGTGGGAGTTTCAGTGGTGGCTATTTGAATTATTCAAAATCTGCGATTCCCAAGTTTGAACAGCTTTTCAAATTGTACGGTTCAATTCTTCCCAATGACATACCTCTCGACATAATAACTAATTGAAACATGATCCTTGCTTGAATTTTGATTTCATTCCATAGAAAGACATTCAATTCTCTCAATACACAGACCGTTTAATCGCGTTGACTGCTCAACTGACTTACTTTACTTCTTATCCCTTTGTTTTACTTCATTTTCTCAGATTCAATGTGTTCAATTATTCATTATACAGGCTGTTCAGTCGTGGGAGTTTCAGTGGTGGCTATTTGAATTATTCAAAATCTGCGATTCCCAAGTTTGAACAGCTTTTCAAATTGTACGGTTCAATTCTTCCCAATGACATACCTCTCGACATAATAACTATTTGAAACATGATCCTTGCTTGAATTTTGATTTCATTCCATAGAAAGACATTCAATTCTCTCAATACACAGACCGTTTAATCGCGTTGACTGCTCAACTGACTTACTTTACTTCTTATCCCTTTGTTTTACTTCATTTTCTCAGATTCAATGTGTTCAATTATTCATTATACAGGCTGTTCAGTCGTGGGAGTTTCAGTGGTGGCTATTTGAATTATTCAAAATCTGCGATTCCCAAGTTTGAACAGCTTTTCAAATTGTACGGTTCAATTCTTCCCAATGACATACCTCTCGACATAATAACTATTTGAAACATGATCCTTGCTTGAATTTTGATTTCATTCCATAGAAAGACATTCAATTCTCTCAATACACAGGACTTTTAATCGCGTTGACTGCTCAACTGACTTACTTTACTTTACTTTACTTCTTATCCTTTTGTTTCACTTCATTTTCTCAGATTCAATGTGTTCAATTATTCATTATACAGGCTGTTCAGTCGTGGGAGTTTCAGTGGTGGCTATTTGAATTATTCAAAATCTGCGATTCTCAAGTTTGAACAGCTTTTTAAATTGTACGGTTCAATTCTTCCCAGTAACATACCTCTCGACATAATAACTAATTGAAACATGATCCTTGCTTGAATTTTGATTTCATTCCATAGAAAGACATTCAATTCTCTCAATACACAGACCGTTTAATCGCGTTGACTGCTCAACTGACTTACTTTACTTCTTATCCCTTTGTTTTACTTCATTTTCTCAGATTCAATGTGTTCAATTATTCATTATACAGGCTGTTCAGTCGTGGGAGTTTCAGTGGTGGCTATTTGAATTATTCAAAATCTGCGATTCCCAAGTTTGAACAGCTTTTCAAATTGTACGGTTCAATTCTTCCCAATGACATACCTCTCGACATAATAACTAATTGAAACATGATCCTTGCTTGAACTTTGATTTCATTCCATAGAAAGACATTCAATTCTCTCAATACACAGGACTTTTAATCGCGTTGACTGCTCAACTGACTTACTTTACTTCTTATCCTTTTGTTTTACTTCATTTTCTCAGATTCAATGTGTTCAATTATTCATTATACAGGCTGTTCAGTCGTGGGAGTTTCAGTGGTGGCTATTTGAATTATTCAAAATCTGCGATTCTCAAGTTTGAACAGCTTTTTAAATTGTACGGTTCAATTCTTCCCAGTAACATACCTCTCGACATAATTACTAATTGAAACATGATCTTTGCTTGAATTTTGATTTCATTCCATAGAAAGACATTCAATTCTCTCAATACACAGACCGTTTAATCGCGTTGACTGCTCAACTGACTTACTTTACTTCTTATCCCTTTGTTTTACTTCATTTTCTCAGATTCAATGTGTTCAATTATTCATTATACAGGCTGTTCAGTCGTGGGAGTTTCAGTGGTGGCTATTTGAATTATTCAAAATCTGCGATTCCCAAGTTTGAACAGCTTTTCAAATTGTACGGTTCAATTCTTCCCAATGACATACCTCTCGACATAATAACTATTTGAAACATGATCCTTGCTTGAATTTTGATTTCATTCCATAGAAAGACATTCAATTCTCTCAATACACAGGACTTTTAATCGCGTTGACTGCTCAACTGACTTACTTTACTTCTTATCCTTTTGTTTTACTTCATTTTCTCAGATTCAATGTGTTCAATTATTCATTATACAGGCTGTTCAGTCGTGGGAGTTTCAGTGGTGGCTATTTGAATTATTCAAAATCTGCGATTCCCAAGTTTGAACAGCTTTTCAAATTGTACGGTTCAATTCTTCCCAATGACATACCTCTCGACATAATAACTATTTGAAACATGATCCATGCTTGAATTTTGATTTCATTCCATAGAAAGACATTCAATTCTCTCAATACACAGACCGTTTAATCGCGTTGACTGCTCAACTGACTTACTTTACTTCTTATCCCTTCGTTTTACTTCATTTTCTCAGATTCAATGTGTTCAATTATTCATTATACAGGCTGTTCAGTCGTGGGAGTTTCAGTGGTGGCTATTTGAATTATTCAAAATCTGCGATTCCCAAGTTTGAACAGCTTTTCAAATTGTACGGTTCAATTCTTCCCAATGACATACCTCTCGACATAATAACTAATTGAAACATGATCCTTGCTTGAATTTTGATTTCATTCCATAGAAAGACATTCAATTCTCTCAATACACAGACCGTTTAATCGCGTTGACTGCTCAACTGACTTACTTTACTTCTTATCGTTTTGTTTTACTTCATTTTCTCAGATTCAATGTTTCCAATTATTCATTATACAGGCAGTTCAGTCGTGGGAGTTTCAGTGGTGGCTATTTGAATTATTCAAAATCTGCGATTCCCAAGTTTGAACAGCTTTTCAAATTGTACGGTTCAATTCTTCCCAATGACATACCTCTCGACATAATAACTATTTGAAACATGATCCTTGCTTGAATTTTGATTTCATTCCATAGAAAGACATTCAATTCTCTCAATACACAGGACTTTTAATCGCGTTGACTGCTCAACTGACTTACTTTACTTCTTATCCTTTTGTTTTACTTCATTTTCTCAGATTCAATGTGTTCAATTATTCATTATACAGGCTGTTCAGTCGTGGGAGTTTCAGTGGTGGCTATTTGAATTATTCAAAATCTGCGATTCCCAAGTTTGAACAGCTTTTCAAATTGTACGGTTCAATTCTTCCCAATGACATACCTCTCGACATAATAACTAATTGAAACATGATCCTTGCTTGAATTTTGATTTCATTCCATAGAAAGACATTCAATTCTCTCAATACACAGGACTTTTAATCGCGTTGACTGCTCAACTGACTTACTTTACTTTACTTTACTTCTTATCCTTTTGTTTTACTTCATTTTCTCAGATTCAATGTGTTCAATTATTCATTATATAGGCTGTTCAGTCGTGGGAGTTTCAGTGGTGGCTATTTGAATTATTCAAAATCTGCGATTCCCATGTTTGAACAGCTTTTCAAATTGTACGGTTCAATTCTTCCCAATGACATACCTCTCGACATAATAACTATTTGAAACATGATCCTTGCTTGAATTTTGATTTCATTCCATAGAAAGACATTCAATTCTCTCAATACACAGGACTTTTAATCGCGTTGACTGCTCAACTGACTTACTTCACTTCCTATCCCTTTGTTTTACTTCATTTTCTCAGATTCAATGTGTTCAATTATTCATTATACAGGCTGTTCAGTCGTGGGAGTTTCAGTGGTGGCTATTTGAATTATTCAAAATCTGCGATTCCCAAGTTTGAACAGCTTTTTAAATTGTACGAAACATCGAAACATGATCCTTGCTTGAATTTTGATTTCATTTCATAGAAAGACATTCAATTCTCTCAATACACAGACCGTTTAATTGTGTTGACTGCTCAACTGACTTACTTTCCTTCTTATCCCTTTGTTTTACTTCATTTTCTCAGATTCAATGTGTTCAATTATCCATTATACAGGCTGTTCAGTCGTGGGAGTTTCAGTGGTGGCTATTTGAATTATTCAAAATCTGCGATTCCCAAGTTTGAACAGCTTTTCAAATTGTACTGTTCAATTCTTCCCAATGACATACCTCTCGACATAATAACTATTTGAAACATGATCCTTGCTTGAATTTTGATTTCATTCCATAGAAAGACATTCAATTCTCTCAATACACAGGACTTTTAATCGCGTTGACTGCTCAACTGACTTACTTTACTTTACTTTACTTCTTATCCTTTTGTTTTACTTCATTTTCTCAGATTCAATGTGTTCAATTATTCATTATACAGGCTGTTCAGTCGTGGGAGTTTCAGTGGTGGCTATTTGAATTATTCAAAATCTGCGATTCCCAAGTTTGAACAGCTTTTCAAATTGTACGGTTCAATTCTTCCCAATGACATACCTCTCGACATAATAACTAATTGAAACATGATCCTCGCTTGAATTTTGATTTCATTCCAAAGAAAGACATTCAATTCTCTCAATACACAGGACTTTTAATCGCGTTGACTGCTCAACTGACTTACTTTACTTCTTATCCTCCTGTTTTACTTCATTTTCTCAGATTCAATGTGTTCAATTATTCATTATACAGGCTGTTCAGTCGTGGGAGTTTCAGTGGTGGCTATTTGAATTATTCAAAATCTGCGATTCCCAAGTTTGAACAGCTTTTTAAATTGTACGAAACATCGAAACATGATCCTTGCTTGAATTTTGATTTCATTCCATAGAAAGACATTCAATTCTCTCAATACACAGACCGTTTAATCGCGTTGACTGCTCAACTGACTTACTTTACTTCTTATCCCTTTGTTTTACTTCATTTTCTCAGATTCAATGTGTTCAATTATTCATTATACAGGCTGTTCAGTCGTGGGAGTTTCAGTGGTGGCTATTTGAATTATTCAAAATCTGCGATTCCCAAGTTTGAACAGCTTTTTAAATTGTACGGTTCAATTCTTCCCAGTAACATACCTCTCGACATAATAACTAATTGAAACATGATCCTTGCTTGAATTTTGATTTCATTCCATAGAAAGACATTCAATTCTCTCAATACACAGACCGTTTAATCGCGTTGACTGCTCAACTGACTTACTTTACTTCTTATCCCTTTGTTTTACTTCATTTTCTCAGATTCAATGTGTTCAATTATTCATTATACAGGCTGTTCAGTCGTGGGAGTTTCAGTGGTGGCTATTTGAATTATTCAAAATCTGCGATTCCCAAGTTTGAACAGCTTTTCAAATTGTACGGTTCAATTCTTCCCAATGACATACCTCTCGACATAATAACTAATTGAAACATGATCCTTGCTTGAACTTTGATTTCATTCCATAGAAAGACATTCAATTCTCTCAATACACAGGACTTTTAATCGCGTTGACTGCTCAACTGACTTACTTTACTTCTTATCCTTTTGTTTTACTTCATTTTCTCAGATTCAATGTGTTCAATTATTCATTATACAGGCTGTTCAGTCGTGGGAGTTTCAGTGGTGGCTATTTGAATTATTCAAAATCTGCGATTCTCAAGTTTGAACAGCTTTTTAAATTGTACGGTTCAATTCTTCCCAGTAACATACCTCTCGACATAATTACTAATTGAAACATGATCTTTGCTTGAATTTTGATTTCATTCCATAGAAAGACATTCAATTCTCTCAATACACAGACCGTTTAATCGCGTTGACTGCTCAACTGACTTACTTTACTTCTTATCCCTTTGTTTTACTTCATTTTCTCAGATTCAATGTGTTCAATTATTCATTATACAGGCTGTTCAGTCGTGGGAGTTTCAGTGGTGGCTATTTGAATTATTCAAAATCTGCGATTCCCAAGTTTGAACAGCTTTTCAAATTGTACGGTTCAATTCTTCCCAATGACATACCTCTCGACATAATAACTATTTGAAACATGATCCTTGCTTGAATTTTGATTTCATTCCATAGAAAGACATTCAATTCTCTCAATACACAGGACTTTTAATCGCGTTGACTGCTCAACTGACTTACTTTACTTCTTATCCTTTTGTTTTACTTCATTTTCTCAGATTCAATGTGTTCAATTATTCATTATACAGGCTGTTCAGTCGTGGGAGTTTCAGTGGTGGCTATTTGAATTATTCAAAATCTGCGATTCCCAAGTTTGAACAGCTTTTCAAATTGTACGGTTCAATTCTTCCCAATGACATACCTCTCGACATAATAACTATTTGAAACATGATCCTTGCTTGAATTTTGATTTCATTCCATAGAAAGACATTCAATTCTCTCAATACACAGACCGTTTAATCGCGTTGACTGCTCAACTGACTTACTTTACTTCTTATCCCTTCGTTTTACTTCATTTTCTCAGATTCAATGTGTTCAATTATTCATTATACAGGCTGTTCAGTCGTGGGAGTTTCAGTGGTGGCTATTTGAATTATTCAAAATCTGCGATTCCCAAGTTTGAACAGCTTTTCAAATTGTACGGTTCAATTCTTCCCAATGACATACCTCTCGACATAATAACTAATTGAAACATCTTGCTTGAATTTTGATTTCATTCCATAGAAAGACATTCAATTCTCTCAATACACAGACCGTTTAATCGCGTTGACTGCTCAACTGACTTACTTTACTTCTTATCCCTTCGTTTTACTTCATTTTCTCAGATTCAATGTGTTCAATTATTCATTATACAGGCTGTTCAGTCGTGGGAGTTTCAGTGGTGGCTATTTGAATTATTCAAAATCTGCGATTCCCAAGTTTGAACAGCTTTTCAAATTGTACGGTTCAATTCTTCCCAATGACATACCTCTCGACATAATAACTAATTGAAACATGATCCTTGCTTGAATTTTGATTTCATTCCATAGAAAGACATTCAATTCTCTCAATACACAGACCGTTTAATCGCGTTGACTGCTCAACTGACTTACTTTACTTCTTATCCCTTTGTTTTACTTCATTTTCTCAGATTCAATGTGTTCAATTATTCATTATACAGGCTGTTCAGTCGTGGGAGTTTCAGTGGTGGCTATTTGAATTATTCAAAATCTGCGATTCCCAAGTTTGAACAGCTTTTCAAATTGTACGGTTCAATTCTTCCCAATGACATACCTCTCGACATAATAACTATTTGAAACATGATCCTTGCTTGAATTTTGATTTCATTCCATAGAAAGACATTCAATTCTCTCAATACACAGACCGTTTAATCGCGTTGACTGCTCAACTGACTTACTTTACTTCTTATCCCTTCGTTTTACTTCATTTTCTCAGATTCAATGTGTTCAATTATTCATTATACAGGCTGTTCAGTCGTGGGAGTTTCAGTGGTGGCTATTTGAATTATTCAAAATCTGCGATTCCCAAGTTTGAACAGCTTTTCAAATTGTACGGTTCAATTCTTCCCAATGACATACCTCTCGACATAATAACTAATTGAAACATGATCCTTGCTTGAATTTTGATTTCATTCCATAGAAAGACATTCAATTCTCTCAATACACAGACCGTTTAATCGCGTTGACTGCTCAACTGACTTACTTTACTTCTTATCCCTTTGTTTTACTTCATTTTCTCAGATTCAATGTGTTCAATTATTCATTATACAGGCTGTTCAGTCGTGGGAGTTTCAGTGGTGGCTATTTGAATTATTCAAAATCTGCGATTCCCAAGTTTGAACAGCTTTTCAAATTGTACGGTTCAATTCTTCCCAATGACATACCTCTCGACATAATAACTATTTGAAACATGATCCTTGCTTGAATTTTGATTTCATTCCATAGAAAGACATTCAATTCTCTCAATACACAGACCGTTTAATCGCGTTGACTGCTCAACTGACTTACTTTACTTCTTATCCCTTTGTTTTACTTCATTTTCTCAGATTCAATGTGTTCAATTATTCATTATACAGGCTGTTCAGTCGTGGGAGTTTCAGTGGTGGCTATTTGAATTATTCAAAATCTGCGATTCCCAAGTTTGAACAGCTTTTCAAATTGTACGGTTCAATTCTTCCCAATGACATACCTCTCGACATAATAACTATTTGAAACATGATCCTTGCTTGAATTTTGATTTCATTCCATAGAAAGACATTCAATTCTCTCAATACACAGGACTTTTAATCGCGTTGACTGCTCAACTGACTTACTTTACTTTACTTTACTTCTTATCCTTTTGTTTCACTTCATTTTCTCAGATTCAATGTGTTCAATTATTCATTATACAGGCTGTTCAGTCGTGGGAGTTTCAGTGGTGGCTATTTGAATTATTCAAAATCTGCGATTCTCAAGTTTGAACAGCTTTTTAAATTGTACGGTTCAATTCTTCCCAGTAACATACCTCTCGACATAATAACTAATTGAAACATGATCCTTGCTTGAATTTTGATTTCATTCCATAGAAAGACATTCAATTCTCTCAATACACAGACCGTTTAATCGCGTTGACTGCTCAACTGACTTACTTTACTTCTTATCCCTTTGTTTTACTTCATTTTCTCAGATTCAATGTGTTCAATTATTCATTATACAGGCTGTTCAGTCGTGGGAGTTTCAGTGGTGGCTATTTGAATTATTCAAAATCTGCGATTCCCAAGTTTGAACAGCTTTTCAAATTGTACGGTTCAATTCTTCCCAATGACATACCTCTCGACATAATAACTAATTGAAACATGATCCTTGCTTGAACTTTGATTTCATTCCATAGAAAGACATTCAATTCTCTCAATACACAGGACTTTTAATCGCGTTGACTGCTCAACTGACTTACTTTACTTCTTATCCTTTTGTTTTACTTCATTTTCTCAGATTCAATGTGTTCAATTATTCATTATACAGGCTGTTCAGTCGTGGGAGTTTCAGTGGTGGCTATTTGAATTATTCAAAATCTGCGATTCTCAAGTTTGAACAGCTTTTTAAATTGTACGGTTCAATTCTTCCCAGTAACATACCTCTCGACATAATTACTAATTGAAACATGATCTTTGCTTGAATTTTGATTTCATTCCATAGAAAGACATTCAATTCTCTCAATACACAGACCGTTTAATCGCGTTGACTGCTCAACTGACTTACTTTACTTCTTATCCCTTTGTTTTACTTCATTTTCTCAGATTCAATGTGTTCAATTATTCATTATACAGGCTGTTCAGTCGTGGGAGTTTCAGTGGTGGCTATTTGAATTATTCAAAATCTGCGATTCCCAAGTTTGAACAGCTTTTCAAATTGTACGGTTCAATTCTTCCCAATGACATACCTCTCGACATAATAACTATTTGAAACATGATCCTTGCTTGAATTTTGATTTCATTCCATAGAAAGACATTCAATTCTCTCAATACACAGGACTTTTAATCGCGTTGACTGCTCAACTGACTTACTTTACTTCTTATCCTTTTGTTTTACTTCATTTTCTCAGATTCAATGTGTTCAATTATTCATTATACAGGCTGTTCAGTCGTGGGAGTTTCAGTGGTGGCTATTTGAATTATTCAAAATCTGCGATTCCCAACTTTGAACAGCTTTTCAAATTGTACGGTTCAATTCTTCCCAATGACATACCTCTCGACATAATAACTATTTGAAACATGATCCTTGCTTGAATTTTGATTTCATTCCATAGAAAGACATTCAATTCTCTCAATACACAGACCGTTTAATCGCGTTGACTGCTCAACTGACTTACTTTACTTCTTATCCCTTCGTTTTACTTCATTTTCTCAGATTCAATGTGTTCAATTATTCATTATACAGGCTGTTCAGTCGTGGGAGTTTCAGTGGTGGCTATTTGAATTATTCAAAATCTGCGATTCCCAAGTTTGAACAGCTTTTCAAATTGTACGGTTCAATTCTTCCCAATGACATACCTCTCGACATAATAACTAATTGAAACATGATCCTTGCTTGAATTTTGATTTCATTCCATAGAAAGACATTCAATTCTCTCAATACACAGGACTTTTAATCGCGTTGACTGCTCAACTGACTTACTTTACTTTACTTTACTTCTTATCCTTTTGTTTTACTTCATTTTCTCAGATTCAATGTGTTCAATTATTCATTATATAGGCTGTTCAGTCGTGGGAGTTTCAGTGGTGGCTATTTGAATTATTCAAAATCTGCGATTCCCATGTTTGAACAGCTTTTCAAATTGTACGGTTCAATTCTTCCCAATGACATACCTCTCGACATAATAACTATTTGAAACATGATCCTTGCTTGAATTTTGATTTCATTCCATAGAAAGACATTCAATTCTCTCAATACACAGGACTTTTAATCGCGTTGACTGCTCAACTGACTTACTTTACTTCTTATCCTTTTGTTTTACTTCATTTTCTCAGATTCAATGTGTTCAATTATTCATTATACAGGCTGTTCAGTCGTGGGAGTTTCAGTGGTGGCTATTTGAATTATTCAAAATCTGCGATTCCCAAGTTTGAACAGCTTTTCAAATTGTACGGTTCAATTCTTCCCAATGACATACCTCTCGACATAATAACTATTTGAAACATGATCCTTGCTTGAATTTTGATTTCATTCCATAGAAAGACATTCAATTCTCTCAATACACAGACCGTTTAATCGCGTTGACTGCTCAACTGACTTACTTTACTTCTTATCCCTTCGTTTTACTTCATTTTCTCAGATTCAATGTGTTCAATTATTCATTATACAGGCTGTTCAGTCGTGGGAGTTTCAGTGGTGGCTATTTGAATTATTCAAAATCTGCGATTCCCAAGTTTGAACAGCTTTTCAAATTGTACGGTTCAATTCTTCCCAATGACATACCTCTCGACATAATAACTAATTGAAACATGATCCTTGCTTGAATTTTGATTTCATTCCATAGAAAGACATTCAATTCTCTCAATACACAGGACCTTTAATCGCGTTGACTGCTCAACTGACTTACTTTACTTTACTTTACTTCTTATCCTTTTGTTTTACTTCATTTTCTCAGATTCAATGTGTTCAATTATTCATTATATAGGCTGTTCAGTCGTGGGAGTTTCAGTGGTGGCTATTTGAATTATTCAAAATCTGCGATTCCCAAGTTTGAACAGCTTTTCAAATTGTACGGTTCAATTCTTCCCAATGACATACCTCTCGACATAATAACTATTTGAAACATGATCCTTGCTTGAATTTTGATTTCATTCCATAGAAAGACATTCAATTCTCTCAATACACAGACCGTTTAATCGCGTTGACTGCTCAACTGACTTACTTTACTTCTTATCCCTTTGTTTTACTTCATTTTCTCAGATTCAATGTGTTCAATTATTCATTATACAGGCTGTTCAGTCGTGGGAGTTTCAGTGGTGGCTATTTGAATTATTCAAAATCTGCGATTCCCAAGTTTGAACAGCTTTTTAAATTGTACGAAACATCGAAACATGATCCTTGCTTGAATTTTGATTTCATTCCATAGAAAGACATTCAATTCTCTCAATACACAGACCGTTTAATCGCGTTGACTGCTCAACTGACTTACTTTACTTCTTATCCCTTTGTTTTACTTCATTTTCTCAGATTCAATTTGTTCAATTATTCATTATACAGGCTGTTCAGTCGTGGGAGTTTCAGTGGTGGCTATTTGAATTATTCAAAATCTGCGATTCCCAAGTTTGAACAGCTTTTCAAATTGTACGGTTCAATTCTTCCCAATGACATACCTCTCGACATAATAACTAATTGAAACATGATCCTTGCTTGAATTTTGATTTCATTCCAAAGAAAGACATTCAATTCTCTCAATACACAGGACTTTTAATCGCGTTGACTGCTCAACTGATTTACTTTACTTCTTATCCTCCTGTTTTACTTCATTTTCTCAGATTCAATGTGTTCAATTATTCATTATACAGGCTGTTCAGTCGTGGGAGTTTCAGTGGTGGCTATTTGAATTATTCAAAATCTGCGATTCCCAAGTTTGAACAGCTTTTCAAATTGTACGGTTCAATTCTTCCCAATGACATACCTCTCGACATAATAACTAATTGAAACATGATCCTTGCTTGAATTTTGATTTCATTCCATAGAAAGACATTCAATTCTCTCAATACACAGACCGTTTAATCGCGTTGACTGCTCAACTGACTTACTTCACTTGTGTTTCCTCTGTTTGAACTTGATTCGTCACATTCGATATTTTTTAATAGGCTGTTCATTCTGGGAGTTTCAGTGGTTGGCTAACACTAAGAGCTCTTCAGATTTCAGAGTCAATTATTATCAACACATCGATTATCAAGTATTATGAATCATATTGTCCAGGCATTTAAGGAGGAAAATCGACGATTTTTATCCGAATTTCCGCGAGGTCTAATTTTCGTCTATTCTTATGTATTTTGACCCGCTGAACACGATGGTGCAGTTTTAATTTGGATTAACACTGCGCTCGAAGAACTATGTCCATTTTTTGGACCCGAAAATGACCTTTTTTCGATTTTTTAAGTTTTGAGACAAAACTATCGGCTTAATGGAAAAATGTTTCGAACAAAAGTTGTTGGAAAAATCAATACGCGATTTTTGGTTTTGGTCCCAAGTCGATTCGAGGCTGTGGCCCTATCTTGGGTCTATTTAGTGGGTTTTTTGGCACTTTGAAAAATTTTGTATATGGCAAAGAGTTCCTGTATTTTCATATTCTTTTTGGTGGAAAGATTTTATCCCTCTTTTTTTGGTTTTTGGTATTTTGACCTATCTCTTTTTTTGGCGTCACAATCGGTCATTTTGAAATATTCGTATTTTGCAAATTTCAGACGAAATGCTAGTGTTATCAATCTAAAACCAAAATTATTCGAAAAATTTCGTCATTCCGCATACAATATCTAAAATTCAAGCATTTTGCTCCTATGAGATAGCTTTGACGCCATTTTGAAAATTTTGGACCAATTACATTTTTTGAGGTTAGAAATTTTTGACGAATTCCAAATTCTACGTTCTATTAGAGGTTTTGATAGCGAGTATTTTAAGTCTAAGCAAATCGATTTGAGTTGAGTAGAAATTGTGCTATTCTAATAAATGTGTTTGGGCTTCTAGAGGGCCCAATTTTGGGCCTATAGACAAAAATCTTGAAGCTTGAATCATGGTTTTTTAAATATTTTAAAATGCACCTGAAGGCATAATCGTTTTTTATGAATGTGTGAGTGTATGTAGACGTGTGAACGTGTATATGTGACCGTGACATGATGTTTTCATAGGGTGTTACACAATAAATTTCAATATTTAAAGAAAAAAATAAGATTAATAGATAATTTTGTTTTTTTTCACATTAAAATTTTTTTTTTGTTTTTTACATTTCATATTTATTAAAAAATTATCTATATGTCTGATTATTCACAAGTAACCTAAGTTTTCGTTATCACTGTCAGCATATATTGTTACTGATGTGATATGATCATTATTGATATACGGATCATCGTGATTCACTTCATCATCTGAATTCGATAAAATTTGATCGTCGCAATTGTCATTGATCATCGGTATCATCATCATCATCATCATCGTGTTCATTTTCATCTATACGCTTATCAAAATCATCATACTGATTTCTGACTCGGGGCAATGAGAACAGTCTTTACCTTCACAATGCTTACATAATGAGCTACACGAACATTTGTGTACAATTTTTTTACAACCACAAGAGATTATTTTGATCAACTCATCGGGACGTGCATTTTTTACTGTTTGTATAGGGGTAATTCCATTTCGTTGGATCAATGGTTTCATTACCGATCCAAACCTGAACTTGGTAATACACCTAAGAATATGTTGCTTTGCAGCATTATCGTATTTTCATATGATTACCTTCTTGCCAGTGGACATTTACATTATGCCAAGGCATTACAAGGTAGCCATATGAAAATACGATAATGCTGCAAAGCAACATATTTTTAGGGTGTATTACCAAGCTGAGGTTGGGATCGGTAATGAAACCATTAATCTAACGAAATTGGGTTGGAAAAATTGTTCGAATGGACTTACTCCTATACAAACAGTAAAAATGCACGTCCTGATGAGTTGATTAAAATCATCTCTTTTCGGCGTTAAAAAAAGTTGTACTGTAAATTTTCGTGCAAAAAATTAGGATTACCTTGTAGCTCATTGTGTAATCATTGTGAAGGTAAAGGCTGTTCTAATTGCCCCGAGCCAGAAATCAGTATAATAGATGATTATGATTTTGATAAGTATATGGATGATAATGAACACGATGATGAAGATGATGACGATACTGATGATCAATGACAATTGCGATGATCAAATTTTATCAAACTCATATGAAGAAGCATATCACGACGATCCGTATATCAATAATGATTATATTACATCATTAGCAATATATGCTGACAGTGAACTTAGGGTATTTGTGAATAATTAGACATATAGATAATTTTTTAATAAATACGAAATGTAGAAAACAAAAAAAAGTATGAATGTGAAAAAAAACAAAATTATTTTTTAATCTTATTTTATTGTTGGAATTTGTTATGTAACACCCTATAAAAACATCATGTCACGGTCACATATACACGTTCACACGTCTACATACACTCACACATTCATAAAAACCGATTATGCCTTCAGGTGCATTTAAAAATATTAAAAAAACCATAATTTCGCGCGCGAAGTCTATTGTACCGACCCTCGCTTATTGCAGATAAATGAAATTCCGTGCTAGTTTTTTATGATGAAATTCGTTATAACTGGGAATTATGAACGAATCTCCGTACGCTGTTTCAAATTTAAATAGCAGATGTATATCTTTGTAATTTGCTCCAAGAATTTTGTCGATAGGCCCAAAATTGGGCCCTCTACAGTCCCAAACACATTTATTAAGATAGCTCCATTTCTACTCTACTCAAATCGATCTGCTTAGACTTAAAATACTCGCTATTAAAACCTCTAATAGAACCTAGAATTTGGGTTCCGTGAAAAATTTCTAACCTCAAAAAATTTGAATTTTTCGTTGGTCCAAAATTTTCAAAATGGCGCTCAAGCTATGTCTTCAAAGCAAAATGCTTGAATTTTGGATATTATATGCAGAATGATGAAGTCTTTCGAATAATTTTGGTTTTAGATTGATAACATCAGTATTTCGTCTGAAATTCGCAAAATACGGATCTTTCAAAAATACCGATTGTGACGCCAAAAAATGAGATAGGTCAAAATACCAAATATAATCAAATAATAGAGGAATAAAAATACTATCTTTCCACCAAAACAGAATATGAAAAAACAAAAAGTCTTTGACATATACTCAATTTTTCAATGTACCAAATAACACACTAAATGGGCCCTATCTTGGGCCCACAACCTCGAATCGACGTAAGACCGAAACCAAAAATTGCGTATTAATTTTCCCAACAACTTTTGTTCGTAACATTTTTCCATAAAACCCATAGTTCTGTCTCAAAACGCAAAAAATCGAAAAATGGCCGTTTTCGAGTCCAAAAAATTAGCATAGTTTTTCGAGCACAGGGTTAATCCAAATTTAATCTACACCATCGTGTTCAGCGTGTCAAAAATACATAAGAATAGACCAAAATTAGACCTCACGGAAATTCGGACAGAAAAATTCCTTAAATGACTGGACTAATAAGCGATTCGCGTTACATATCTGTGCTCTAGAATTAGAGATGCCCCATTTCTGTTTTAATGATTAGATGACCAAATGTTACTATATCACTTCTAAGGTATTTATATAGCAAATTGAATCTGTTTGTGTTTGAAAACTTGAAAATTTTTGTGAAATATGTTTTACAAGCTCTAATATTTGTCTCTGTCTATTATTTTGTTATGTATAATGAAATTGTATATTTCTTATCTGATATAACTGTAGAATGATATTAAATATTTTGGGTGCGGGATTTATTTATTTCGGGGATTTCAATTTTTAAACTCCAGCTAGTGTTCCATCTAGCGGTGAAAGCTCTTAACTTGAATTATTTTCCACTAACGTAAGAACAGATTCTTATTTTTATGAGTTAGAGCATAGATGTGTACTTTACACTAGCTGGAGTGCCATCTAACGGTGAAAAGTCTTATCACCTTTCACTACAGATTTCTATTTTGAGAAATCTATGGCTGGCTGTACTAGTTGTAGTTTATGAACCACAGATTCAATATCAATTAAATTAGCTGCTGTGCCATCTAACTGTGAAAAGTTCTATGACTTTTGACTACAGATTTCTATTTTGAGAAATCTATGGTTGGCTGAATTTGTTGTAGTTTGTCAACCACAGACTGAATTAACTAGTAGGAGTGTCATCTAACGGTAAGATTTTTATTTCAAATTTATTATAGTTCTATGCTAGTTTAATTTCATAGTAGGTTGGAGTTAATAAACACAGAATTCTTGAAAGTTATAGTTTGCAATTTTCAGGTTATGTTAAGATATTTCTTAGAAGAATGAATAGTTTAGTGCCACTTTGTTTTTCGTATAAAGTTTATTTTGCAGTTTTTCCATTTAAATTAATTAGCTGTTATAAATATAATCGTGATGATGGATATTCCCTGCTTGTGAAATTTATATGAAGTATCGAAGGAAGTAATATTGTGAGGCATCGGAATGTCTCTAGATAATTGAAATTTTTGTTTGCTTCCTTCTATTTCGGGTTTTTCATTACTTTTTTTCATTGAATTAATATATTAAATGCAAGTAATTCTGCCAATGATACTTTATTCGATCAGTTTTATTTAAATGCAAGTGAAAAAACTATCGAATTGTCCAGTGTCACTCATATTGAAGCGTTTTAATTGTTATTTTTCAGTGTTTCAGTTCAATGATAAGTGCATGTAATAGGATACATCCAGTATGTCTGGGAGTTACAAAAACTTCTATATGCTGCTCTTTGAGTATGTACAGTATCATTTCGGTGACATCTTAATTGTAGCACATTATAATTTGAAATAATTCAGTGTTATATCGTTTGAAAATGCTTGAAGTGAATTTTTTCATTCACAGAGTTGCATCAACAATGTTGATAGTTTCATTTCTTCAGCGATCAGGGTGTCTCTAAGAAAGAAAAATCAGATTCAGGCATAAAACTTGCTTTTAAATTATATATGGGCTGTACTTCACAATAAAGGTAGGTGTTATGATACTGAAGGGTAATAGCAGGTATCATTGGAAAATAAACATCTAGAACTAAAAGTAATTGTACTTTGAGACCAGTTGGATTCTATTAGATGAACTGTTTTATCTATTCGATGAGCCAGGGGTACCTTTTTGTCCATTTCGATGAGTACATTAAACTCGTGAATCATTAATCAACGTATATGAACAATATTTATAGAAATAATCACCCTTATCCACTATTTTAGTGGATAAGGGTGATTATTTCTATCAATAGGGTGTTGAATTTCCTGTAAAGAATCTCAAATATATCATCACACCCTGTGAAAGTAAGTTCAACCGTTATAAAAAGCTGAAAACTATTTGTCACATTTGAAAAATACTAATAGGATTATTTATTATATTTATCCTGTCTTCGAACACTTTAGGATATGCAAGACTTTATGCTACTTCATACTCATAATAGTGTAATATGTGTTGCCTATCCGTAGTGATTTCGCTGTTAAACTTAGCATTCATTTCAGCAATGAACCTAGCTTCCTCCAAGTTTCATGTTATTAAAATTATAAGAAACATTCGCATATGAAAGCTTCGATTTATAGTAATCACCATTGAATATAAATCAATGTGATTACTAATGGAAATCACTTCCCTCGCACAAAGCTTCTGTTCAATTCGTGGTGTAAGATGTGTTGCTTACGTATAGAGATTTCCATATTTAATTCATCTTGCTCAAAGTTTCATGCTATTAGAATCAAGCTAACGCGAATGCTACATTTGGTTAGAATTGAAGAAATTGGCAAATTTTACTTTCGGGAATTAAAATTATTTTGCTACTTCCAACTCTGTTTTTACGCAATTCGTGCTGACTCATAGTGTAAGGTGTGTTGCCTATATATAATTATTTCTTCAAATCCGTTTTGTCCAAAGCTACATGTTATTAAAATTAACTGAATCAATTTAACATGTATGCTACATTCAGTTCAATTTGTAGCAATATACTAATTTTATGTTCGAATTCAAAATTACTTTCATACTTCTAAACTCAATTTTTATGCAATTCGTGCTAGCTGACGCTGTAAGATGTGTATATAAAAACCTCGATTCTCCTGTATAGTAATCGAAGATCATATATATTCACTGTATGCGTACTTTAAAATTAATAAATCTATGAGGTGCGGGGCTTATTTATTTTGAGGTTCATAGCAATTTCGAATCTGAGAAGATAATCAAGGTAGAATGTTTTGTGAATTCAATTACATGTCAGTGCCATCTAGCATAAAAAGCTTACACCAACACTGATTTGATATGGCTTATTTTTTCTTATAACAAGTATGACGCTGATAACATTCAGAAATTGTAGCAATTCCATTAGTCAACGAACTGGAAATCTCTGCATCCATTATAATAGTTGGCTCAATTAATATTTTAATCCGATATCCTTCACCCTCATTTGGTCTTTCTTTTTACGTAGGCAGCACTTGCTACTTCATAGTGTAAGACAAGTTGCCGCTACAAAAGTTAGCTATCCTCACCATATTGATTGTTCTTTTAAGCTTCATAAATAATATGTAGCTGAACTCAATTTTAATTTCTATATATCAATTAGTAAATTCTTAATTATTGGGTGCTTAATTCAGAACAATTCATAGGCATTCATAGACATCTCATTATAATGCTTCTTGACCTAGGTAAGAATGTGTAAACTCTCGGGAAATGGGTCAATTTAACACAAGTTTTCTATATTTTTCGTCTTTACATACGTTTCGGTCTCACGACCATCATCAGAAGACGTTTGAATAATAATTCACAACAACTAAAGCACGGGATTCCTTCCTAATTGCTCTAAGCACTGATCATCTATATCGCGTTAATTTCAATTGAAATTGTCTACGTCGCAACAACGAACGAAAAACAAACAAAGTGATGTTTCTACAGTTGAAGGTTTTAGCTGTACCAAAAAAATGTTTTATGTGAATCATCTCCAGTCTTTTATTTCACTTATCACAGTAGCATCAACTAAGTTGATCATTTCACTTCCTCCACTAGTTTCACAATGATGGTGTTTTTAAGCAGGGACTTCTTTAATGTAAAAAATAGGAATATACAAAGAAATACATATATTTCATATATTGTGTGCTAAGTTTCCTGTGAAGATTATTTTCCAAGTATATCAACGACGATTTACATCCTGTGGTAGTGAGGTTGAATGAATTGATTCACATTTGTGAAATACTGATATTAGGATTATTTTTATCTTATATATTAATCCTGTTTTCGAACATTATATGCAATATTTACTACACTACTACTTCATAATGCGCTTCCTATCTCTAGCGATTTTTCTGTTAAGCCCGGCTTCCTCAGAGTTTTATGTTATCAATATTAACTGGAACATTGATTAATATACATCTGAATCAAGCGTATCGGATAGATTTGGTTCGATTTGTAAAAATTACTCACACTGTAGGGAATTATATTTACAATCTGAACAAATGTTCCTACTTCCCCCACATTTTTCATACAAATCGTGCTATATTTACTGTGGCAAATGTTATAGTTCATGTGACAGCAAGTATGAGCGCATAAAACAAGATTATATTTCGAAAGTCAGCCTGACAGCAGGTGTCAGTATAAAACATTGATTTGTGGAATACTTTATAATTTCAATGTGACATTACGTTATTGTTAAGATTAATGTCTTCTAATGGATTAGAAGACATGGTTGGAAAATATCGCGAATGAATTTTTTTGTGACTTACTTTTAAATAGCATATAAAAGGAGAGGATTATCTTTCTCGTATGTTGTGAAAGTCACACAGAGAATGATATTTCTTACATCATTATTAAATGTACAAGTAACGCATTGCTGAATAATTGTTACTCAAGAATTAACGATCAATCTTCAAGTAAAAGTAGATGATTGAGTATACACAGTCAGTAGTTGGTAATCATCAAAATAAAAACTCCTATATCATATGCATGGTTTTTGAATTGAAATTTCATTTTTTCCAATAAAAAGCAATTGGGGTGCAAATATGGATTCAGCTCACGTCTGCCAACCACGTTTTAACAGAAGTGTTAATTTCGATAACCTCGAATAGTTTCGCCAGTTATGTTCGTATTCTTAGACTAAATTCTACAATTCCGTCCCCCATGTTCAGTTTTTAATTAATACATCACGTTTTCAACTAATATACACAGTAGAGTCTGAATATAATGAACAAGCTTATAGTGCATTTCATTAAGCCTGTTATTATATTTTTGAAACACTGTACGTATATTTAATTGAGAACCCTTTCCGTTTATTACGTATTGGTTGAATGATTAATGCATTTGGTGGTTTTGATGTTATGTAGATGAACGTTACTACTGTCTCAATAATTAGGAATTTACACGTTGTTGCTCAATCGCTTACCTGGAAATTATATTTTACAACTCTACGAAAAATTACCCTGACTAACTTTCCCATCCTTTGCACACTTTTAACAGTCATTGACTAATCGTATTTCCATAATAACGTCAATATAATATAATGAACATTCCACTATAAACATTTCAACTGAGTTAATGTTCCATGAAACTCTGGGTAATTTGGATTCGTTACTCTGAGAAAAAAATCATATCTATTATCATACGTATTACACATACAAGAAGCTATAAAATAAACAAGTAATCGAACATTTGGGATTTCCAGGAAAATCCCCTAATCTGAAGTGAAACTAATAAAATTGCATGTAATCCATAAAAGATTTCATGATGCAACTAGGAGGGACGGGGGCTTTTTTGGCCCTGGCCAGGGCGCAACTGGATTTTGACAGGAATCTCTAATATTATTATAATTATTAAGGATGGATAGTAAAAACAACGCTATTACAAAAATGTGTAATACTATACATATTATAATTGCAAATTACTTATTGCTATTACAACAATGATATGATACAGTTTTTACAAAATCCTGATTGGAAACTCTGTACCATTCTTTCTAAAAATCTAAGCTTAGTTTCTACATTTTTGAAAATTTGGTAAAAAATAAAAATTTCCGAATAATTTTCTAATATTTCCTATGAAAACAATGACTTCAAATTTTACAATTATGGCACTACATACATGGTAAATTTACACGATTTGTATCAAGGTTATTGATACTATTGATAAGAAATAATCACCCTTATCCACTAAGAATACTTTCAAGTACTGAAGACTTTTCGGCTACCAAGTGGCCATCATCAGAGTAAACTAAATTATAAATCTAAATGTGCCTGTTTAAAAACTATTTGGGCGATAATAATGTAAACAATGGGTTACCCTCAGCTGGAGATAAATCGGAATTTAATAAATTGCTTTTTCTTTTATACATTTCCATCCCTTCTAAATTACCTAGATATTTGTCTGGTACTGTGTTTTAAAAGTGATAAGCTTTCTTATAATGCCCATCTCATTTCCCATAACACTGCTGGCTCACACGATGTTCTACGAACATTATAGGTTTCCTTCTCGTGTAGTCGAAGTATAAAAAAAAATTCGTACCTTAGTATCGTTTCCAAGATGACACGCGAGTTGTCGAAACTATAGTTATGTTAGTGTTTTTACATCAATGAGAACAAACCGGAATCTGTGTGTTACCTACGTACGTCAATAAATAATTATTCAATATATTTAAATCATTTGTATTAATTATTCGACCATTTTTGTACAGTGGAATAAAGTTAATTTATTCTACGTTCGGATAAAATGTCATTCTATATGACTTAAATGAGGATGATAATGACTTGATTGTGGATAAACAACTTTTTAAATCAATAAGATGAGAATGGAACACATCAACTATATTATTTGTTCTCATAACATGAAAAAATCTGATGGAGATTTGAACATAATACTACATGTTTTACAACTAGGTAAGAGCTGATGAAACAGAATTTCCTAGCATAAAATTTCTGGACTGTCAATGCTCAATGGGATTATGGAGAAGTTTGTTAAGGAATGAAATGCTGTAAAAAAAAAGAAACGTGTGGCACTCGAGGACTGCCGCGGTGAAGCTATTGCATAGCATTTTTTCTCAACTTATGCAATTATAATTATTTATTTATTTTTAATTTATGCAGTATTTTTTTTTCTTTGATATTAATTCAAGATTTTTCTTTGATATTAATTCAAGTTACACTTTTTGAGCGTGGTGACCGATAAGAAAACTAATTTTTTTCTTTTAGTGAATAAATGAGAAGTTAATATCGTTTAAAATATTTTAATTATCTTACAATACATGTAGGTTATTCAGGAATTTGTTATCATTGAAACTATAGGTTTATGGTAACTGAAATAAGAGACATAAGTTTGAGACTTGATATCCTCTAAATATCTGGAAAATACCGCGTCAATGGTGACCCCATATTTTGTTGTGGATTCTTGTGGATCATTATTCATTTTCAAATTTAATTTTTCCGAAAGAAAAGTTGTCAACCGCTCTGATTTTTTATCAGCGAAGTTGATGTTGAAATCGCCAGCCAAGATAAGTGGAAATTTATTACCATTTGTACCAAGTATTTTCGACCCTTCTTCAGTGTACTCCAGTAAAGTGCGATGAATAAAATGCTCTACCTCGTCCAAATTTGGATTCGGAGAAATGTAAATTGCTACCATGACTATGTGTAGGCCATTTCTAAGTTTGCATAAGCACGCACAAATATCTCCAAAAAATGAGCGCCTAACATTAACATCGCTAACGTGTGCAATACTTATTTCAATATTCGGAGTCATAATATTAGATACATTATTATTATTTTGGTAAATAGCTACCCCACCTTTTGGAATAGTATCTCGTTTGAATTGAACAATACAATTGATATTAGGTATTTCAATCGGATTATCATGCGCCATGCAAGATTCGGTAAGAAGTAACACATTTGTTTGTCTTGTAAATCGTATTTGTGACTATTTAGACTTTGGCAATTGAAAGTCATTATTGAAATGCCATTTCTATTACTAAGGAAA
Organism: Endomychus coccineus; assembly: GCA_958510875.1. Classification (NCBI taxonomy): domain Eukaryota; kingdom Metazoa; phylum Arthropoda; class Insecta; order Coleoptera; family Endomychidae; genus Endomychus; species Endomychus coccineus. Next base: position 198,892,833 of record OY294068.1, read on the forward strand.
TCTAAGACACTTTGAGCTGTCGTCTGAACACTATTTAAAGGCAGTCTTTTGAATTCTTGCAACAAAGATGCAGTCGATGCAGCTTGCCTTCGATTATTATAAAACTTGAATGTAGAATTATCGTTTTTTGTCGTGATATACAATTTTTCAATATTAGTCACCCGAGAGAGCGCAACATAAACGAGTTCCGGTTATTTTTCGTTACGGAATTTCTTGATTCGGTCGCCGCGCTCAAAGCCCGCGATAAAAGCTATATGCAATATATGCAATAGCTTAATAGAAACAGGTACTCTCAGGTCTCTGCTACGCGCGTCTAACGTATAAATTCTAACTGACGCGTAGCGAGTTCCTCGAGGTAAATGTCAAAATTATTACGTTCGTAGCTATTTACATACGACGTCTGGAGTTCATGCAATTATGTTTTTAGATAATTCGAACCTTCTAATTTCGATAGGCCACGTGAAAATCCCGGAGTCTAAAGCGCTAGAGTGTTATAACATTCGTATAAAATAGCGAAATTTCTCACTTTTAGAAATTTCAAATTAATTAATTAATTTGACACATGTTAGGTGTTTAGGTCTTACATTATTTTTCGTTACGGAATTTCTTGATTCGGTCACCGCGCTCAAAACCCGCGATAAAAGCTATATGCAATAGCTTAAAAGTCGTTTACACAACTTATAACAAGAAAGTGTCTAGCTAGAAGAGGTAACGTGAGAATCGAGTAGCAATTTTCTTTGAACGCCAAATATTTCAGGACACGTTCCAGTTTGCTCGCGTATATTTCATAATGTGGCTTCCACACATAATATACCTTTGAATGAACAAATACTTTGAATGATACACTTTTTCAGTGAACTAGAGACAATTATTGCGAATGATTGATGTAGAACAAGAGGACCTTAACTATTTCGTGAAAATACGGAAAATAATTTTTAAAAGTTATGGGTAATTCTTTGAAAATAAAGGACAATTTAGGTTTAGGTTCTTTAAAGTAATTGGCACGAACCGTACAAAGTAAGAAAGATCATCAGTGATAAGATTGCCAAACTTAAAGAATCAGTACAAAATTAAAAAAAATTGATTTGCCATTTAATCATAGGAACTAACAATAATTTTTCAAGTAGTTATTTAATAATTAAATATAATCACATAATCTATTGGCAATTACTTAGGTTACTACTTTCTCATCGTCTATAATTTTATCACCTAATGACGTGAGTTCTGAGTATTATGGCAATAAGTGGGAGCTTCTTAAAGCGTATTACTTCCTTTAAACGTAAATACAACAGTGAATCATATACAATGTCATGAAATTAGGCCTTCATTAAGGTAAGACTAACCGTACAGACGTTGAACTTAGGGCGAGGGAATTCCCTGCTGTAATAATTATTTTTTTATAAATATGAACACGACGTCTACGTATAGCCAGTCTTGAATCAGGAACGGTCAGAAATGTTGCCAAAGATTTCACAGTTCGTAGGTTTAACTGTACTTTTAATCTTATGTGTGTCTAGTTTAAAAGCTGTGCCTACTTTGAAGATAACCGTTCTAAACCATCATTCTCTCAAAATACAAAACTGGAAGCAGGAAGATGGAGTGCAGTTTATAAAATTGTTTGCCAATATAAATAAAGAGTTGAACGATTTGGAAGATGTAGATGTGGCGGAAGAAGTACGAAATGGATTCGTTAGTGTTGCCAATGGTTTGAAGCTCAAGAAAAATGACGTATTAGATTACGTTGTAATCTATAAAGATAACAAAGGTTATCAACACAAGTTACCCGGAAGTCAAATTTTGAAGGACGAAGGTTTGTTAATAAATTCTTTTGAAATAAAAATTCAGTAATTATCCAAATAGAGAGTTACCACACATGGTTTTGTAGCGATTTATTTCAATAGCTATAAACTATACAGGGTGAGTCAGTTTTTTGTAGACAAACTTCAACAGGAGATAGAACAGATGATTTTAAGGACAAAAGTTCCCATAAACATATGTCGTAGAAGGCTTCGTTTTCGAGATACAGGGTGTTGAAATTGAAAAAAAAATTTAGTTTTTTGCAAATATCTCCGAAATCGTTTATCGTACAGAAAACAGCTTTTGTGAGCATTTTCTTCTCATAGTAAGCTATGTTCTGTGCGGTAAAAAAATTTTTTTAGTCATAATTGGTGAAGATTTTGAAGGGGTAGTGGGTGTTTTTCTCCCCAACTTCTACGCCACTGAAAAAAGTACGGTTTTGAAACAACCATTTGAACTGCCAATGTTTTCTACACAAAAAAGGTGCTATTGTATGTAAATCAAAATATTTACTCATGATGGTCAAAATATATCTTTTCGTCATTATTCATACGCCGACGTGTCATATCTGACAAAAAAAATATATTTGTCTTTTAGTATACTTTAAAATAAAAGTGAGACTTTACTTTTTTATTTTTTATTTTATTTTCTGTTGTACTGGCTGAAATTCAAACATTCCTGTAAGAAACTTTATTGACCAAGCAGTTACCTTTACAAAGTATATTTGCTTAGAATGATGATGATATGGATTTGTTCCAAACAAGTAACCGTGAGCTTAACCATTTATTACACATGAAACACATGATTATATTGTCCTTTAAAGAAGACAGTAACGTCATGGGGTTAATATTAAAGATCCTATTTTCTATTTTGATGTTTCAATCCTAAAGTTAGAATGTAAATAATATGATTTCAATGGCTTGTTTGTATTTCAGCACAATTACTCACTTTTAGGTGCCTGCATACAAACAAAATGAATGTTTTATGGCTAGCAGCTTGCTACATGTTATATTCAATTCAATAAGTGTCTAAAGGCCATGGCAACGGATTCGTGTTTACGTTGTTCGAGTCTATAAATAAATTGAAAGAATACTTATAATTTCAATTTCACCAAATTCATAAGAATGGTCTATTATTAGAAACCTGCGGCATGTGTATCGAATCAAAATCGGATAGATATCTAATTGACAAAAAGGAACACTAAAATGAAGATCTTGAATAGCAGACTTCGTTTCCGCGAATAGCTATCCGCGGAAGCTAATCTTGATGCTGACATTACGCCAACTGTCACAGGTGGCATCTTCATGGCAGTCTTGAAGCTTGAACTGAAACTGATGGTTCTGGTTTCTTTCTGTTCGTTGATAGAAGTAGAGAAGGAATAGGATCTTTGACAGGTTTATAAAACTGAGATAGTTTTGGAAGTGTGGAAAAACTGGTAGAAAAATTATACTGTTAAAGGATTTTGGAAATTCGATGTGTTCTGTTTTCAAAATATGAATGAAAATATAACAAATCGAATTTACAAAATCATTAAGAAGCATAATATTTCTAGCCGTTTTCCTTTTCATTTAGAAGGTGTTTATAGCATTCCCTGTTCTTGTGGTAATGTCTACATTGGTGAAACAGGTCATACAGTAGCTACCCGTGTGAAAGAACACGAGCGTTGAACAACTCTTCGTGACACCGGCAGATGTGCACTTACGGAAAATAAGTTTGACTCAAATTTTTTCCGAAAATACTAAAATCCTAACCCGAGCCTCAAACTTCTATCAGCGAAAAATGCTTGAAGCTATAGAAATCCTAAAGCATCCAAATAATCTAAGTCGCGACTCAGTATATTACTCAACCAATATTTGGAAACACCTCCTCGAAAATTCCACTACCCATATGATCACACAACGACAGGGTCAGGTGCCAGAACGGAATTAACCACCGAAATAAAAGCAGGGAACTGTGTAGCGTGAAGGTTTTTTCCAACAATAAATACAGAAGCAAGAAGCATCAGTTTCAGTTCAAGCTTCACGCATACCCTGAAGATAAACACCTGTAATGATTGGCGAAACGTTGGCATCAAGTCGTGCTATTGCGATGCAGAATCCATCCGAAAGCCTTGAACATATTTCGCGATTCAAATTATTTGAAGCTCGTATCGTTGAAGAAAATAATATTCAGGAAATGCTTTACATATTCGAATAACATTTTTGAATTTTTAAAAGGCGACAACAAAGACGTTCATTTCAATAAATTCCGAACTATTAACCTTTGGAGCTATTATTTCAATTTACATTTATAGATGCGTAGTTTGATCTAGATATGTTGATGATATTTTCGCGATTATGAGTAGACATTTTCATTTACTTAGCTTCTTAAACATGCTTAATTTCCAATTTGATGCACTGAAATTACCTGCGAAAAGGAAACAGATAAGCAGCTTCTTTTTCATGATTTTATCATTATAATCACTTGGATTTTGACATATACAGTAAATCCACTCAACAAATAGGTATACTCCGGTGGATTCAGCTACACCATTTAGACATAAAATATTATTATTTTGTGGGGGTTTGTAATATAGTTTAATCGATATTCACATTTTTTACAGTTTTTTCTTCTTGCAGATTTCCAGCTGCACAGGATTCGCCGAAGAGGCATAGCAGCTTTCTTCAAACCAAGAGGGAACGACCACGGATTTCATCTCCACGACGACCACGACGGGAATTGGTTCCGTCATCGACCCACACACGGACATGACGGATATCCCTCTCATAGCGGTCATATGCCACCTCCAGATCATGGTTACGGACATCACTTTCCAGGATGCAATCACGGAGCAAATGAGATGGATCACTTTAATGGTGGATTCGATCATCATAAACACCATTTCGGTCAGCCGGATGACTCTAGTCGGGAACATAATAATGTTGAGGAAGAAAGTAGTTCTGAGTCTCATGTGATTGAATCTTCGATTACAACAAGTTCTCCTAATCAAGGACCTGGTATAGATATCAGATTTAAAGGAGTAGATTAAATTGTTTTTGTGATAAAGCAAATAGTTCCTGAATCCAACGCTTTACTCATTAGAGCTTCTTTATCGACATAGAATGTTAGAAAACTGTCTTACTGCCAATTAAATATGTACAAAACTTCGAATTGTTTTGCGATCTAATATATATTTTAACTGGTAAAATTGTTGTCTTATTTTATTGTGAGGAATAAATATTAATATCATTGGTGGACTCACTTAAATGTACAAGATGGTTTATTAAAAGTATTTAATACTTTTTTGATTTGCTATTTCAAATGCAAAATACAAAACAGTTTTTCCTTTTCTATTTTAAATACTAAATGCAAAATCCTTTGTTACTAAGTATCTTGAATAGTAGATGTCCGAGAATTCTTTAAAATTCTTGACTTCTGGATGGATTCCGCGTCACAATTGGACGACTCGATGCCAACGTTTCGCCAACCATTACAGGTAGTATCTTCAGGGCAAGCTTGAAGCTTGCGGTCTAACTGATTCTTCTGGCTTCTGCAGCGGTATTTGTTGTGGGCCAAAATCTTTACGCTGCATAGTTCATTGCCTTTATTTCGGCGGTCAACTCCGTTCTGGAACCTGACCCTGCCGTTGTGTGATGTGAAGTATTTAATTAATTAAATTTGTATGAATTTGACTCGATGACTGTACATCGGTTCTATGATTAACGGACTTAGAGGCAAACAGATTTGTCAGATGTCTTTGCTACGTTCTTTAGTAATGACGCTCTCAACTATACAAACGTTACTTTATAGTGGTTTTCTAATATTTCATACATTTTGCACATTAACGTGTTACAATTTCAATTATTCGTATTTCGTTAGTAGTTGCGCCGTGGACATTTTTAATTGAAATTAATGCTCAGTGTTTAGAGCAATTAGTTTAAGGAATCCCGCGCTTTAGTTTATGAGAAACAGAGATAAGAAGAGATCGCTAGATATACAAAATTTGGCTCAAAAATGTAATACTTATAATGCGCCCTCTCTGACAAATGTTACGAACATGAAAACATTTCCCGGATGCCAGATCTACAGTTTTTGTCTAGCATTAGTAGATGTTGTACTCTAAAATTTGATAAAGAATGAACCAAACGAAAGTTATAAACATATAAACAGACTTTCAGTTATTCCGTCTACCAACGTTGTCGCACATTCTATCTTTAGTATTGGGCTTCCCAACATTCGCCAGAGAGGGCGGCGCTGGTGTCAAATTCTTGAGCCGATTTTTATATACGAGCTTAGCGATCTCTTCTCGTCTCTGATGTGAATTAGTTTTCAAACGTTTTCTGATGATGGTCGTGAGACCGAAACGTACGTAGAAACGAAAATATAGTAAACCTAGTTTCCGAGAATTTACATATAATTCATTCCTGGGCCGGAAGTCTACTATTCAAGATAATGTACATGAGCTTCTTCCAGCGTGACGTAATTTTTGCCGTGTGAGGGCGGCCATTATCTTGTTGAAAATCCGCCGGCGATATGACAGTGCAGCAAGTTCTGAAACATCGGTTGTGTAACGGGCTGCATTTAAATTACCCCGAAGAAAAGCTAAAATGTGACCTACTACTACTACCAAAACGTATTACACTCATAGATATTATATATACATACATGGATAGCGCTTGGTATACGAACCGCTGTTCAGTCGATGACTCCAACACGTAAGAGAGACAGAAGACCTATTTCAGCCATCGACATAATACATATGGACTGCGCGTGGAAATGATAAGCGCGGGTAGTGCCAGCGTGAGAGAGGGGAAAACGAAGAGGACTAATACTGTCTTTATCTATCGGCTCGGGACGTAAACATACTAGCTACAGTCATGTTGCATTTCCATGGCAACGCAGCGGCCAATAGAAACGCGATAGTTAAAGTAGATAAAGACAGTATTAGTCCTCTTCGTTTTCCCCTCTCTCACGCCGGCACTACCCGCGCTTATCATTGCCACGCGCAGTCCATATGTATATATCGATGATTTCAGCCTGGTATTAGACAGAGATGAAGATAATTCTGACCACGTGACAAGTGGCAAGAACGTGAATAATTTACATTGATTTAAATGGAACACTTTACGAATTTCATGAATTATCAAGTTATAATCGTCTTTGATCGGTTTTTATGATTCAGCAACAATACATAATAGTATTATGTACAAAATTACATCAACGATATAGAATTAATCATCGTTCATTTTGAATTTAATCATATTTCTATGAAGGATCTATATGCAACTTGTTTTGTATTCCTTCAATGGAAAATTTTAGTATGTAATGAACTGAAATCACTGTACTCACATTAAATGACAAATTTTGTTACTAACAGCTTCAATTATTCAATAATACATATGTGCAACTACATAATCATTACCATAGATGACCTAATAAATAAAACATCTTTCATAATGCCGTGGAGATTTAATCATAATATGGAAAACAAGTAACATATACACATTATTCATAACAGAACATTACCTATAACAGAATTATGTCTATAAATATCAAAATCCTTAAATAATTAGACATAAATAATATTTGCTATTTCTTGGAGTATTTCGAAAAAAAAGTAGGTCATTTATTAAAATTATTGATCTAATTCGTTACTATATAACCCAAACCTGGATTTTTCCTAAGCCAGAGATTGATCTGATCGTGTCTCAAGATGCTAAATATAAATAAGAAGAACTGGAAATTACATAAATGAACAGTTATTGTTATTCAGTGGTGATCTTCTGGTATTGTGGCTAGTCGCAGATGTCAAATTGCTAGCTTACCTTTAGTTATAATAATAAACATTAACAAAATATTATGGTTTCTAAAGAAAATAAAAGTGATATAAACATAGCATTAACGTTATCGGTAACCTTAATTTTGAACTTAAATTTTACCAACAGAGGAACATTATGAAATAATATCAGGTACTGTTACTGTTAAAAATACAAATTCTTCGAGAATAAAAGTAAACATTGTTCTGAATTATCCTGCCCGTCCTTCACATGTTTTAATACATTTTTGAGATGTTTAACTTTTGCATTCATTCGACGATAGCTTGTAGTCATTCATTACTTTTCTTTGCTTATCAATAGTATGCTTCGTAATTTGACAAATTATGTACATGTTAGAAGATGAAGGTACAGGACTGAAAAGATTGTATCAAAATGTTATAAATCTACTTAGCATATAATATACCAATGAGGTGCCCTCACAACAAATAATGTTTGCATAATCACTAGTAAAAACATGATAATAACATATACCCAGCTAAAAATTATGACAAATTCATATTGTTTACAGATTTCTAGTTTCTCTGGGTTTTAACTTACGTTTCAAAACATTCGCTGGAAAATTTTAAATACTAGGAGGAACCACATGGTATTTTACTGATTGCCTTCCCAATGAACCAATGAATACCTGAAATTATTTTCTGTAAAGTGTTCACTACAAAGAAGAGAACTCTTGTTGGACACATAGTTTTTTCTCTTCATTGCTATTACCCATTTTTGTTTCATATTTTCATCTGAAGGAAAACTGAAATGAGAAGTAATTATTACACTATTAGTTTATATTTTCGATTGTGAATAGTCGATTAAAATTGTAATTATAACGTCTACCCTTTAATCACATTATTGTCAATTAAGTATCTACTACTACTATCCAGTATATACTAAACTTGTAAATATCAATAAAAACTAGGTCCTCCTTTTTGATACCGATTTGTACATCCAAATCCGGAACACGATTTCACCATTGTTATATTTTAGATGTATTAAAAGTATCCAATAAAACTAATTAATCACACATTTCACTATTATAACCTTATTGTCGCCAAGAGTTATTACACAATATCATTCGATAAAATCAAAGTAAAAAGCGAAACAACTAATCACACTAAAAAACAAAGCACTAAAGAAGTTTTCTGTATTAAAATAATGCTATTTTCTTTTGAAAACAACATAATATGATAGATTACAGTAACATGTACTCTTATGGCTAGAACGATGTTTTGCCACTTGTCAGCTGTTTCATATGTTGGAGTCAATGAAAATTACCTCATTTGCTATCCATGTATGTATATATAATATCTATGATTACACTCGAAAGCATCACTCCACGTTAAAGATCAGTATGAAGTTGTAAATCCCCCTGTTCCCCACGGGACGGACACTCCTGTAACCAGTGTACATCTTCATTATACAATTATTCCAGTCTACGGGCAAGTTGAATTGGAGTAACAGGAAGTCATAGACACGGTCGAACGAACGAAGTCCATAAGATCTTATTCCTTCGATATACGGACGCCATAGATAGTATTCGTTCTAAAGTTTCCCTATAATAATTTTTCACAATTCATGTTGTGGCAAATCTGTCTCCCACCCCCAACATTTTCAGATGACCTACACCCTAGGCAATACCACCTATACTAGAAGGCCTACAGGCTCGATCAAGACATCACAAACCGGAGGCTATATTGCAGCCAGTCACCTTACGGTACAATGCTGCTAGTTTTTAAAGACTTCCTGTTAAAACGGGGTTGGTTGCCGGACGGGAACTGAGTCCTTAGTTGCATCCGATTCGTTTTTTTTATGAAATAAACAAATAGTTATAAGTTATAATAAAGAAAGCAAATTTATATTATTTTGAAAATGGTATTTGCTGCGAAACATGTAGTTTACAAAATGGTTATAGTTTTGTGGCATTATCAACAAATGCATTCCGAAAGGTATTCCATGATGGATATTTTATCTAGTAGGTAGTCTATTAAGGAAATAATTATGAATCCGGAAAATCGAATTTCCGATATAAACAGACTTATCTTACTGCAACTATATCTAAAATTGAATACTAACTGTATTATTAGCTTTTAATAGCTTCTCGGAATCGAATTATGTTCTACAATCGCGCCTGTGACGTAGATCCGGGATTAAATGTGGAAAGCCAAGCGCCAACAGAAGGGTAGTAGAGTTCCGAATTCTGGTAGTTTTGTCGGTAACTCCCTCCTGACCCGCTCAATGAATTAGGAGGTGTGAGGGTGGAGGTTCTATAAATAGAACGATTCTTGGTGAACGAGGAAAATAAATGCCGCCAAAGTTTAACGTGGCAAGATGTAGTTAGTTTTTTTTTACTATCAGATAGAGCTGTTACATTTGGTATATATAGTCTGAGACGATAAAATGAACGTGTCAATTTTTTTTTCATCGAAAATATCTGCTACTTCCATTATTATTTCATCTGATTGTGAAATTTTACGAGGTCAGTTGAAGAACGCTATTCTTGGTGTTGTAAATCCACATAAGTTTATTTCGTTCTCAAATGGGAGTGTTATTTTAATACTGCGATACAATATTCACCAATTCAGCTTATTTAGTTCACAATAAATGTATTTAACAGAGGTTTCAATAATTATTGCAATAATTCATCCGGTAATAATGGAGCATAATAGTGGTTGTTTCTTGTTTATATGGTTATAGTATATTGTATCCACAATGTCAACTCTTTTATAGTTTATTAGTTTTTTAATATAGAATATACTTTTACGGAAGACGTAATTGCTAAAATCGTTAAGCGGAGACCTCCCAGGTTGAAATGCCATGACGTGATAGGATTGGGTTCATTGTGCGATCTTAAAACAAAACTCTGACCAAGCAGGTCCTAAGACAGCGCCGAAAGCTGCAATTCTCCATCGACTAATGTCTTTTATGGCCTCAGACGGCATGTATTCTCTGCCGAGGTGTTGTAGCTTAAGAGAAGTCAGCGCTGGATATTCTACAAGGATATGAGATACAGTTTCGTCAGCCTCTCTGCATCTATTACAAGATAGGTCAACAACCAGGCCTACTAAGTGTAGATGTCTATTCAGATGATCTGTAAGAAGTCCTGTCACCAGGTTAATGTCTCTTCTGCAATATGAAGTTTCGACTGCCTCATACCGGGGCATCATGTCCAACCGAGAGCCACTGTCTATCTAAGAGCTCTCTGAGGGCATGTAGGTGGTCAATGAGATTGATTGGATCTACAAATTCAACTTATTTAGTTCACAATAAACATGTTATGATTCAGTAAAAAAGAACAAGATATTTTAACAGAGGTTTCAATGATTATTGAGTATTTATTAGGGCGATTGAGCAAAACAGTCACTTCCGGTCCTTATCAGATGTCGGTAAGTGTTGTCGCTGTATTACCGGCCGTGAGGTCAATGTATTCCCGGCCGCGAGGCACGTGTTTCAACATTTTGACACGTGTTTCAACATTCAGACACGTTTTGACACATGTTTCAACATTCAGACACGTGTTTGACACTTGTTTCAACATTCAGGCACGTGTTTCAACATTCAGACACTTATTTTGGCATGTGTTTGACATGTGCTTCTGACAGAGAGTCACATGTTTTGGAATTGAGTCGGTAATACAGTGACAATACTTACCGACATCTTATAAAAACCGGAAGTGACTATCTGCTCCAATGGCCCCAATAATTACTCCGAACATATTTTGAATCAGTTCACACCATTTCTCAAGAAAGTCTATCACTTTTAAAACACAGTACAGACAAATATCTAGGTAATTTAGAAGGGATGGAAATGTATGAACGAAAAAGCAATTTATTAAATTCCGATTTATCTTATGGATAAAATTCCACTAACCATCTTTCCTAAGATTACCATTAAAGTTATATATTAGGTTAGCTCTTTTGAAGTAAGTTACTACTTTATAATATTTGTTTATAGAAGCTACGGTGTTATCGAAACTATAGTTACAGTTATTTATTAAATTAGAGAAAATCAATGTATTTATTAATTTAAGTGTAGAGCGGATTTTCATTACGAAATGGCTGATTCTATTCAATAGTTAAATTTATTATAACTCTACTTCCAACGCTATCAGTTCCTTCCAATTTTCTGTTGTTCAGTTAAATAATAACTTCCAAGAGGAAAGGAAGAGTGAAGAGAACGGAAAAACCCCGTAAAAACTAATTTGAAGTTTTTAATAACCTATTTTAAATTCTCGCATTGCACATAAACAAAAACACAACAAAGTATTAGTAATTATAGAATGGATCGAAAGTTATGCATTACGAATATGAATTCATAAATTTATTAGGTGAATGTATGAAAATCAGGTGTGTCCGTTTCTAAAAATAGAAGTCTCCGGGCTAGGAGTATTCAACCCCCAAATTCGCATCCCTTCCAGGGTTGCGCGACAGTCTGGAGCCTGCAGCATCAGTTAATCTCGCCTACTTGAATCTATGTGAACTTTACCACAATAACAATAACGCATGTCTTCGGATGATGCTGGTATTCAAACGATTCCATTCGTTTAAATGGAAATATCATTGAGTTGTTTTACTTTTATTTCCATGTATTTTCGACATACTTTTCCTCAATTCATGTATTTATGCGTAAATTTCTTCAAACGTCATAAAAAAGACTGGAGGAGATACCGTTGGATACTGTGACGTTGAAACTGGTACCACTAGTATGTAGAATTCTTACAATTAAAGTTGATTGCTACTTTTCGATGGTAATTGCTGAATATTTCAATAACTGTGTCGCAGAACGAAAGTGTATTAAGTAGGTATTAGGCCAATTTCTTAATAATAGTTTTTTTCTGCTTAAAGTTCTTTCAAACGGGACATCGTATTAAGTTCTATGCCATTAGTTGGCTGACTTAACATCGTCTGAAACAAAACATTATTTTTAACGTAAATTAATGGAGTCTGTTTTATCATATAGGTAGTACTATGTCCAGTGCTGCCGAAGATTACAGATCAAAACAATGTTTGTTTAGTGAATGATTAGTTCAACGTTTTCCTTTTTTTATTGGTAATTCATGAGTTTTTATGTAAAAAACATGAGTTCTATGCTCTCAGGCAATTTGAAATGTTATGAGTATATAGTATACGTAGTATATAGTGAGAGGGAAGTATTATAATCACGAAAAAAAATGTTGTTCGAATTTTCGCGTCATAGTTGCTACTTTTTTTCTTTACTTTGGTTACACCAGAGGAGAACCTATAATTTTTGGAGATTATAGTGACACGGTAGAATGTTGGGAGCGGAATGTTGGTACATTCCAATTCTTCTTAATTGCTTGGAAGTTATAGCGATATGGAAAGACTTCCCTAGCCGTTCGATAGAAAAATGAAGGGGTGACCAGCTTGAGCTATGCTAGTTCGTCTATCTGGAATATCTCGTGGTGCTGTTTGCTTTGAAGCGACGGCCTTAGGACAGCTTTTATTGAACCATCGTTCATCCGATGACGGTGGTTTGGGTGGTATGGGGTGCGCAAGTTTCCATTAATAGTCTGATAATATCTGAGCGAACCAAGCGGAGTTGTGGACGTTGAAATCCCCCATGATGATAACTTCAGTTGCTGGTTGGTTCTGCTGAATAACGTCAAGTGTCAGTCAAAGAAATTCAAAGAGTTCACCATGAGCTGGTTCATTTGGTGATAAATAGAGACAACAAAGAAATTTTGTCTGTTTTTGATAATCAAGCTTGAACTACATTTCATCGAATTCTTGTGGTTCTACATCCTCCTCTCGGTGGCATGAGAGATCATTTCTGGAATAGAGACGGGTACCTCCTTTTAATCTGAAACGAATGTGTAGCTCTTAGCCAGGGTAGGGCATGTTGATGGATGGATTGACCTACCTATGTCTGGTTTGTCTGTTTGCAGAAAGTAATGAACATTATGGAGGAATGATTCATTCTAACAAGATTTCTTTCGGGAAGATTTGAAAGTTTTTAAGCGCAATTTTCTTCTCACTGAAACTTTATTGTCCATTTTTTCTAAAGTATCCACATTTTACCCTTACGAGAATGCATTCTGATGGGCATCGAATTGAAACATCAAAGAATAATGTTTGATTTATTCCAAATGACTAATGACCAAATTCATTTTAACAGTCTGAGTTGTCACTGTGTATAATGACCGACAGGCTGCTACAATATTTAGCGATGTGAAATACAGAATAGCGTAACTTGGATAAATACTATATATGTTAGTGTGAATGTTTGTGTAATGTGGATGTCAGAAAACTAACCCGCGAAAAAAATTGAACAAACTAATCTGTACTGGAGTTTCGAACCCAAGCTATAGATCCAAGCGGCAATGTTATCGCAGCTTAGTTTGTCAAATTGGTCGCGGTTTAGTTTTCCTACATTCACCAGTGTCGAATTACAGTTCAGAACACTGAAAAATATTTTTCATTCAAACTGTGGTACTGCTATCGATTGATGAGTGTAGCTAAAAACATCATATGATTACTTGTTTAATCTGAATGAAATAATCGATTATTCCAGCAGTTCGATTGTTGATCGTTGCCTTCTCTAATTATTATTATGCATATGTAGAAATGAATAAAGATCAATTTGATGAAGGTTCAAAATACGAATTTGAGTCTACGTCAGTGAAAGGTGGGATTGTGACGTCACAATATCAGAGTGTATTAAGTGATGTGCATGATCGTCCTTCTTGATCCGGCGTATTGTCTAATCTGCATCCAATATTCAGAGTTAGAGGCACTGCTAGTTTAATCAAACTGTACATAATATTATCGTAAATGATCCTACGAACGTAAAGTAATGTCACATTTTCGTTCGATGAACTATAAAATGAACAAATAATAATAGCGTGGGACTTAGGATTTGCAATTAAAAATGGTATAACTTCTATTCCGAACTTTCGAAGCGATCAATATAATATATCTAACAGTAGCCAAGTCGGAAGGCTTTTCAACCTTTGACCTTTCGAAAACTATATCGTGAAAATTTTATGCCTATGGTTTTCAGTGCGGTCAATTCTAAATAATTTAAAGACCAGTGCGATGCGTGAGCATTTGGCGTAAACAACGTTACAATTTAATAGTCCAATTTGTCCCAAGAGCCGAATGTAACTTTTTGTTTTAGAATTGTTCCTTAACCATTCCATTTTAAAATAGTGGAAGCTCGAATCAACTCGAATAATTCAATTTAATTCGCCCAAGACTCAATATTATTCGACTTTACAAACTCAGATAATTTTTTGAATAGTGTAGACTTCCGTGAATATGTAATCTTGAAAATTGTCGGCTTCCGGATGGATTCAGGTTCACAATAGCACGACAGTTCAAGTCTAAAGCCTGTCCTGAAGATGTCACCTATAATGTGGATACACTATAGCTCTAATAAGTACGAAATAATCATCCTTAGTAATATAATAAAGCGTCATAATACTCTCTCATGGATGAGAAATTCATAATAAAATACCACTATATAACTGAAAAGCCCAAATGTCATAAATAGTAATTTCTCCTTTATTTTTGTGAAATCCAGATCTCAATTTCTTCGAAGAAGTATCACCTGTTCGTCGTGATCATTTGCTGCATATTCTTTCTAACCGAAAAGAAGCATCAGCACTTGAAGTTAATTTTTTTCAACGAATCATGATTTTCAACAAGCGTGAAATATTATCAATGTCGAAGACTTTCAAAGAAATCAATCATTCGTTGATTATAATTGAAACAATCTTCGCTAATGTACAATTAATTTATGCCTTAACTTCCAAATTGCATTTCTAATGCTAGCAATTTGGCGCAATCTATTACGGCATTCTCTAATTTCTGCGGAATTGTATCAACTGAGTTGAGTGTTCTCCTCTAGCTTCTCGGCATATCGATATTAGACACAAATTGAAATAAGTGCGCGTAAGTGATAAACAATATAATAAATGTCCCAAGAACTATTTTTATAATACTGGACCTGATTCAAATATAATGTAGATTGTCAAATCGAATCGTCGACTGGACGAGGTCACCGCCATTTTCGAATTTTGAAACGAATTTCCCGTATTCGTTTGCTCATCGAATGCTCATCCATGCCCACACACCAATTATTTTTGCCTATCCTCCAAAAAAAAAAGATATATGAAGAAGAAATTTTGCATGCCTCGAAAATTTCCATTGTAGTATTATAGCAATGATCATTATAATACGGCAGTTCGTTTGCCCATCTAATGCTCTTGTTTACTCATCCAACGATTATGTTTATGGGCACCCCATGGGCACCCCATGGGCAAACGAGCTGCCATACTATAATGTTTCGAGGCACAAACATGTTCTTCTTTCGATAAATTTGATTTGAAGGGTGGGCAAACAAAATCATTAGGTGGGCAAATATGGATATTCGATGGGCGAACGAATCACATGAACTTCGTTTTAAAATTGAAATATGGGGTTGCCCCCTAACCCCGTTATCGCTTTATATTTCAGTCCCTAAATACTTTGTGCCTCTGGAAGTATTAGTACAGTTACTAAGTATTAAAAAGTATTCAATAGTTTTGATTGCACTACCCTTTTCATAGATTTTTAATTCTTTTTCAATTCCTTTATTGCTTGTGAAGGATTCAGCCTTTTTGTATGCTGATCAAACTTCAACTGTAGATTTCTGATGATATAAGCTTTATTTTGATACCCTACAATCGACGGCACAAACGAAATAGCATACTTAGAAATAATAAAATCTGAGCTTGGCATAGACCTTTTTATTTTTTTTATTCCCTTATTGCGTAAGCAGTATTCAACCTTTTATTGTTACATTATGTTGTTCTAATCTGAGCATGTTCCCAATTTATATCTCCGAGTTATTTATTAAATCGAGACGATCATCAAAAGTAAATTCATTACAATAAACCAGTCTTAAATCCTGAGATACGATGGATCGGCTGATTACGAATTTCAAAATTCGCTATTGCATCCCTAATATGGCCATAATAATAGGGGTACAAGAAAAATCAGCTACATTTTATTCCTTCTGACCAAATATAATTTTTTTGCAAGTTCTTATATTTTAGGGCATACAGCTTATATCATCATGAGAAAAACTATAGCTTTTACACCTAAGTGAGGGTAACCACCCCTGAGATCTTAAAATCAATAATTAACAGAGTACTGATATAAATTAATGAGTTTAGAAATGTGTGTGAAAATGAAAATAAAAAGAATAATACGATTATCTCTTTATTATTAAGAATAAAGATTCTTTGGACAAATTTTCGGCATAGCAATGGGATCTTCTATTTCAGCTACCATTGCTAACCTCGTTATGGAATGCCTAGAGGAATCTGTTATAAATTCATTAGATTTTCAGCCTGTATTCTTTAAACGGTATGTAGATGATTGCCTTATGTTTGTTCCCAACGATAAAATTCAATATGTGATTAATAAATTTAACAATTTCCACTGTAAACTTCAATTAACTTGTGAAATAGAAATAAACAAAAACATAAATTTCCTAGATATGAACATTAGGCATGATGCAGATGGAAAAATAGAAACTTCTTGGTTTACTAAAGAAGTTTGGTCTCAACGTTATCTTCATTTCAATTCCGTTGCACCAGCTTGTTATAAAAAAAGTGTCATAAACAGCCTTACAGACAGCGCGTTAAAATTGTCTCACGCAGAGGACCGTCCCAAAAATTTAAAAATTGTTCGCAATACACTAGAAATGAATGGCTACCCAAAAACTTTCTTCAATCCTATCATTAAAGAGAGAATAAACAAAATCTATAATGGTTCTTCATATAAAAATAACACAAAAGGTAATACAGACAATTATATAACTTTACCATACATTCCAGAGACCTCAGAAAAAATTAAGAAATGTTCTAAAAAATACGATATAAATGTTGCGCATAAACTTACTAACTGTGTTGGGAAATATTTCTCAAATCTAAAACCTGTAATACCTAAAGATAAACAAACCCACACAGTATATAAATTGAATTGTTTAGATTGTGATGGTACTTATACTGGAATCTTTAAACAATATTTACAAAAAATAATGTACGGCCATAAGTATAGCACAAGAAATAATAACTTAGAAAATTCCACCGCCCTTGCTAAGCACTGCTTTGATTATAACCATCAATTTGATTACAAAATTGTCAATATTCTAACTAAAGAAACCAATTATTATAAAAGATCTATCCTGGAGATGATTCACATAAAACGGGATTCCAATTCTGTAAATCATAGGAATGATATTCAGGGATTGAGTCAGATTTATACTAACTTGATTGATTAAAACTCTTGCAAATTCCTACATACGTCTTTATAATGTTAAAAGTATATTTTAGGAAGAACGCTTAAAGTAAATTCCAATGCAGGTCTAAAACCTTTTCAAGTACGTCATAAATCAACATCTGGTTCGAGTAAATACCAACAAATAGCTTCGAACTTCAGTTGCTTTGAGACTACAGCAATATGCGTTTGTATATTATGAGAATATTACTGAACAGTGGATTCTTGTTACAAAAAATTTATACTTTAATATTAACGATACAATTTTCGATTATTCGTGGTTCTGTTCGTTTCGACGGCGTGGGCCTATTGATTGAAAATTTGTGCGATATGGACGCTTGTGCTAATTAGTTTTAATTAACCCCTTTTTGACATAATAAGTCTTCTGATGATGGTCGTGATACCGAAACGTACGTAAAGACGAATATTTAAAACAGATTGTTAATGTGACCTAATTCCCGAGAATTTTATATATAATTTATTATTAAGAACATTGTGAGAAAACGATGCACGCTCCTCATTTCGTTCATATCTTCTTTGAAATTTTTTTAATACTCTTTTAGGTCAGGTGGGCCAATTAAAAGAAACGTTGAGAGTTAGCTCCAAACACTTCTATCTCGCCACCTAATAACGTTATCGAAAGAATTTTATTTATTACTATATCACGATGTTTCCCTGCTAACTTATCTAACATCAAAGCCAAAAGAATTAATATGAACGTATACAGAATAGTTAGGAATTTACTAATGGAAGTAAAGAAAAAAAAGTAGATATTAAAAGGTTATGACCTTCCAGGTTTATTTTCAAATACCTAACCTAACCTAAACTATAATAAACTTTACCTCGGTGAGCTTAAATAAATTTTTATTTAACAGTTTATTTTTGTTATCTCATATCTCAATTTTTTTTTCGAAAATATGATCCTTTTGGAGTAATTTCCATTAAACATCCGAGAAATAAGTGTTTGTGGTTATAAGTCAACATTTTCAACCCTAACATGGCGTGTATTAAAGCAAACATAATGTCACTTTTTCTCTCTATATCAGTTTTATTGTAGTTTAACATCACGTGTATTTCTCTGTCCCTGATAAAACGTCAATAAATAAGCAAACATGAGCTGCAGCTGGTATTCCCAGCTAACATATTGCACCCTATGGGTGGACCACGTACAATGTACAAAATAAAAATATGACGAAGATGTCTAAGCAAATTCACGACTTATGACCTTTCCATTTACAACTTAAATGCCCGGAACGCGTCCAAACTGAAATACGAGATGGAATAGTGTGGGTAGATGAGCAGCGCGTTAAAGTTAAGGTGGTAGGTATGTGGGTGTTACTGTAGTGAGATGGATGGATTGGATACTGTATACCGTAGGATAGTTATAATATAATGGAAATTGCAAGTAGTGAAGTGTGTCTTGAATTATCTTAAGACGTCAGTTCAATGATATGAAATTACTGGAAAGTTTGCAATCTAGCAACCGCATTTCTCACTATAACATTGATGGGAAGAGAAAACGACCAGTTTGAGTGAGCTTACGGTTGTATCGTGTAAATGCTGTTCTTCACCAAACTGTAATTAAAAACTTTGTTGAAACAAATTGAACACCTAGAACTCTTTATTGAGAGAGATAACTTTTTCAATCAACCATTAATTAAAGAATTTCTAATACGTAACCAATGAGTCAACGCTATAACGTTCATTCAGAACCAACTGACACTAAGTATATACAAAGACATGTGGACGGTAATAGAAGTCAGCATGACACTTAAGCGATGGTTACATTAAATGGGTATCTACTATCTAATAAAAACTCTATCTTAAAACAATGCTACTAGCTTAATAAAACAAATATGTATTTTAAAATGAATAAATACATTTTTTGATAAGTTGGCACTGTTTTGGTGTGTCCACTGTGTGAGCTCTTTTATAGTTTATTCATTTGTTGTATAAATTATGATATAAATTTTAACAAGATATTGCACTTGTTACCTCGATTCCAAATAAAGAATCACAGTGCAGTAATAAAATATATCCGGAGTAGAGGCAAATTTCAATCCAAAAGGTTCATTATAATTATCCATGTTGATACATCTCGTAAGCTCTGTGTCGAGACCTTGTAATGAGAACAGCCTCATTTGGTTACAGAATATGTAACAACAACTCGTAGACTACATCATTCAGTTCGTTAAGATAATTGGGTCAAGATCGTAAGATGATTGTTGTGTTTACCATTGCATCCCTATCTGTTATGTACATAAGCTCAGTCCCGGATTTAGACACTGGGCGGGGTGTGTGAATGTCCGGAGGTTCGCACAAAACAATTCATGCAACGAGTTGATACTAATACAGTTATTTGGTAAATGTTTTTCCGAGGACAGAACAAGCTAAATCATATTCAGAACGTTGAATGTACAGGGTGCCGCATGTTAGACCCAGAATCGGGAACTGTAACAAGTGTAATGGTCGCTCTTAATGGAGGAGTCCATAGGATTGTATGCATTGATATACGGATGCCATAAACACACTGCTTTTGTTTTTTCTTCTATACTTTGACTACACGGAAAACCTATAATGTTCGAAGAACATCGTGTGAGTCAGCGGTGGAATGTTGTTTCTTGACGGTTTGGAGGTTATAGGCTTAAGTAGAGATCACACAAGACAAAGCCGTTCCATAAAAAAAGTCTGGTAGGCTTCGAGCTTGACAATGAAGGGATGACTAGCTTGAGCTCGTCTAGTGAGCCTAAGTGGAATCTGTAGTGGTTGAATAACAGACGAGATTTCACACCGATCATAGACGTATCTAATAGAAAGGGGGAGATCGCCCACCTTCTAGTGAGATCAATGAATTCGTGAGAGTAACATCATCAATCAGAGGAACAGCTATCTTCTGGATAGAATCCAGAATACGCTTCAGCGTATGTTTGGGAGCCAAACTCATAATAATACTCCAGGACAGGTCGAATCTGTGTTTTGTAGTTGATGAGGATCTGCTGGGATGTAAAGTAGCCCTTGGCATGGAACAGAAAAGCTAAATTTGCCCTCCAATTATTTCTCGTAGTGTTATGAAACATTTTTAATTCCCCTAGGACTTCCTGGATCCGCGGCGACGCCCATGAACAGCTTCTTCAGACCGCACCCGACCCAATATCTTAAAACAATTGTCGGGTTTCAGTCCACGTGGTTGGCGATTTCCCTAAGAGAAAATCTGTTCTAAACCACATAATGAACGATAATTTCGAATTGTAGACATCCAAAGTGAACACTACACTGAATGATACACTGTAGAAAAATTCCAAATTAAACTTTCATTATAAGAATAAAAGAAAGCACACATTTTCACCACACAGCGGCTTCTATAGGTGAACAATGGTACCAAAAGCGGCTCCTTTATCCAGTAACCTTGGACACTGTTGCTAACTGTTGAAATGGAATATTCCTGGTTTTACAAAGATAGGTCGGTACTTATTCACGGAAATAATTCAAATGAATTGGTTTCACTAAGTTACTGACTATTTATTTCATATCGCGAAGAGGGTATTTAGGAGTTGGTTTGTCTAAGTGGAATCAAGATCTTAAAATTTACTCATTATGTCCTTAATTGTTTTGATTGATAGCCCAGGAACATTTTCGCTGTATTTTGGCTTACGGATCATGGTTTTCACTATAAGTTTTCTCAATTGTCACTAGTTTCTGCACTGGTATGCAAGCAATTAACAATATCTAATTTGAAAGATAAAGTGAAACTTTGTATTGTGACAATTTAAGATTAAAGGAGGTTTCAAGTGTTTCTTTTCAGTTGTTAGGTATTGATGAGTACGAAATACTCAGCCTTATCCACTAAAAATATTATTAAATTACTAAAGACCTTTCAGATTCCAAGTAGCCATCATCAGAGTAAACTAAATTAAAAAAAAAATGTACATGTTTAAATACTATTTGGAGTTAATAATGCTTCTGAATTTAATGAACGACCATTATATGCTATGAATGAGTTGAGTTATGTGCTTTGATTTTTTATTTATTATGAATTTCATTCTTTGTTTTAAATAGAAGAGTAAAACATAAATGATTGTTTTATATAATTAGTCAATACGTGATGAGCATCCACTGTAAGCTTAAATAAAATAATTATTGAAATAGGTCTATGGTTTCGGTGTTTACGTAGTGTGAAATTATTGTAAATGTCAGAAGTTGAAGAATTAATATCAAATTTACACAAAACTTGTACCATATGATTTGGAATTAATGCTGACAAAGTATTTGACCACACTATGGTATTCTAGGAGTTTCGAGATGTCACAGTGCAGTGTGGAGAAATTTCTGAATTAAATTTTACAAACTTTGTGTAAATTTGAGTTTAATTCTCCAACTATTGAAAGTTTTCCAGACCTGGCTCAAAGAAGATGATAGTTCGTATTCTAAACCTAGCTTGAAGTACATTTTTTCGCAAAACTTTTGGATACACCATTAGTTTTTTTAATTCTTTTTAATTAAATATGAATAATATTCCGAAGACAGTTTAAGGTTAAAGTATCATATATAAATTCTCGGGAAATAGGTCACTAGCTGTATTGGGAAATATTTTGCAAATCTAAAACCTTTAATACCTAAAGATAAACAAACCCATACAATATAGACATTAAATTGTTTAGATTGCGATGGGACTTATACAGGAATCTCTAAACAATATTTACCAAACATCTAATTTGAAAGTGGATACTTGAGAGTTATATTTTTTGGTTTCAGTCGTATACAAAATATATTAAAATTGCTAAGCATTGAATTCTTGATACATGTACATGTATGTACTTAAAACATTAATGTGTTACAGTGTCGATTTTTCGTGTTTCTGTTCGTTTCGGCGACGTGGGCCTTTTAGATTGAAATTAGTGCGATAAGTACGCTTTGTGCTGATACAATTAGTTTCAAGAAATCCCATCTTTTGATGATGGTCGTGAGACCGAAACGTACGTCAAGAAAAATAGTGACCTATTTCCCGAGAATTTATATATCATTCATACCTGTGTCAAGAAAAAAGTTTAAGCATCAAAAGCAATTTGAAGATTTAATTTTTTGCAGGATATAAAATTATACATTCATCTAAATCTAAATCAATCAATTTAATTCTATTGTTATTCATTCAAATCGATTCTCTGGAGTGTGAATAATTTTCATCAACACAATAATTCGATGGGTAGAAATGGCCAAACATATTATGGAGCTATTTCCTCCATTAGCTTGAGAATTCATCTAGCAACTATGAATGATTAAATATGCTGATTAATAATTTTCGTACGCCTCTGAATCCCATTATAGCATATCGTGTAGTACGTAGAAATGGTGAGGCATTAAAGGTCTGACTGGCCCTAGATCGAGCTAACACCCTCGCACTCCCGGGCCTCCAAAAGCCGTTCTGCTTGTTCAATAAACATGAAAACATCCCGATACGTATTTTTAACGCATAACTTTAATGATCCAGATTGTCGTGACAATGTTGACAGTCACGTATGATCCATCAAATCCTTGTTGTGTTCGGAGAGCTTCATTACGTATTCTAGGAATATCGTGTACATTTTCTCGTTTTCTACGAACACAAATAATAATCAAAGTTTTTGATTCACGAGGTTGAACAGTGACAACACTTCCTTTGGTCTAAGACGGCTGTTTCGCCTTTCTCATGGGCTCGTCAGTGAGACGAAGCAGACACTGATCAACCATCTCCGAAAGTCATATAATAAAACACCCTAAAAGAGTTGGGTGAACCTAGAAGTTCCAACACCATCTGCAGGAAAGCAGATGTCCCACTGGTAATTCAATTCACAATGCTACGCATTGACAAAGAAGTTGACACATTTCGTGTTAACATCAGTCAATAGACAACATTTTTAGTTCAGTAGGTTGAACAGTGACACGTCCTATAGTCTTAGAGAGCTGTTTCGTCTTTCTCATAGGCTCGTCAGTGAGACCAAAAACTTCATCTCTTGACTGTTAATTCGAAATGAGTTTGTATTTCACTATGCATTGCTGCGTGACCGTCACTGGATGGCAGTATTTCGAACTGTTTCCCCGTCGATTCTTTGAATCGCAAGAACTATTTTGTCTATGCGTAGCATTGTGAATTACATTCTCAGTGGGACATCTGCTTTCCGGCAGATGGTGTTGGAACTTTTAGGTTTGCCATAAAAGAAATCACAGGAAAAATATATAAAGCTATTGATAATAAGAAACCGGCCATGGCAATTTTCCTAGATCTGTCGAAAGCATTCGATACCGTTGATCATGCTATCCTTTTAACAAGCTTAAAAGACCTAGGAGTGAGAGGAACAACGCAAAACCTTCTCAAGTCATACCTAACCGACAGAGAACAACAAACAAGAATCAAGACCACAGTTAGCGAAAAACAGATAATAGTATGCGGTGTACCCCAAGGAACGGTTTTGGGTCCTTTACTTTTCAATATTTATCTGAACAACCTATTTTCTGTAGACGCACAAGGAGACATAACGAGCTTTGCAGATGATACTGTAATATTTTACGAAGATGATAACTGGAGTGACCTGAAAAGTAAAGTTGAAAAGGATCTAATCCAAATAAAAAAATGGTTTGATAACAGGAAGCTATCTACCAATCTTAAAAAACACTATATGTACCTTTTTGTAGTATGTCTGCGAATCTGCCAAAATTCAAAAAAATTTCATTAGGAGATGACTTTGAGATCTTACAGTCGAAGAACATTAAATATTTGGGAATAATGATCGACTGTTACCTTAGATGGGACGCCCATGTAGATTATTTACTCAAAAAACTTCGAAGAGTTCTTTTCAAATACAAACAAG
Organism: Endomychus coccineus; assembly: GCA_958510875.1. Classification (NCBI taxonomy): domain Eukaryota; kingdom Metazoa; phylum Arthropoda; class Insecta; order Coleoptera; family Endomychidae; genus Endomychus; species Endomychus coccineus. The sequence goes on from OY294068.1 coordinate 198,917,559, forward strand.
TATCGTCTATAGTAGACCTCAAACAGAAAAAAATCCTTTACCATAGCTTGGCTGAATCTCACTTGAACTACGGTATCATCGGATGGCGTGGTATATATAAAACATACCTGAAACCTTTAGAGGTGATCCAGAAAAGATTTTTGAAGATAATGCGTAATAAAAACAACCGATACTCAACGGAAGCACTCTACAAGTTGGCAAATGTTTTCAATCTAAGAGAGCTATACTTCCTCAAATTGGCGACAACGCAATACTCATACCAGATCACTCATTCCCACAAATACGAGACACGAAAAAAGAACGAATTCATCCTCCCACTCATGAATAAGTCAATCGGACAATGCAGCTACCAGTATTTAGGACCAAAAGCATTCAACAACATTCCAGATAATATTAAAAATGAGCCAACAATTCGCCGCTTCAAAGAATCTTTGAAAAAATTCATTCGAGAATCACCGTCACTTTATATTAGCTCAGTTCTTGAAAGTTCTTGATAGTTGAAGGTGATTTCTCTTACTAATCTCATTCATACTGTAACGTGCCGCGTTACGTGATTATATAGAACTATTTAATAAACGGATTAGATTTCTTTTCGTTAGTAATCATGCAACTGATTAATTAAAGACATCTGCTAGTCAATGATATCGATTTCTGAAACTACCGCTCATGTCATGAGATGTCACTAAATATCGCGAGTGGGGATATACCTCGGCGGAAATCGAAAAGACAGCATTGTGATTTGTGCTATGATCCCGGTAAGTCGAGAAAATTTGTTTCATTAAACTTTATATATCTTTTCTTAATTTTTCTTCCGAACTATTATCCACAACAGGCTATTTAATTTGATTTAGATTTGTAATTAGCGTCTGGATGTTTTGAGCCTGATTGTGATAATAGTTCAGTAGATTTATCTCGACTTGCTTGGGTGCGTGCAAATCCAATCCTTTGCGGATAGCATATTTTAGAATATCTTTTCCATCGTAACATCGATTGTTGTTATCTCTCGTGGTAGGATAATCTAACGTAACGTATGCAGGTTCCTTGATAATATTTCTGAACTCCTTGTAAATTTAATTCCGTATTGACACATGCTAATTTTTTTGGGACTCGTCCGAGTCACCATTTTGTAACTCTGATACGTAGTATTCAGAGTCGTCTTCGACTGCATCGTGCTATAATTAGATTTGGAATTTTTACAAGGTATTATTCAATTCTTGCTTATTGAATTAAAATTATCAGGATTGCTACGTTAGCGTGATAGCGAAATAGAGTGAAACATCAATCTGTTGCCAAATTAATTCAAGTTCTACTTATGTGCTAACCGGCAAATTCAACTTATTATTTACTTCCTTTCATTCACAATTTGATTAAATTACTTTATATTTTCTTTGTAGCATTCATTCAATTACCTATTATTTATTGCTTAATTTTAAGTAATTATTGTAACCTTCCTTCAGAAATTATTGTATTCAATATAAATTGATATCTCTTCAAGATATCTATTTAATAGTGTTTTACATTTTTGGGAAGATAACCTTATCGGAGGTGGAATCATTTGGTTGTTCCGGCCGATGGTGTTACCTGTCCTTGTTCTCAAGTCAGGTACTGTTCGTTTTTTTTGACATTACAGGGATTTGAACGCTTGAGGGTCCTCACCCATTCACTCCTAGACGGTTTAGTTACTTTCCTGACAGGACCAGCTTCCAGTTCCTACGAGATCCAAGGAGGGTAACATTTTTTAGTCGATAGACCATTATTTCATGATCTGATTTTGTTGTTTACCAATATTGTATTCACTAATTTCACTGAGCCATTCGTGGACTCCTTATTACTTTCATATTCATTCTATCAAGTAATTAATTGTCTTAATTTTATCAAGTAATACATGTTATGAACTGTAAATTCATTTTCTGGTTAAATACCAAATTGTAATTCTTTACTTCGAATTTCACCTTTATTTATAAATTTATACTTTATATAAACTGTAAACTTGTTTCCTGGTTAATACCAAATTCTAACAGGAATAAATCAATTTGTTAAGTTGAATTTATATTGTTTTTCTAATTTCCATCAACTAATAAACCATCTCGTGGTGCTTGTATTCTAAGCTGTGAATTCATTTATTTTTATAGTTGTTCAGTAAGCAAGTGGCGCTCAAACAATTCACCAGTCTAGAATTACAAGGCACGTTTCACTACGAGCCCTGAGATTAACTATTTTAAATTGAGCTAGTGGGGTCAATTTAAACCGGCCTAAGCGGGTCCGTTTCACTGGCGCCCAACTCTTAACGTGGTCTCGAACATAGTTGATGGTTATTGAGAAAAATATAAATTAGAGGTGAAAAATTGGTCATTTTAGTATTTTTTTAGTGTGACTTTGATAACTTTACTTGAATTTGCATTTGAATTTTTCATATTTTTTACCTGTTAGTAGGTGTATTATTCACCTATTATTACTTTTATCTAGTGATGTTGAGATTTTCTGGAAATATGCGATCAGCTGTTTTCAGCTGTTTAGGTTCAGCATTAAATCCTATATTAGGTATTGCTGTTTTAGTTTTACTTTATAGTTCATTGTTTTAAACAATGTAGAGTTGTGTTCATATGTGCTATTAATTTTTTTTTCACTATGGTGAATTTTTAGTCAAATCATTTGGGTCAATTTTCAGTTTTTCAGTATGGGATACTTCCCTAATTTCTATTTAAACAGTTCTGGAACGCAATTTTGATACATTATTTTTCTTTTATAGCAAATGTCGAAAATCAAAATTTGGAAATTGTTCATTAAGAACCTTATATTGGAAATGATGACTGAGCAAAGGGATGGCAGTTACAGTGATGAGGAATAAGGTCCTAGCAGGTTGCTAATGTTGCGGTGGACATTGAGGTTGCATTTATGACTGTCAGTTTTGGGAAGTCTAGAGCCCTTAAGTGCCACAGTAGATGAATACTGTTAAGAAAGCTGCAAATTATTGGTGATCTGCGGGGGATCCTCTGTTGCTCTGATCTGCATCGGTCTCTCTTCTGTTCGGATATCGTTAAGTATCATTATTTATATTTTTTAAATTTACATTTTGATTTGTCGTGCTATTTTACATTTGAATTTTCATCGTATAGGTATCAAAATTTTTTTTTTCCATTTCAGTAACTGTTGTTTAGATTCTTTATATTTTGTTTTTTAGTAACACTCATTTTAGGGTTGATCACCCTTAAAATGTAGTTCAATTTGGAAGTTTGACGAGTTCACTCTTCAAAACCTTATAGTTTATCTTTTGTATAGTTCAAGCTATAGTTTTTTTTTTGGATTACCCATTTATAGGTTTTGAATTTAGAAGTGTTACTTCTAAATTGGGTATGCTATTTTTGGTAGGTCTATCTTCTTAGTGTTGCGACACTCAGGAGTAGACTGATTTATAGGGAGTTATTGTCTGGGAAACGTATAATTTCAGAAATAAGCTCCAAATTATAGAGTCAATCCTAGAGTAGGCAATTTTTAATTTGGGATCATAGGGTCCAGTTGTTGCTGAAATTGGGGGTGACTATGAGTTTTTGTGAAAGTAGGGAATATAAATTGGATTTAAGATCCCCTTCCCTAGAGTCTTCATGAATTAAACTCATTATAATAACGAGTTGAATTTTTCCGGTGTTACAACTTTAATTTGGAGTCTGATGGCTCATTGGTTGTAAAAAGTGAAAAAACTCGGTTATTTTTATAGATTATAGGTAATAGCATATCTTTGGGGTACATCAACTATAGCTGATTCAATTTTTAGTTTTTTCCAATTATTATCTTACCTTTTTGATTACCAAATGATTGTGATGATTCTCATTTATATTTTTATAGTTTAGCACATATGAGCATATTTTTTTTTTCTATGATCTTTGTGTCAGTGCCTACGTTTTAAAATGATAGGTTTTGTAAGATTTCTGGTTAAACCAGTTTTCTTTGAATTTTTTTGGATCTTTTGGAAAATTATGAAGCTTCACTTCAAATTTTTAGTAAATTCTTGTTCAGTGTTGTATTCCATTCACTTTTTAGTCCGGAAAGTAGGGGACTTTTAATTGGACCTATTTTTTTTGCGTGGGATAATTTAAGTGAAAACATCTATTCACTTTGTGAACTAAGTTCACTTATGTGCCAGCCTCTTAATTATTTTCTTTCTAGAATCTGTAGAAGGCTAATGTTTGTGTCCCGAATTTTAAATTTGGATTATAGATATAGCTTTGTAATTTTAGTGAAATTACAAATATTTCATTAGTTCCTTCTTTCTGAGAATTTTTTTGAGCTGGTACATTATATTTTTTTATTTTTTTTTTTTGTCAATTTTTGTTCCTATGGATTAAATCTTTATAGTATGTCTATCTAGAATTTGTGGATTAATCCATTTGGGATAGTTTACCGTATATTTTTTTAAATTTTTTCCTGCAGAGGATATATAGAATCACTTTTAGGGCTGTTAGCCACTACAGTGCATTATATTACATTTTTGTTGTTGATTTTTTTAGTTTCTCTTTTGGTGATGTTCACTAAAGTGTGAACAATTCATTATTATAAAATGCATAGAGCATTTTAATTTTCATTTTAATTTTTTAAATTAACTTTTGAGTACCGTAATATTGGGATTGGTCATCCAATATTTATGTAAGGACCATAAAACTCCTTTTGAGTATCGTGATTCTGGAGTTGGTCAACCAGTCTCTACGTCAAGACCGATTTTTTTTTAGTATTCTCTTAAAAATTGTTGAAGCTTCACTTCAAAATTTTTCTCGTGGTAGAGGGGGAATGTAACGTGCCGCGTTACGTGATTATATAGAACTATTTAATAAACGGATTAGATTTCTTTTCGTTAGTAATCATGCAACTGATTAATTAAAGACATCTGCTAGTCAATGATATCGATTTCTGAAACTACCGCTCATGTCATGAGATGTCACTAAATATCGCGAGTGGGGATATACCTCGGCGGAAATCGAAAAGACAGCATTGTGATTTGTGCTATGATCCCGGTAAGTCGAGAAAATTTGTTTCATTAAACTTTATATATCTTTTCTTAATTTTTCTTCCGAACTATTATCCACAACAGGCTATTTAATTTGATTTAGATTTGTAATTAGCGTCTGGATGTTTTGAGCCTGATTGTGATAATAGTTCAGTAGATTTATCTCGACTTGCTTGGGTGCGTGCAAATCCAATCCTTTGCGGATAGCATATTTTAGAATATCTTTTCCATCGTAACATCGATTGTTGTTATCTCTCGTGGTAGGATAATCTAACGTAACGTATGCAGGTTCCTTGATAATATTTCTGAACTCCTTGTAAATTTAATTCCGTATTGACACATGCTAATTTTTTTGGGACTCGTCCGAGTCACCATTTTGTAACTCTGATACGTAGTATTCAGAGTCGTCTTCGACTGCATCGTGCTATAATTAGATTTGGAATTTTTACAAGGTATTATTCAATTCTTGCTTATTGAATTAAAATTATCAGGATTGCTACGTTAGCGTGATAGCGAAATAGAGTGAAACATCAATCTGTTGCCAAATTAATTCAAGTTCTACTTATGTGCTAACCGGCAAATTCAACTTATTATTTACTTCCTTTCATTCACAATTTGATTAAATTACTTTATATTTTCTTTGTAGCATTCATTCAATTACCTATTATTTATTGCTTAATTTTAAGTAATTATTGTAACCTTCCTTCAGAAATTATTGTATTCAATATAAATTGATATCTCTTCAAGATATCTATTTAATAGTGTTTTACATTTTTGGGAAGATAACCTTATCGGAGGTGGAATCATTTGGTTGTTCCGGCCGATGGTGTTACCTGTCCTTGTTCTCAAGTCAGGTACTGTTCGTTTTTTTTGACATTACAGGGATTTGAACGCTTGAGGGTCCTCACCCATTCACTCCTAGACGGTTTAGTTACTTTCCTGACAGGACCAGCTTCCAGTTCCTACGAGATCCAAGGAGGGTAACATTTTTTAGTCGATAGACCATTATTTCATGATCTGATTTTGTTGTTTACCAATATTGTATTCACTAATTTCACTGAGCCATTCGTGGACTCCTTATTACTTTCATATTCATTCTATCAAGTAATTAATTGTCTTAATTTTATCAAGTAATACATGTTATGAACTGTAAATTCATTTTCTGGTTAAATACCAAATTGTAATTCTTTACTTCGAATTTCACCTTTATTTATAAATTTATACTTTATATAAACTGTAAACTTGTTTCCTGGTTAATACCAAATTCTAACAGGAATAAATCAATTTGTTAAGTTGAATTTATATTGTTTTTCTAATTTCCATCAACTAATAAACCATCTCGTGGTGCTTGTATTCTAAGCTGTGAATTCATTTATTTTTATAGTTGTTCAGTAAGCAAGTGGCGCTCAAACAATTCACCAGTCTAGAATTACAAGGCACGTTTCACTACGAGCCCTGAGATTAACTATTTTAAATTGAGCTAGTGGGGTCAATTTAAACCGGCCTAAGCGGGTCCGTTTCAATACCAATCTTTTTATCTATTTATTTATTTATATATTTATACCTCATTATAGATATTTTTACTTATGTGTAACTAACTATATATGCTTACAACTGTAAGGTATTCTCTATTTTTCCATACACTTATTTTACCTTGTAATCAGATTTTATTCCTCTTATGAATTACTGTAACTATGCGTATGAATAAATCATTTATTATTATTTATTACTTTGAGGGTGTCTTATTACATCGTTTTCGAAGATGGTTCATCAGTGACTTCATTGACGAACCTATGAATAGAGCAAAACGCCTGTATGAGACTATAGGACGTGTTGTTGTTACTGATCAACCTGGTGAACCAAAGAACTGTATCTATTGACCGCTAACACGAAATAGGTTTGTATTTCACTATGCACAAATGATGATGTTAAGATACAACTAACGACCAGGTGATTTAATTACTAACATCACCTGGTTGATGAAAATTATGTAAGAAAATATCCCCAAATGAAGACAGTTTTTCTAGAAATTTGCCGTAAAAGTTCCAGCCTAATGGTTGCATGAATAAATCTATAAATATTTACATAATTCTCAACTAACTGAAACCCTGATTTAAAGACCATTTTATACAATCAATACTAATGATTAGGTTGTTGGTTTGATTTCATGAATTACCGGCCGATCACTTCTCACAACACCTGGTACAAGTTATTTACTCGTATTTTGTATGCTAGGTTGTTGAGAACGATCGGTTCGCTAATTAATAACATCAACAAGCAAAGTGGGGCGAAGGAAGATATGGAGGGCTGCCGGGAGAACCTGGTTCTATCATTATACTTGCTCCAATATGCCTTGCGGTACCAACCCCACTAGTGAGATGCATAGAATATCTGTTGCCACTCTGGAAGACTCGTTTTGCCATCACGTCAGGCACACGACGAGCCTTGACTGAATTGGTAATAACCAAGATGGGGGTTTTCCAAGGAGATTCCTTGAGTCCCCTCTTGTTCAACATCTCACCACTCTCCCTTGCGTTAAGACGGACCCGTGGATATTACCACCAAACGACCGGAGGCATCAGATCATCCATTTATTTTACATGGATAATCTGAAAAGGAAAAATGCCTCCATCAAGCTTTCAACGTGATTCAAGAATATACACGAGCCGTAGGCATGGAGTTGAGATTGCAGCTTACCGACGGAAGAATATTTAAACACCTTGATGCTGGAGAGACCTATCGATACTTGGGAATCGAACAACGTCCTAATTATGACGCTTCTCAAAGGTAGGTGGTTCTGGGTGGCAATTACAGACATAAACCTTGTTCAAAAGATTTGATCTTTCGATCTTTCGAGTGAGAACACGGCGTCTGCAAAAAATATGCTTGCCTTTCCAGTCCTGCTTCACTCCTTTGGAGTAGTGAAATGTACGGTCGATGAGCTGCATAGTATCGACAAAGATATCCGGAAAATGATGCATATTGATCACAATTTAGCTCCCACGTCACCAGGGAGGTAGGAAGGGTCTGCATCTAAGTGTGGTTCTGAGTATAGCTTGTACAGTTCTTAGGAGTTCCAACCCCCTTCTTTATCTTGTCAAACGACACCAGGTAACAAAGTCACCAAAAACAGCACAACTTGACTCCACTATAAACAAATTGATCCTGTATGAACAAATCTGCATAGGTCATAGTGGGATGTGCATTAGTTTCCATCAGTTTTCATCAACAATAAATGATAATGTAATAAGAAAGCCACCATCGATAGCTCATTGTGGGTAGACTGCTTTAATTTGAAACAGAATTCATTAAAATTTGTAAAGAAGTAACGGACTCGGATGAGAAACAGTCAGGGGATTAAAATTAATACAATATATCCTGTAATGCTAGTGGGAGCTCTGGCAATCAGTGCACCATCACAATGATTTGAAGGCGAACTTTTGACAGAACATCATTATCCGAGTAATATCAATGAAGCGATTTCGAAGTCGACTCGTAAAACTCTTGGGGGCTATTGATGACATCATTCGCAACCTACGGACCATTCAGGAACTCCTAAACATTTATTTTGTTATAATCGGATCTGTAAAATATAAAGCTCGATTTGAAGGACATTAAAATACACAGACAATCATGAAGCAATACAGAAAACACCCACACCAGCGTATTACCGACTCAACAAAGAGAATCGATAACAGTTCGATATATAGTTAGTTATAATTGTAATAATTTATGAATTTACGACATATCAGTTGATTGGATAATAACAGACAAGTATGAATATAGCAAGAAGCTTGTACTGGTTCCATTTCGTACACAATAGGACGATAAAATTAATGAGGCCTCCAATACGACCACAAATATCCACATTTATAGAAAGTTCGAAGTATTCATCGACTGTATAAACATAAAATCTATTGTTACAGTATAAATTGATTCGTTTTGAACATTTCCAAAACACTTATCTTTTTTCATGTAATTTTCTTCCATCTTGACACTTCAGCTTTAGACGACTCATATGGACAATTTACTTAACTTTTTTATATTCGAAATTGTAAATCGGTCATAGAGAACTTCACAAATTTCGAATCTAAATGTATTATTAAAAATGTTATCTTGATGATAAACTGGTTCCATGTGATTCTATTTCCAAGAATTTACCCCTATCATAGTCATTGAAGATATATGGAGAATAATAATGCTCCTTCTGTCGTTACAAAGGAATTATTATTTTCAATCTGTTTATGTTTAACTCGGAATAAAATAAAATTAGCACTGAGACTTCTTCACCTCACTAATGAAATATAAGTCTTTTGTTGACGGCGTCACACTGACTTTTGCACGGCGTACAGGCCTTGTACGATAGAGGATATAGGCAGTACTTCCCGTTGATCTTTGCTTTGCCCATAGTATTTCACCCATTAGAGGGTATTCTTCTTCCATTTAACTTGCAGTCTATCCATCTTCAGTAACTGTCATCGATGCTCTTAAGATGTGTTCCAGGATGCTCCCTCAATATCTGGAAATGCACCCAGCAAAATATTTCCATTGCGTTTTCTCCTTGTCTACATCTTTATGTAGTACTGTTTCTGTGTATTTGCCTGTTGCATAGGCATTTACGTCCCCTTTGTTCAGGTTGATTCACCAGTACTTATCCCGTAATATTCCTGTCCACCAGTTTTTCTTACGTCTTAACCATGAATTCCTCAAGACTCATAGGTCTCGCTGTCTTTGTCCCGTTTATTCCTGTTTTCCAGGATAGGGGGATAAAGACGACTGCGATTGCTCGGTGTGCCTTTGGTATATATTCTAGTGCGAGTCTGGTTTTTAAAACCAGGCAGTGTGCTAGAAAGTATTTTCTGTCCCTTAGCATAATAGAATAAAAGACATCTGGTTCGGGCAATATATACGGTTTGAACGAATTGGTGGCCTATTTAATTTTTTCCACCTGAATCACTATTTTGGAGGATTGGCATTTTTTCCTGGATGCTCTTGCAGGATGGTCCAATTCTAGGTGTCTCCATGACTCAGGTGTTGTATCAGTAGGTGTTGATTCTGGGAACTGCACCCTGTATAGTTGTTCAGGGGTATCTTTCCCATTTTGCATATATGCCCCTGATTCTAACTTAAGGGTTCGATAAGGTCTTTGGATAGTATTTGGTGAAGTCTTGCATCTTCGTGAATTCCTTCTACTTCCTCCATTTCCTCCACGATACCAGCTTAACTTGCCTCAAGGCTTTTGTTGTACTCAATAAGCGAGCTCTTATATATCCTCCATTCATACTAGTTTTTATCTTCTTGAAAAGCTTTCTGACTAGTCTAGTTTTCACAGTAACTTTATTGCTCTACGTGGATACGTTTCTGGTTTGCTTGCTGACATATGGACAGTTGTGGTTGAATGCTAGGATGATGGCGCCCTGCAATGCTCCGCATCATTTCAAGATTATTTGTGTTTGTTACATTTATTGTAATCCCCTTTAATCCATTTTCTAGGTCCAGCCCGTATTCACTGTTGGTTTTGAGAACTGCGTAATCTTAACTTAGCCAAAGAGCTAATTCAATAAATCATGAACAAGCCTGTATTATTGATTGTCAAATTTTGAAATACGGTATAGGGACGGCATGGGTCTGATTTGCCTCCCATTAGAAATAATCTAGATCCGGCACTGCACAGCCTTAAACTGGTACAATAGGGAGATGTGGGGAACTTCCAAGAAGTTAATAAAGTCTTTTCCTCGTAAAAATTAGGGACAATCAAGCAGGCTAGGTAACGTTCGTAGTGGACACCTTACATCAACATGACGTCATATGTAGGGTTAAACTTTCTGCCAACAGCCCAGCCCTGAGTAAGTGTGAGCGCTTTTGCTTATGAATGAAACCAGAGAAATTCGGCATAGCCCGGAAGTCGATGTGACGGAAATAATTCCTGAAATTTGGCGCATCGGTATATACTATCCTGGATCAATATTCTCAAAATACAACCGCCAATGGAGAAACAGCTTGTTGAACGTGCTGCCAATCAGATCGCGTTGTCGCAACTCGGTAGTGACAACCCCCACCACGCCAACGTTCATTGATAACGTGTGGGTGACTTGAGAGGGGAAAAATTTGTTATAAATACGGGTTGTTCTCAAGGGGTAACACATTTCGTCACAGACGTTAGATTGTAACTTGTTTAGTGAGTGATTGGTACAAGCAATTCCTTATCTTTTGGAACTAATATGGTAAGTTATGTATTGAAGTTATTTTCCCTAAGGAATTTGAAATTTTTGGAATATTATGAATGGAATAATAATTTTAAAAAATTATTAATTTTTTTATTATTTTCTGTTATATTTTATATTTGAACAAATGAACAATAAATGCTCTGTTGAAAACCAGTACGTTTATTAATAAATTAAAATGTGGATAAAATTTTAATAAAAGTTGTAATATTTTATTAAACAAAGTAGTAGTATTTTATTGGATTTTATCAAGTAAATTTTTTATTTTTTTTAAATAATATTTATAGGGTTCACTGGCCATTTCTCAAACTGTTTCTACTAGTGTATTCTTCACAATATTTTATAGTACCATGTTTCATTATTATTTAGCCGACTTAGTTTTTTTTAACATGATCTAACAATTTATAAATGTATTAGAGCTGTAAAATTATTTATGTTTGTTGGGAAGTACGTATTCATAAATCTTTTGAAATATATAATACCTATTATTTGACACTAGAATTTTGGACAAAATTGCCAACTGACGTAAAAAGGGGAGTTGCTTTCCTTTTCCCACATTATTTCCTACACCTCTGAATATTATTTCGACTTCTCGTTCAATTCAGAAAAAAAAATATTTAAAAGCAAAATTTATAATTTTTATATACGGTTCAATGTTGAGGAAGAAACGCCACCCCCCCCCCTCTCTACGTATCTGCAATCATATTCGCCGATCCGAAAATCAGGTTTATTGGACTTTACAGGATATAAAAATTCAAATGTCTTGTAAGCTGTGCTTCAACTGTTGGACAACATTCAGTGGCGTAGATAACAGATTGGGAAAAGGTAAGTAATCCCCTTGAAGCTATGCTACTGGACAAATTCGACGAATGTTTCTACTGACAAACAATAGGTATTTATTTTAGGAGTACTTGGAACAAATTTGATCGAATTAGCTACGACGAAAAACTATTTTTTCAACCAAACTTTGAATAGCTGTATATCCATTAAAAAGCGTTTCTGAAAAATTGCATGGACTATAGACTGGTGCACTATAAACTGAAACATCCTGTATATTTATTTTGCAAATAGTGTTTTTCAAGTGTGTAACACATATTAATAAGCTTTTCGCAAACAAATTTTAACAAATAAGTAGGTATATTTGATCAAATGATGTAGTAAGTGTTTTCTTTTGTTACTTTGTCGAAAAAAGAATTTTCTTTAACGAAAAATCTGCGTGAAGACGTTTTCATGGGTTAATTGCAATGTCGGATGGATTATCATCGCGAAATCGGATGGCCTGATCAGTCACCCGATCTGAAACCACTACTTTACATCCCAGCAGCTTATGTCATGTCTTACGAAAGGATGGAGCAAATAAATAAGAAAAAAAAAATTGTTTAAAAACACCATTGTTTGTTAATAACAATTTGAAAAACAATTGAGTCGTAATATAAAACGACGTGATTTGTTTATATCTATCATCATGCAACATTTGATACGATTATCTCAAAAACAGATAAAATCAAGAAACTTTACTTTGTTAACTATCACTTTATTTAAAAGAAAGTTGATCGCCATTTCGAACTTTGCAGTTCATTGTCAAAAAACATACAATGAGGAAACACTGAAGCATCATAGTATTTATAGGAAATTTACAATGACATGAATCGATTCCAAAAATTAATTGTACATATGCTACTAAGGTTTATTGTGTTGAGATAGTAACCGGCAAGTGATTAAACTGTCTGTAATTATATTCTAAGGATTGTATTACATGGAATTGAACAGGGTGAACAAAATGGAATTTCCTAACTCTAGTTGTTCGTTAAGTAAATTGGTTGAAGGATTATTGTCTAAATATTTCTATAGATGCTAATAGATTAAATTTTCTACCCTTCGTAATTCTATGTAAAATTGAGGAAAACGGTGTAGGGATTCTATAAAGGGGTTTGAATTACTTTAATTTAGAAATGACTTAAAATGTTCCTTGTATCTAACTTCAAAGGATATACCTGTTTGACCGATGTATAGGGCATTACATTCCTCACAAAGTAAAATTCCTTGTTTTATCTGTAAAAATGGAATATCACAAAGTAACAGAGAAACAAAAGCTCAATAGTTTTTGTTTTATTCGCATTTTACGATAATTTCGCAACTAAATCGCAGAAATAAGTAATAGCACAAACTGTAAACAGTTTTTACTTTCCCCATAATTTTCAGCCCCACATTTTGAATGAGAATCCGCCTCAAAATCGCGTCAGTATCAAAACAACTGTTTTTAAACCTATATGACTGTCCTATCATACGATAAATCCAATTTATTGGGAATCTGGTCGTCAAAGTTTCCACAATAAACGTTGACAACAAGAACACGTACAAATCCCTACACGCAGCGAGGGCCTAACACATGACCTATTTCAGTTTAATTAGGCGATTATTTGCTTTCATGTTTCTCTTCTCTCGTTTTTGATCGATTATCAGTAAGAGATGCGGGATTACGTGTAGAACCGTATCAACACCATAATCCGATATCTACAGCAAACATTAACAAACGAACAGGTTTTCCATTACTGATGACGCAAACTGTAACATAATAATACGCTTAGTATCCATGTACCGACTGTTAAGTACACTTGATCTGTGTTCTGACGCATTGTCTGAGCGTTATTGATTTTTCGCCGGGACGTATTTTATTTATATCTCACAAACTCATGCGAACTCCCTACAAATCGAAAACTAAGAAAACATGCCGACTCGATGACACTCAGAAATCCAATGCGAGATCTCTTTACAACGGATGGGAGCTCCAAGACGAGAAATGTAAACGAATTATTCATTTATTTGTAGGTACAAGGTGGGCATAAGTCATCTATTTTCTGAGGCAAATTCACAAAAATTTGCTATTGTCTTTTGTATTATAGTTCTAAACAAAAGTTCGATTTTACGACTTTAAGAATATTGTGGTTATTTGTAAAATTAGGAAAAAATGATTTTTACATTCTCGAGGCACTTTTTCCCTATATTGCAGTGGCGTCGACAAAATTTGGAAAAAAGGTGCAATTTCGAGTTATCGTCTAGTTGTATTTTTCCAAATGGGAATCATAGTTGGCTATGGTTTAGTTATGTTGGGTCACTTTTGATGTGTAAGTCTTTGATAGCGAAAATAGTTTTTTTATATTTATTTTAAGTACTACGACAGTACTATATACAGGTGTCCTCGAACTGCGTGGCTAAAATAAAACAGAAGATTCTTTGATTCGAAAAAAATTTGATGAGCCTTTTTACTTTTGCGTCAATTGTCTTGTATAGCCGGTAGAGGGCTTCAAAGTTGCAAAAATAATTTTGTTTTTTCGGTATAACTTGAGAACGTGATGGAGGACTTTTACAATATTTGGCAGGTGAGTTACTGTCAATAATAGCCGTTTTTGAGAGTGGAGCACAGATCCTTAGAGACCATAGAAATGGCTCAAACTTGAGGATGTAACGGGAAAAGTGTCCAGAACTTTTTTGTGGTCAATGTAATTCACTCTATATTTTTTATGTAGATAGCTTATCTAATTTGAAAACTTTTCTTAGTCTTAGAAAATTTTGATAAAATCAACGGATTAGGTTGAAAAAATTAATTTTCGAGTCTCTGCAATTTTGGCTTACTAATTTTACTTGATTAAAATACCTTAGTTGCCTTTGCTTTTCTAATGTTATTTTGGCATTTGGAGAATTTATTCTCAAAACTGTCAGTTTTTACTTTGCTTTCCGTAAAAATTTTATAAAATTATGGCTCAAAATTTCACTAACACTGAAATGGTTAATATCTCGGTAAAACACGAATAATAAAAACAATAGAAATGGGGAAACGATGTGATCATTTAGGAAAAACAAATGCTAAATTAAAAGAAACAACAAAACTTTTTGGGAAATCGCTAAGGCATCAATTGATCGAAATGTTGCCCATTTTCCTGAATACACAAATTAATTCGTTTCAAGAAATTGGATTGAACTCTGGCTAGTACTTCAGGATCATTCTTCAATAAATCCGCTTCATGATTAATTCCTTGCAACAATTCCTCTCGTGTGTTTACTTTAGCTGCATAAGCTTTCGACTTCAAAGCGCCCCATAGAAAGAAGTCGCAGGGCGTCAAATCAGGGGAGCGGGCCGGCCAGTTCACTGGTGCATCGTGTCCTCTACCTATCCAGCGATCTGGATATTCCGCATTCAAATGTCGCCTCACAGCTAATGTGAAATGAGGAGGTGCACCATCATGGATAAACCAGGCCACGACGAATGTGTAAGGGCAAGTCTTCCAACAGTTCAAGTAGCCTTTGTTCCAAAAAGTTCAAGTAGTTCTCCCCGTTCAATCGATCGGGTATAACGGTAGGGCCAATAATAAAGTTATCCACAATTCCAACCCAAACATTGATTTTAGTTTGATTCTGAAAATATGTAACTTTCGTTTCATGAGGATTTTCATCAGCATAGAAATGTTCATTATGGAGGTTAAAAATACCACATCTCGTGAAAGTAGCTTCGTCCGTGAACAGAATTTTTCTACAAAAATTGGGGTTTGCGTTTTGTCTTTGGACAATAAGCCGACAGAAATCTAGCCGATGACCTGGATCCATGGGCAATAAGTCTTGAACTGTTTTAATATGATAGGGATACAACAGTTCTGCTTTCAGTACATTATGAACTAATGATGTTGAGGCTCCAATACGAAGTCCCAAACGTAGTGTGCTTATCCCAGGTTCAGTTTCAACCGCTTCCAGTATCGCTTCTTCGAGCTCTAACGTCCTTCTTGTCCGTCTGCGTCCAGTTTCTCTGCGATTTGCTTCAAATTTGCTAGTTTCGCGAAGGTTTGCCGAATTGGAATTCTGCGATGCGGATATCTTTCCCTTCTCCGGCCATTGCAACGACAAAGTCCATAAATCAATAACATATCAACCATTTCAGTGTTAGTGAAATTTTGAGCCATAATTTTATAAAATTTTTACGGAAAGCAAAGTAAAAACTGACAGTTTTGAGAATAAATTCTTCAAATGCCAAAATGACATTAGAAAAGCAAAGGCAACTAAGGTAATTTAATCAAGTAAAATTAGTAAGCCAAAATTGAAGAGACTCGAAAATTAATTTTTTCAAGCTAATCCGTTGATTTTATCAAAATTTTCTAAGAGTAAGAAAAGTTTTCAAATTAGATAAGCTATCTACATAAAAAATATCGAGTGAATTACATTGACTACAAAAAAGTTCTGGACACTTTTTCCGTTACATCCTCAAGTTTGAGCCATTCCTATGGTCTCTAAGGATCTGTGCTCCACTCTCAAAAATGGCCATTATTGACAGTAACTCACCTGCTAAATATTGTAAAAGTTCTTCATCACGTTCTCAAGTTATACCGAAAAAACAAAATTATTTTTGCAATTTTGAAGCCCTCTACCGGGTAAACAAGACACTTGAGGCAAAAGTAAAAAGGCTCATAAACTTTTTTTCGAATCAAAGAATCTTCGGTTTTATTTTGGCCACGCAGTTCGAGGACACCCTGTATAAATTCTTGGGAAATAGGTCACAGTAACACATATGCTTAATAGTTTCGTCTTTACGTACGTTTCAGTCTCACGATCATCATCAGAAGACGTATCAATGTCTAAAACAGGATTTCTTAAAACTAATTGTATCAAGCACAAAGCGTTCTTATCGTATTAATATCAATTAAAAAATGACCATTTCGCTGAAATGAAGAGAAACAATCGAAAACAGAGTAATCGAAATTGTAACACATTAATATTTTAAGTATATGAATATGAATGAATAAGCCACTGCATAGCAATCACTTCTAATATTCGAAGTCATCTCATGCAATGTTTGAATAAGACTGAAACCAAACTTTAATACGCTCAAGTATTCACTTTCGAGCCACACGTTAAAGATTGATGAGGTAAATGTTCATGAGACTATTTAATTTCATGTTTCTTTTGTTACAGGCGTTTCAACAGTTGCTAACCCTTCAACTATTAATGATTCTTGGTACGTCCACGGTGCTGTCATACCCACTTTATGGTTCGAAAAGGTATGGTCGCTCGACACACCGCCAAAGCGGTCTATCATGGACTCCTTACCAAACCATGATCCGCTCCCAAAGATACCCTGTAAATTACTATACATTCTATCCTTACAGCCAGAATTATCCCGAAGAATACTACTACCCCCAAGAAACGTATCCGGTATATTATCCCAGAACGTCCAAGTATGAAGTTTACCAAGCGGTCTTGCCATATTACTACCAAGATCGACCGGTAGAAAAACCTGCTTACACAGGTTACTACGATTACGACGTAGAACCCTCGGTAGATCTTCAATCGAAATTGATACAAGAAGCCGAACGTGAACAGCGCGAGGAATCGCAGCCGATCGGTCACGAGTTACTCTACGAAAACGAAGACAACTATCCGGACGAAAATCTGGACGACGTGAACGCAGCTTTCCTTCAAAACCTGATCATGTCGCAAATGTACAAAGATACCCTCAGCAAACAGCAAACATACGAACCGGAAACGTACGAAGACTACAACGATGACGGTATCGACGACGACAACATCTCCTACGGAAAATGGGACGACTTACCCACCACCAGGCATACAAAAAGTCAAGAAGATGACGACGTCAAAGAACTCAAATCGTTAGCGAAAGCGAAACATCAAAGACAAAAAGTACAACCCACTGATATTCATTGGTTCCAGAGAAACGATTACCGAAAACAAATGACCAACGAGAACAAAAAACGCACGTCGTTCGATGTTGTTCCGGTGATGATAAATGCGGCCGGCAGTTTTTCGGATCGCAAACCGATCGTAAAATTGGCCAGCTCTACTACCATACGTCCTACCACGACCGTGGTGGGGGTTAGACGGGAGGCGAGAGGAGAAGGTCAGAAGGAGGAGGTGTTGATGCGACCGGCAACTCCGGTAAGACATCCTTTCAGCAATCCAGTTCTGGAGATGATGACGAAGAACGAGGAGAAAACTAGGAAACGATCTCCTTCGGTCTACGATACTATCAAACATATGCTGGAAATGGAGAAAAGCCTGGCAAATGTAAGTAATAAGTTAATTTACAGTAATGTTGTGTTTTCAATTCGACTTAAGATCATCATGGGCAAATTTTCTCCAATGACTTGCTTCGAAGATATTGTTTAAAATTTCAAAACCGATAAAATTATGTTACTTACTTTTAGGTCGCATTCCCTAGCATTGAATGTATGTAACGTTCTAGGTGGTATAGTGTCTTTGAAAGGGTATTATCGTGGTGTAACAACAACAACAAGTTTATAACTCAAGACAGACTCCAATATTGTATTGACTACTTTTATGGATTCTGGGTAAAGCTTAAAATAATATAAAACAAATCTAAATCGTTCATGGAAAATATTCTTGTGAATATTCCAACAAAAACTTAATGGCCCTTGGAAGTCAATGTAACAATAGAATCGGAGCTTTTATTCACAGTAAAATATTTATTCCATAATTAATTAATTTCATCAACACTCCACACCAACACTATAAATAAGAATTAATTACCCTAATCCACTGAAAATACTGTTAAAGAACTGAGGACCTTTCGGCTACGAAGTAGCCATCATCAGAGAAAAATAAATTAGAAATCAAAATTGTGCCTGATTAAATACTATTCGAGGATAATAATGCAAACAAAGAGTTTCTCCCAGCTTGAGATAAATCGGAATTTGATAATTTGGTGTGACCTGTATTCAAAATATGTCAGGCTGAAGCAAATTTTTTACCATTATTTTTCTTTATATGGGCAAACTGTTTTTTATGCCGAGGGGAAATGTTCCTCTTAGTTTAACCCACATAGCATTTCGAACAGGACTCACAGTCGGAAAATTTATCAAAGGTGTTGCCTTAACGGATTTTTAACTTGTTCTTGCATCTATAAACTGGTTGTACTGTTAAGTTAGAAAAAAAATTATGGAATTTATTAATTACTGAAATATGATAAGTGAAACTTTTTTTTGAATTTGGTCAGTTGGTGGCGTTCCAATTTCCTTTTTTGTTCAGAAATTAAATTATTAATCAAAGATTTGTAGTAACCAATGTCCGACGCTATTTGCTGAAGTTCTTCTACTGTTGCTGGCTCAATGGAACGTTCAATAATTTCAAAATTGGAGCTATGTTACAACCTGTATTAGGTCGAGTTCTAATTATGTCCAAAATTTCAAGTTAATTAGTTGAAACACGTCGTGAAATGGCAGATGCACTATTGTCCCATTTGAGTGAATGTCCAACCGCTGCGCTCGATGCTCTTCAACAAATAAAAAAATTGAAAAGGCATTAGAAATATGGCTTTCGAAATTTTTTTGATTTTGAGGTATATCAACATTTTCCCACCGATTTTATTCCAGTTGTATCACCGCTTTTACATCGCGACAACCTTCAATTGCGAATCTCCAATAAACTTGTAGATTCTTAAGGGCGTTAAGTTAATCGAAACAGCGAACTAGGCGCGTGTTTAATTCATGAAGCAAATTCGATTTATATTAAGATTGTCTGGAGTGTATACAGTTTTCGAATCTAAATCGAACACTATAAATGTAATTTTAGATGGAGCGCTGAATTTCAGCCCATTCACATAAAGAAAGAGAAGAATCCAAAAGCTGGTTTCGATTTTCTCACCCCACCATTTCATTCATAAGTACTGCAGTGCGCCGACCACAGCCTACTCCCAGGCATCGTGCCAACAGACTTATCAGCCGGGGTTATAACTATGTAATTTACTCCGATGAAAATATATATTTAGGGATACGTGCGCGGAATTAATATTCGCCTCTTCGAATATTAATTGAAAGTCAATTGATCTGATAAAATTATTGGAACTATACACAAACGGTAATTCTGAATTGGAGGCTATCGCAAAAAAGCTTCAAACAGATTTATGGGAAGGGGGAAGAGGTTAAAATGTAAAATTTTGCCGTTAGAGCTTACATTGGTCAAATGGGTCGAACTATGACATTTCGTCTGAAAAAGCATGAGCTTAGGTAATCCTTAACTGACAGTTCTTAAGCTCAACACTAGTCGTCAAATTAAACAAAGCTGGAACTTGTACACATGCACATATAGATAAACTTTCTCCAAAAACAGTTGTTCCCATTCCCTGGTATCTTGAAATACTTAGAACAGGCTTTTCAAACTTATTTTAGCCTCTCCTTAATGCACTTCAATTTTTGCCTTGTACTTGTAACGAACATATAAGCAACATTTCACCGAGATTTGGAATTAAAATATTAAATAGTTTCTCTTTGTTACAGAAATATGGCCCCGAAGACATCAAACCGCTCATGAAAAAAAGAATAATTTCCAGCGATGAAAACTTAACCAAACAGCTATCCGTTCTGAAAAAATCGCAGTAAGAAATAATTACTAACGTATAATAAAAATAAACGATGAGCTTTTTCGATTCAATTAAACTTTCATGAATGGTGAAATCAATCAAACAAACCATTATATGCTAACTGGAAGTTTCCAACGATATTAAAATGTAAGAATTGATTAAATCTGACCTGATTTAAGACTGACCTTAGGCTTAATTTACTTATAAAATTTGTTCAAGAAGTATTCACACGACTTTAGTGACATCTCTTGGTTGAATTCAGTTCGGTATTGTCATTCAGTTTCCCCATTCGAATCATTTGTGTAATAATGTACATAGTATCATTATCTATAGATAGATGTCGATAGTGTTTATTATATTTCTTCATGCCTCCTCATTGCCAGTTAGATGAATAAAACTTTTTATTTGATTAGTGTGGAAAATTATAGATTTAGCTTAAGTATAGGGTACGTTGTCGTTGTTTGTTGTTGTTGGAAAAAGACTGACATTATTTTCCTAACTGTTAAGTAAAAAGTTTGTGAGGAGACAATAATTACCAATATTGTTAATACTATTTTTACATAGACTCATTAGACGATAACGGCCATCCGGCTCGTTTATTATACAGTCTTTTGCTGCTACAATGTTGAATAAAATGTGCTATTTTCAAGACGTAACATGGATGTTTTCTATAACAATAATAATCTTCACTATATCAGTGGTATATGTTCACTTTATGTTCGGTATATTGCCTTTGTCCAAAATTTCTGGTATGATAAGTGAAGGAAGCATTTGACATATCAATGTACTAACTAGTTTGGACACAAATAAATCGAAAGCTAATTCACTTCAGATTTGCTCCGACGTGGCGTTTAGGCCTTATTAGGTTGAAAGTATTTGTAATTTTTTTTCTATACTTTGACTACACGAGAGGTAAGCCTATAATGTTCGAAGAACATTCTGTGAGCCAGTGGCGGAATGGTGGGAGAAGAGGTAGGCATTAGGAGTTCCACAACTTCGCCGTTAGATAGAAAAAAGAAGTTCGGCAGGTCTCGAACTTGACAAGGAATGGGTGAGTAGCTTGAGCTCGTCTAGTCCGCCTATCTGGAATCTCTAGTGGTGGAACAACAGATGAGATTTCTGATGAACACCGACCATGGAAATATCTATAGAAAAATGAGAAATCTCCCACTTTTCTACGATGTTCTAGACAGGTCAATTAATTCGTAACTGTGAAATGATCAATCACACGAATAGCTTTAGCTTTAGTGTATCTTCGGAGCCGAACTCCAAACATGTTTTTGTTCTAAACGTACGTACAAAAATTAATCATCTGAAGGAAGCAATAAGTTTAGATTTTTCTGTTCCCACAAATGGAACTTTTTGTTTGCATATTTGAATAATGCCCTATATGTAGAGGTTATGGGCCCTAAATCTCATGGTCTACTGTGAGAGTCACCATTCCAGGCATACTCACTAAAAACTTAACCCCCTGGCTGTTGCCTCCGGTGACACTTAGGCCCGCTGACCCATTGTATCTTATCTCTCTTGATCATAGTACCAATTCCAGTACATTTGTGCACCATTTTGTACAAGTCCTTCAGTGGCCTGAATATCGTGTACGTTAGTGTTTTGAAGAATGAATACACATCTTACTGTAAATAATGGATTCTAAATTCGATACTAGATATTCTTTTAGACATTGAGCAAATGCTTCCTTCTTTAATACAGTTATATACTGAGCCTGAACCACTCATTAATGTAACCAAACATATTTGTTGTTTTTGCATTAAATATAAAACATTGCAAACTTGGTATAAACGTTGCCTATACATAAATACATTCACATTGCAGATCCGATCTGTGATACAGAGAAATAAGGACTGTGCTTAATGTAGTCTTTGATTCCAGATAATTATGTCATATACTGAGTGTTAAAGATAGACTTCTTCTCTCAACTTGGAATATATTTCAATTTGAATGGGATATCATAATTAGACGCTTTTCATTCGGGAATAATTCTAATTCACCAACATTATAGGAAATATTCAAAGCGTGTACTTCACAACCCTTCAACAATATTTCATCATATCATTGTTGAAATTTTACTGTATTAATAAATTCATTGCATGGTGATTGTAACAAGACAATTATAATCTCTAAATAAGCCCATAACGGAAATCATCAGATAATACACTCGTATTGAAAAGAAGGAAATATTCTGCGAAACTAGAAAATTGTGTATTTTCTGAACTTTCGAGCCATAAATGAATATGCACTGATATGTCGTGGAAACTGGGTAATCGATATTTCCTGCTTTTACTTCTCCTCGGATTTGATTTAGAGAAAGAATAGTTCCCGATATAGATCTAGGAATATTCCCGTTTAATAGAATCTTGAAAGAGATAAGACTTGAGGAATATAACAGGAAGACATTGCTCATACATTCTTTTTATCATCAGCTGATCGATCTTTCCAAAGAGTGCATTAGAAAGTTTCCAAGTCATGTTATTGAAATTTTTTCTTTTATTTTATTGCGGAATATTCGAGAATATTTTCCGATTCAAAGAAATTATCATTTGTATACTTACACTGAACGATCTAGAGAGACCTATTGCGTTTGTGGATTAGATTAATGTCTAACATGTACTTGTTCCAATTTAAATCAAATATCTATTGAAAGTTTGATAGTTATTTTATTTAAGTTAAGAATGGATTCTCATCACATAATTGCTGATTATATTCATGTATTGGTTCACTTATTGACTTTCACTCACAGGGTACACATTTCCTTTTTTTTATAGCTAAGATCATTGGCGAGGCTAGTCAGAATATTTCCCGGGAGTATCCGCAGTGAACATATTAGTGAAAAATGTAATTGGGATATAACTTTTCTACTCGTGTTATATAATAATGGAATAATTGGGAATCTTCCAATTATTTTCATTTTCGGAATATTCTAGAATATTTTCCGGGAATATCCGCGCTGAACAAATCAGTGAGGAAAGAATGTCATAATTGATATTTAACTTTTCTAGTCTTCCGGATGGATTCCGCGTCACAATAGCTAGACTTGATGCCGACGTTTCGCCAACCATTACAGGTGGCATCTTCAGGGCAGGCTTGAGGCTTGAACTGAAACTGTTCAAGCCTCAAGCCTGAAGATGCCACCTGTAATGGTTGGCGAAACGTCGGCATCAAGTCGAGCTATTGTGACGCGGAATCCATCCGGAAGACAAGATTTTTCAAGATTAGCTGTCCGCGGAAGTCTACTATCCAAGGTTTTCTGGTCCTGTTATATAATAATCGAGTAATTGAGAATCTTCCAATTTTTATTTTTATTTTCGAGAATATTTCCCGGGAATATTCCCGGCGAACAAATTAATGAAAATTTCGTTATTCGAATATACGTTTTCTAGTCGTGTTCTATAACAATCGGAAAATTATTTTTTTTTAGGAAAACTCGAAGAGAGAATATTTCTCGATTCAAAGAATTTCAATACGTATTTCTTATAATCAAGTTGTTTCTGAACATTGGAAGGAATTATGAGAATTTTATTTGGGAATATCCGATACTCACGTGAGTCGTAGCTTCAAGCCATCGCACTCTGAAAATTTAATTGAGCACTTCTTCCTGTCGTTTTTTTTTTGCTTCCAATCAACAACGTCAGTTATACTTGCTTATCTAAACCAGGCAATTTTGCCTAACCATTCTGTTGATCTATATTCCAAATCTAGTAATAATCATTCGTCGATAATCGATGTGACATATACGGTGTTTTGAAGTTTAGAGGTAGTGCAGAAACTGAATAAATTAAATCGCTCCATATATCTAATGAATGTCTACATATATAATAATACGAGTTAATTGTTAACGTATTGAATATATTTAAGTGTGATCACTCATTTATCGCCATACTGCGATCGATGATGAGATTGCTTTCATACTAGGCGATTTCCACCAGTAAATAGAGCTTTAAGGTGCTTAACAAACTTAGTTCAGGGCTTTTTATAGTTGAATGCTTCTATATTTTTATAGATGAAGATGTGAATAGATTATATTTATGCGGCGTAGATATTTTACTACTATATAACTTTTCTATATAATGCCATATTTTATATACTGATAAGATTCCTCCATGATCACAATAAAACGAGAACTACTTCACATAGATAATAATAATAATATATAATTATTTTGCTATTTCAAATAACTTCACACGTGTTGTAGATGTTTGTAAGTTGAAATTTACGACTTTTAAGACGCCTACTCAGAATTTCTGAAGAAATCAACAGGAACTTGCATTTTGAACAGCGCGCCATTTCCGTCCGTCAAACATTCAATAGTGTTGAAGAAGCATTGACATTGACTAAAGCTAGGGCATACCCAGCGAAACGCAAAATCTGTGTTATATGAATTTGATCCAGTAAAATCGTACATTTTACCTTGCATCATTTTTTTGATATGTTATATGTGATGGATGACTAAGACGTCGGACAATACCCTCTTGTATGTAACCAAGGCCTGCGCGCTCGACCGTGACAAGCCAGAGGCTATGTAGCTTTGCTGTTGAGTGCATTATAGTCACTTACAAAACAGAATGTTTTGTATCCAATTTGTTCTAATTTTAAAATAATTGATTTTATAAATTCTATAAACAATAGTTCATGATTTATTTTTGATACATAACAAATAGGTACACACCTTTGAATTTTGAACACTAACAATCATAAACACAAATGCCGTTAGATTTGAATGAAGCTGTTCGTTACTTTGTGATAATCAATTTTTACAGATAAAAACAAGAAATTTTACTTTGTTAAATACCACTTTATTTAAAAGAACGATTATTGTAATTTCGAATTTCTCGGTTCATTATCAAAACATACTATGAGAAAATACATCATAGTATTTATACGCAATTTGCCATGAAGGAATCGATCTTAAGAATCAATAGTACACATAGCTACTAAGGCTAATTGTGCTGAGATAGTAATCGGCAAGGGATAAAACTGTCGGTAGTTACATTTTAGGGATTGTGTTACGTGGAACTTAACATGGTGAACAAAGTGTAATTTCCTAAATCTAGTTGCTCGTTAAGTAAATTATTTGAAGAATTATTGATGGAAAGCTGAAATATGAATTCGTACTTAATTAAAATTAAAAACAGCGGAGTTATAACAGAATTTGTTGCCAAAAGTCGTTTATTTATATATGCGATGCATCGAGTTTTCCTAATTTTCCAAGTAAAATAATGGAAACTGGTAAACTAAAATATGAATTCGTACTCAAAAACTTATTTTTTTGTTCCTACAAGTTATGCGATAAAAGGAGTTATAACCCAATTTGTTGTCAAAAGAAGTTTATTTATATATGCGATGCATCGAGTTTTCCGAATTTCCCAGGTAAATTAAAGACGAATGGGAAACTGAAATAAGAATTCGTACTCATAGGCATATTTTAAATACTTTCTGTTCTCACAAGTTTTGGGATAAAAGCCAAAACAACGGGGTTATTGAACTGATTAAAATGCAATTTTAGCAATCAACCTACCCACACTCTTTTTAAAATATTTCTTTACGTATTGTGGTGAATATTTCGACCAAATCAGAAGAACACCCACTTCTTATGAGAGAAGTGACACTAACGTTGAAAGTTAGGTCCTGTGGGTCTTCTCTTATGGGAATCAAGTTTTGGGTCCAAGAAATAAAAGGGGCCCAATTTATGGTCCAAAAAAAATCTGCCCCTCCGAATATATTTATCGTACCAAGGTCTGCTTGGACTTAAATTGAAGAGCAAAATAAATGTATTCGAATGGTCTAAGCTGTGACTTATTCGATTTTCGAGAATCGATATATTCTAGTTCAAATTTCGATCCTAACCTATAATAGCCACTCGGAACGGAAATATCGGAAAAAAAATTCCTACACCATGTAGGTAATATAGAATAAAGTGCCCCAAAGAGGATGATCTCATTTAGAAGTTGTCCAGACAAACCTGAGAGACTGCAGAAGGTACTGAAGTCAAAAAATGAAAGTGCGATTTGCGCGCTACCTATTGAAGATATCAAATTGAAAAAATTAGGGTATATTTTAGAACTAAAATATAGTTCGTGATGTGCTGTAGAAGTAATTTCGGTTCATAATTTTCCCCCCAAGAAAAATCAAGAATTGTTTTTTTCTTTTGCTCATACTACGTGACTGGAGATGGGTTGGGGGAAGGGATTGCAAATCGTTCCGTACTCTGGTGTTGTCTATCACCATCAGAAATTTGAAGTCGTTATCTTCGAAGACGACGATTTTGGACCCCATAATGCGTTTTTTTAACACAAAAAGTGAGGTTATGGCATGAAGAACAGGTCTTGGCCCAAAAAAATAATATCACCATCGTTATTAGACGGCCGATTTGCATAATAATAGCCACCTCAGAAAAATTATGTATGTTATGTCCTGACCAAAAATTAGTGCTACTGAACTATAGTAGCTATGTGTACCAGTAATTCTCAGAATCGATTCGCTTCATTGTAAATTTCGTATAAATAATATGATGTTTCTGTATTTCCCATTGTATGTTTTGATAATGAACTGTAAAATTCGAAATTTCAGTCAACATCCTTTAAAATAAAGCGATATTTAACAACGTAAAATTTCTTGTTTTTACCTATACAAATGCTTAAAATCCAAAAATGGGTTGATATGGATCTCATCAATCAAAAATATCATGTCATTTCTGATTTCATTTAAGTTGTTTGTATTCAGTGGCGTTTGAATATCATTTGATGCAAGAGAAATTTCACCACCAAATAAAAATGTTTCTATTAGAAAACTCAAAGTTAATGTAAAAGCGTAAGTTGTTGTTGGATCAGAATTACTTATTAATCTGAAAAATGTCATTTTATCTGTTTTAAATATGTTGAACCAGTCCGGTGGTAGCGTTATTGGTTTTTCTATAAATTCATTCAAATTTGCGAAATACGTAGACCTTCGATTGAACAAATATTATTGTTCAGATTTAGAAGTATATTCCGAACAATTAGGAAAATTAGTTGACTTAAGACGAGGTTTATCTAAACTTCTTATAACGGTATCATTACGGGAATCTTGTTCTGTAATTGTTGTTACCATGAAATCTTTCACAAGGACATCCGATATCCATTGTTTCCATTTGTAATTTCCATTGTAGACAGGAGGACAACATTTATTTCGCATATTTAACTAATTAACGTCAGTAAACTATCGTACGACACAAACCGCCTGAAGAACCAACATAAACATTTAATTAGGAACCTTTTTTCGAAGCACTTTATTCAGTCATAACACTATTATACACGCTCAGTTACATGTAAACAATAAAGAGGTAAAACTATGTTTAATTGTAATATGTATCATCTGGCACACTCAACACTGGCCATGCGCTTTTACACTAAACGAGTACTGTCGCAAAACTCGTAAGCCTCGTGTTGATGACGTCGCATTTACATTCGTACTAAACGTTCAGGCCTTGTATCTAGAGGGTATTGCCTCGGCAGTGTTCCTGATCATTATGAAATACTTGAGAAAATAAGTAACTCTCAATGTTATTTTCGAAGCCAAATAAAATTTGAAGTAGTAGAGTCGCCCTGAGTTGGTCACGTGGCAAATTCCTTCTAGTACAAGCACAATATGACATCCTAACTTTCAATATTTACTACAAAGGTGATTAAGTTCCTCCAGATCGACCAGTGACCCTGCGTCTAATAGTCCGTGTAGCCATTTCGCTCTCTCGACCTCTTCAGCGGAACGAGTTCACCGGTCTACACCTCTGTTCGAGCTCAACGGAGTGGAAAAGCTGTCCGGAACTATTAGATGCAGTGTTACTGATCGATTTGGAGAAACCTACATGCCTCTATTGTTAATAACTAGTGGGTAATTTGTTCATTTATCAATTATAAATATTTATGATATAAATGTTGATGTTTTCTAGGAAAGTAGATGAAACTATTAAAAAAAATTCATTTAATAATAAACAATATGAAAAAACAATCTGCTGTCATTATACAATATGAATAGTGAGTATATTTCTAGTATATTCCATAAACTTTATGAACCAGTCTTATTTGTAATGCATGCAAATTTATTCGAATATATACGAAAACAAATTGTGAGAAAATATATCTACGTTGGTTCCAGTAATATTTAAATGTTTATTCATACAAATTAAAACACTGACCTAGTTTTCAGATTCCTTTTCAAATCTTCGCTTGAAAGTTTCCATCAATTGTATTTCCCAATGAGATGTTCTTCTTAAATTATGTAGTTTCAATAATGTTTTGAACGCTTGCGTGAATCGGAATAATTGTGCTAAATATTGCCGTATTACGAACATTGCGAATGTCAATTTTTACATATCAACTGATCGAAAACTTTTTTTTTGTGATTGGTATTAATGAAAATTATGTAGGACTTTAGCGCATTAAAAATAAGAGGGTGAATTCCAGTTTGTGAATAATTCTGAACCTTAGTGAGTACCGAGTATTCCAAACTAAATTATTCAAAAGTAGTGATAGTTGATGTGTTTTCACAATTCTTCATTGAATATCTCAATATGTGTCTATTGGAAATAGGTTCAAAAATCTCTGATTTTCAGTCTTAATTTAATAAATAAATATTCCTTCTATAATATTCAAAAACATGATTTTAGTCAAAGCAAGTTCAAATTTATTTAAAAACAATTCCACATTTTTTCTTGGATTTCGCATATAATTTGTTGAATAGAAATTAATCGTTAATTTAAGCATTTTTGAAATTGAACAGAAACATGTATATAGACACTTCAATAAAACTATTACTTGAATTATAATCTATCATTCAAATCAATCATTCCGTAAAGAAATTGTTGAGTCCAGAAGGAACGCGGTGAAATACAATAAATATTTGATAACCAATCCGTGGAAATGAAGAGAAAGTATGACGTTTAGGGGTTCAGGGTTTTTGAAAAATAAAAATAAAAGTAATATTCAATTTGTTATTTGAATTAATTTAATTAATTGAAAGACCAATTACTTTGTTTTTATAACATCGTTTTTTTCAAATTAATAGTTCCGTAAGCATTTTTTGTTAAATTTTAGAGAAATGTGGTAAATTGAAATCAAATATTCGATAAACAATTTGTTTGATGAATAGCAAAGAAATGAATGTCTTGCTGTAAAACATTCGATTAGTAAATAATTGTTAAATAAGAATACTGAAACTATTTATTTCTTTAATGATCTCGAATTCAATTATAAGAGGAAAATGAAAAGGGTACTGATTTCAAAAAAAAATCTGTCTATTATTCATTAGATTATAGGATATTTGTATATAAGAATTAAATTTTTTTCCGTTGCAAACTCAACACGCGTCATAGAAATTAGGGTTTATTTCTTTATGACACTAAGAATGAAGTGAAACAAATTGCTCATAACGAACAAGAATTTTTCCTGGTTCAATAAACAGACAATTTGTACAACCTTCGGTTTCATCGATCCTCAAATGTATATGTTTTTTGTAAGCTGCACTGTTTCCTTCCTAAAAAAAAACCGTTCGATGTAAAGATAATTAAGAAAATCTTGATTTTTCAGACAACCTGAAAAATGTCATGTAGATACGAATGTTACAATAAATGAATGAATCCTATTTGACTTTTCAATTAAAGTTGCACAAATTATGTGCGATGTGAAAATTATTTATAGATGATTTGAGTGGTATATGTTTTTATTTCAATACAAATTGCGATTGAATGAATATATTTTTATTTTGATGACTTAAAACATTGCACAATAATAACACATTTCTACCTATTTTACCTAATGTTACCTATATAGATTTTAAGTGATAAATTCTTGAACTACGTCCATGGCTTATATCTCGACACAGAGTTAATTTTCTATTCTGTGACCTCTACTCTCGACTTCTAATAAATGAATGTTAACCGTAGTACCTATGTTAACACTGTTGATGTTTTGGAATAACCAAATAACCTATTTTCCAATGATTTATTATAATACAGGAAGGAGTAATATTACATAAAGACACATATTTTTGTGATAGTGTTGTACAATACGTATTTTTATTTTAGTTCTATTTGATTGATTGATCTATTTGTCTTTGATTTATTTGTCAAGATATGTGAATTATTTTGGGGTAACAACTTGCACGTGACAAATTAGTTATTCTTAGTTAATTACTTAATTTTCCAACTTGTAGTTTTGTTTAGTAAAAATGTTGAAATGTACATATCCCTTCATATTTTATACCAAATGTAAATACTATATTTTGATATATTGTAGGTAGCTGATGTATTAATTATTAAGAATTAAACATCCTTTGCATTTCGAAAGAGTCACTGCTGTAAATAAAATAATTGTAACTTATACTGACTGATATAATAAATGTCCTTACACTAAGAAATATTCCTTTTTATTCAACATACCACTCCTTAATTTCATTTTCGAGTACCTAAGTCGTTTTATTAAAGCTTGAAGGTTCATGGTGAACGTGACAAGTAGCAAAGTAGAACAAAATCACAATTCAAGTACAAGTAAGTATCTCCAATTTCTACTCATTTGAAAGATGCATTGAGTCTTGAAACTTGGGAATGACATAGCTGCGGCAATTTTTAAAATTTTTAGATGTTTCTGCGGGCATAGCTCACGGATAACTGCTAATACATTGAGCTAACTGGGGCCCCTAGGCACAAGGCAAAGCTGGGGCCCCTTATTTTTAGGGTGTGTGGTGTATTTTTTTATTCAGATCAAAGTCACCAGTTTTCCTGATAATTCAGAGAATCGGTTCAAATTTCAACCTCACCAGATACAGAAATGAAGTGAGATAGCTATTAGATACAATTAATTTGTATTCATGTACAATTTATTTTAAGCAACCATTAAACTTTAACTACGACCAGTACAACTAAGAATAAATCACATTTATTGAGATGATATCTTAGGGGCTAGGAGCCTCACCAGCGCGACCTTTGCCGCCCTCTTGTTATGTTGGAGCTCCTTGTCTAGACTCGTCTTTATTACTAGACTCCATAGGCCAAACCTTAGGTCCTTCTTATAATGGGAGGGTTGTGGTTTTTCCTTTCCTGTCGTTGAGAATCTTAGCCTTGTTAGACCTTCACAGTGGCACAGTATGTGTACTGAGATCTCCTCGTCTTCTTGGCAGAACCTACACAGGGTTGTATCTGCCAGTCTGATGTTGTTCATGTGTTTGTTGAGTCTGCAATTCCCTGTCAGCAGCCCAACCATTATTCTAATGCACTCTTTGGCCTGTTCCACCAATCTCGAGATTGATTTTTCAAACAAGCTCTTCCGCTATATCACAGAACGATTCTGACCCCTACGTGCTGCTTCTCGGGCCAGTGAATCAGCCTCTTCGTTGCCCTTATAGCATGTGTGGTCTTTTGCCACCGAGCTGTAAGTACCAGTCGACTCTTGCGTGTTCCTGGCTCTTTAGTCTCGCTGGCTTTTAGGGAGATCTGAGAGTCAAATTCAGCCTTTTTTTTGTTTCCACCGTCTGAGGGTCTTCCCGCTCCTGTTGTTTTTTTTCTCTTCCGCTTTTTCAAGCTTCGCTGGATTCTCTGCCGTCCATGTTCCAGCAGCCATTTCCCTCTCCGTTGCGCTCCGGAGGTTTTTTCCTGAGGTCTATCTTCTTAATTCCATGAGTGATGTTTCCAGTGATCTTGTTTTCTGATAAGTGAAACTTTGGAATTTTATTGAAGTTGTTTGAGAGAATGGCTCTAATTTGGATAGTTGGCTACGTTTTCATTTCATTTTTTGTTTAGAAATTAAATTATTGATCAAAGATTTGTGATAATCATTGTCCAACGCAATTAGCTGAAGTTTCTCATCTTCGTTATTATAATTTTGCTGGCTCAAAGGGATGTTCAATAATCTATGAACTAGACTATTAAACAGAGCTATTTTATATCTAAATGGTGTAGCTGTATATGTCGGAATCTAAGTGGTTACCATCTTTTATGGTGTTAATATCCAGGAAAGGAAGCTGACTATCTGTTTATATTTCGACAGTGAATCTCAGTGAATCAAATTGGCTATTAAGGGTGTTCAAAAAGCCATGTAAATCAAAATCTTTACTTGAAATCGCGAAAATGTCATCAACATATCTATATCAAACTTTTGGGAACTGACTCAATTCTGATTTTAAGGAGGTTTCAATTTCGCGTAGAAAAATATTGGCCAGAAAACGAGAGAATAGATTACACATCCGCTTGTTTGTTTATAGTAATTTTTGTTAAAAGTGAAATATTTTGCTCAATACATGAAGATGTAAGGATCGCGTATTCTGTGCAGTTTCTATCGGGAATATTGATATTTGAAAGCCGTTTCTTCAGAATGCTTATCGATTCAGGGATTGGAGTATTTGTAAATAGTGAAATAACATCAAATGATAGGATAGTATCACCACGTTCAAGTTTGAAATCGTTCAAATTTGCAATAAGTTCCAAAGAAATTTTCACAGACAAACTTGGTGCGGCTTGGAAGTTGCTAAATTCCTTCAGTAACCGATTGCTATGTTTTACGTAGTACAATTAATGTTGGAAATTATTGGTCTCATGGAATTACCCGGTTTATGAATTTTGGTAAGCAATACAGCTTGGGAAGATTAGGATTTGAAAGTCTAAGTTTGTATTTCAAATTATTTGATCTCAAGAAAGTTTATTACTTTCAAAAGACAGTTCAGACAAATATCTATATAATTTAGAAAGGATGGAATATATAAACGAAAAAGCAATTTATTAAATTCCGAATTATCTTCAGCTGAAGGTAACCCATTGTTTACATTATTATCCCCAAATAGTATTTTAAGAGGTAAATTTTAACTTATAATGTAGTTTAGTCTGATGATGGCTACTTGGTAGCTGGAAGGTTCTCAATACTTTAATAGTATTTGTAGTGAATAAGGGTGATTATTTTCTATCATCAGTGTTATAATATATCCACAGTGTGAACTCTTTTATAGTTTACCTAATAAGTTAATATATTGAGTATAAAACAATACATGAAATCACGTTATTTTTGTCAAGCTGCAGTTAAAGTTGTTCTGTGATCTGCTCTCGCATGCCTGTTCCTCATACTGACATATATTTCAGTGGCTTCTCGCTACTTTTGTTCTGAACAAAGAAGTAATTGTACACTTTTAACAAAATATGGTTCCTGTTTTCCTTATGTTTAGCGATGTGCAAAAGCAACTTTTTGGCGGACAGTGTATATACGTTTTCCGGGAATCTTTTTTCAACGTTTTAATTAGTTGGGGATGTCATGAATTCTATGAAAAACGTTCTGGTAGCTGGTTTTCTATCTATGTTTAATTTGATTCGGCTCTAATTATTTCTTTCCCATTCGGAAATCCCGCCGCTCGAGAAACCACTAATCGAATGCCACAACATTGTACGTTCTTGCATGTCACATACATGCCACACTAATTGACAATGAAATGAGGCAAAGAACGGAACGGTTTATTGAAATGCCCGGAATTCAACGTGGGTGTTGAACGTGCAGAAGCGACAGCATCTTTGTTATTAGATAAGATGAGATAGAAAGGTCTGGGGGCAAGGTGAGTGTTGAATTTCTGTAGCTGTATAGCTGATGTACTTGCTAAGGTGGAATAAATGTCAAAGGTTACGCACAGCCCAGGTCTGATAAACAAGGTCAGAATGTTCGAGCCCTGGTCCAGCTCGAAATGCGAATGTATCCCATGATCCTGTTATTACGCATTCATGCAAAATACGAATGTAACTTGATATCGATAATGTTCTTTTGTATTATTATTCTGGAAATATACGAGCCATTACGTATTCTAACGAAAATTAACGTTTATTCGTCATGTATGGAGCAAAATTATTTCACGTTTAACAAAAACAACTATAAACAAACTATCGGATGTGCACAATCTCCTTTTTTGGCCAATATTTTTCTTAGCGAACTTAAAACCTCCCTAAAATCAAACACAAATCAGATTCCAAACGTTTGGCATAGATATGTCGATAATATTTTCGCAATTATAAGTAAATATCTTGATTTACATACCTTATTGAACACCTTCAGAACACTGTTGAAGTAGAAACAGATAAGCAGCGTCCTTTCCTTGATTTTCTTTTTCATAGATTATTATTAAACGTCTCTTTGAGCCAGCAAAATTACAACAACGGAGTTGAGAAACTTCAGCAAATAGCGTTGGACAATGATAACGACAAATCTTTGATCAATAACTTGATTAAAAAAAAAAAAATTGGAAGTAAGTTAATCAACCAAATTGGAGCCATTACCTTCAAATAGTTCGCTAAAATTCAAATGTTTAAGAAATTGTTGGTAATATATATATTGTTATAAAAGACTATATATCTGACTTAATGATTGAATATCTGTTCTATGATTTACAGACTTGGAGTCACGGCTTATGTGAATCATCTTCAGAATAGATCTTTTATAATAATTGG
Organism: Endomychus coccineus; assembly: GCA_958510875.1. Lineage (NCBI taxonomy): Eukaryota > Metazoa > Arthropoda > Insecta > Coleoptera > Endomychidae > Endomychus > Endomychus coccineus. The sequence continues at coordinate 198,952,622 of OY294068.1, forward strand.
TTTCCTTAGTTAGAATATTAACATTTTTGAAATCGAATTGGTTATAATCAAAGCAGTGTTTAGCAAGGGCGGTGGAATTTTCAAAATTTTTGTTTCTTGTACTATACTTATGGCACATTCTTTTTTCTAAATATTGTTAAGAGATTCCTGTATAAGTCCCACCGCAATCCAAACAATTTAATTTATTTACTGTGTGGGTTTGTTTATCTTTAGGTATTGAAGGTTTTGGATTTGAAATATTTCTCAACACAGCTAGTAGGTTTATGCGCAACTTAATTTTCTCTGAGGTCTCCGGAATAAATGGTAATGTTATAAAATTATCAGAATTACCGTTAATGTTATTTATGTATGACGTTTCATTATAGATTTTGTTTATTCTTTCTTCAATGCTGGGATTGAAAAATGTTTTAGGGTAGCCATTCATTTCCAGTGTATTACGAACAATTTTCAAATTTTTGAGACGGTCCTCTGGGTGAGACAATTTAACCGCGCGATCTTTAAGGCTGTTCTGATGATGGTCGTGAAACCGAAATGTACTTAAAGACGAAAATGATAACCATATGTGTTAGTGTAACCTATTTCCCGAGAATTTATATGTAAACTAACCTAACTTCAATGACAATCTTAGGATTGATGGTTAATAAAATTTTACCTAATTGGTTTAACTCATTGAGGGATTAAACAAAAAACTCGTAGGAAACTGAAAATCTAGTTACACAAATTTAACAAGAGAGAATTAATTTCTAGGAATACTAGCAAATTTAATAAATTACTTTTTTCGGAATATGTACCTTCTTAAAATTCTCATTAAAGTTATGATTTTCTAAGATTAAATGTTCCACTTTATCCGATTTACTATTCCTGACACTGTGTCTATGTTCTTTGATCCGTTTTTGTAGTTCCTTCCTGTCTGACCAATGTATATCATAGTTATCTTCATTATTTCTGAACGCAGAATATTTTAGCCAAGCCTATCAAAAATAATGAAGATAAATTATCCGATGGGGCTTAGAAGCTGACATGTGGGTCTTGTCCTATGATATACATTGTCAGACAAGGACCTTCAAAAAACGGATCAAAGAACATTTTTCCATTTGATACCAGTTTATCGTTTAATCTCTCAATAGGTTAAATACAATAAGATAAAATTCAAATAATCATCTATTGTAATATTATCATTAAAGTTATATGTTAGGTAGCTCTTTTATAGCTATGATGATAGCGAAACTATAGCTGCATTTATTTATTAAATGAGTGAAAATCGAACTTTTAATAGTTATTTTATTTAAATTTAGAATGGATCTTCATCACGTAATGGCTGACTCTATTCAATTAATCTATATCTGTCACAGTAATCGGTACTTCTCAATTTTTTGTATTCCTTATAGATTTCATGTATTTGCCCCGTTACGTGAACTGCTAAACCTCGCAACATTAAAGCATACGAAAGCTTCCATAACAGGATTGAATGGTTGCTATTCGAAGGAACTGTTCAACACCTGGAAGTTCGAAGTCGATAGAGCCTTGAAAAGTGGGTCACAGGATGCAAGTGGTGCACGATGCCGAGAGTAGAACAGAACACAAGGGGGCCAACGACCCTAGCTGCCTATGCCCGGCTATCAACGAACAAACATGCGGAGGGCTCTTTTTGAACTAGTTATTGCTAACAGCTCTAATCTCAAGTGCTATCCATCATTTCATTGGATAGCTGCTATGTAATCTATTTGAACAAATTATAACGCAGGAACAAATAACAACCCTTAACAATAATAAAAATCAATATCAGCCCTATATATTGAAATCATTTATGCTACGAATACATAATAATACATAATATATGAAAGGAAAACAAGTACTGTGTTTTTGCCATATATTTTACTACTTACTTTTCAATTTTCAATATCATAATATTCAATTTACTAGACAGAATTCATGATAATTTACTAATGTAAAGCGAATACAAACATTTCGTGGCAGAATCATTTTATAGGGAAAGTTTTGGTTCTACAAGAGAAACGGTGAGAACGCAGCTATCAATTCCGTGCAGCTGTTTCGCTTTCCCGCGAGCCTGATGAAGATCACTCCATGTGGTGGTTGACGTATACAATGGTTATGAACGCTGGTGTTCCCCAGGGATGGTCTTCGCACTAACTTTGTTTTTGCTGAAAATATATATATGATATGATGATGTCAGGTACAAGTATTCATTTGAAGTCTTCAATATCCATGCTTGGCATCATCACCATAACTACCCTCTCATGGCACAATTATGTTGGATGATTCATTGCCAAGAGCTAATTCATAACAGGAGCTATATAAGTATGTATATAAATAAGTATAAGCTTTGTATTACACTTTATTTATAAGATCCAACAAAAAATGAAATGTCTTCTTGAAAATTAATAAAACAATAACAAAATTTAATATGATAGAAATTATTACAAATAAACACTACACTTGATAAAAATATTTCCAATTATCATAAAAGTAAAAGAAAATACGACATGTTTCGCTGCATGGTGGCTTCTTCATGTCAACAAAAAAACTTAAACAAAGATAATGATACAGGGGGCTGACTTGATGATGTACTATGGCTCTCTATCAATAAAAACTCTATAAAACTTTACTTAAGGAATTCATATTATTCCTAATCCTCAATCTATTTATTTATTAACAGTGTGGCCATTTAATTAAGAGAACCATGACACGTTGGGATTTGATTCCAATCATTGATTAGCCAGAACAAACGTGAAAAATATCATTGACACTTACCCTTTTCTTTCACAAGACACTCAAGATTTTAAAACACTGGAAGGTAAGAGGAAGGATAAACGCTGATATCAATCAGATAAACTCGTACTCAACAACAACAATAACATTTAATAATAAAAAAAATAACAATTAAATGATAATGATAATAATAAAAGAATGAATGAAAATTAAAGATAATAAAAATGAATATTATGGTTAACTTTATTACTAATAAGAATAAAACTAAGATCAAAATCTATACTCAAATAAAATACCTAGATAATCTAAATCAACTAAAAGAGAAATAAAACTAAGATTAATAGATTGATATCCAACCAGGATGAACCTAGGGGATCGAAAATGAATGAAATGATTAAATATATTATTAACTCGAATTTGAATAAATACTGAACAAAACAACTTTAATCAAAAATCTAAAACAACTCTGATTTAGCGAAATCCACCCTTCTTACCAAAAACACTCTGGAGAAACTATCAAGTTAAATTAATTGAAATTAAGTGTCACGTGATTTCTCAAGATACTAATTCAAGCTAGAAAATATAACTGAAGGTTTTAGGCATTATCCCTAGTATTTATAATGTGTCCTTTTCCTTAAGAACCAATCTACAATTCTTAAACGGATCCCTGAATTGTTTAACCAATAAGCAATAAGATTTCTCTCTTGAGGTCTTTAGTACAGAATGTGGGGATTTCTAAATATATCTGTCCTTTACTAAATATCCCTAACTGATTTGAATGTACATAAAACATCTCCAGATGGAAAACATCAATATCTATCTTGTAGCAAACCATTAGTTTCTCGTCGTATATCGGGTATTGGTTCGACAGGTCTATTATATCCTTTATTACTAACTTGTGTGGACTTTTACAACCTTCTTGACCTAGCTATGGTATCATACCACCCTCGTTGAAACGAGTGTGAATTGTCTTATATTTATTTTAGAAATTCCTTAACTTCCTCAAGCTACATTCAATATTGAACATCTGCAAGCCCTGGATGTTCTTTACTGTTAGATATTTTAATTTTACATGAAATTTCGATTTACTAAGAATGACTTTGTTTTTTTAAATATTGGAAATAACCTGTACTAAACCCTTGTTACATTACCCCCTTGTTAAAAAGAATCATATGGATCAGGACGGAAACAAATGATTCGCAAAAAGAAAAAAAAAACATACACATATACCTATACAAAAAAACACATATACCTGAATAAAAAAAAACAAATAAACAACAACAATAACAAAACACAAATTACAAATTTCGTTGTCTTCATCATCTTCTCCCTGGAATGTGGATCTGTTCATACATTGCTTGTAGATGGAGCTGTGGTACCTGGTCCTCTTCTTCTTCTTCCATTTTGTTCTCTTCTGATATTTCAAATTGGATTTTTGATAAAGATAGTGTAAGTATATGCTACTGCTTGGCATTGATTGTTCCTCAAATATTTTTTCGTTTTGGAAGGTCCTGAGCCTCTTCCTCATTATGAAAAAAAAATATAGCTTCTGGTGCACCATACTGTATAATTGCATTCATGAATAGGCAAAATTGTTTCCCCTTCTGCTAAGGAAACTCCAAACTTCTTCTGTGACTGATTCGATACGTTTTGAATTGATATTAACTAAATTTTCCGATACTCCTTTCCTTTTCCATCCAGGAAACGCGCGTTTGAATGATTCCATGTCCTCTTTCGTAAAACTGATGTTTCTGTCCTTGATATTTGCGTCCAATAGACTCGCGTTTTCCGATTGCTTGATTCCCGGCTTCTTTGATCCATTCTGTGCTGATGAAGTGGGTTGACTCGACGATGACTTGACACGTGATCGTTGAATCCGACGTGGATCTCTTCTGAAGTACCTAGATGGTCCTGGAGTTAGTCTCTGGATAAGTTCTGGGATCCAACCAAGGTTCCATTCCGCCAGGTGTTCCTGTGAGCTCCGTTGTTGGTCCTTGCAATCCTAGTTACAGCTTCGCCATATTGGAATTACTAGAACATGAAGAAAACATCACGTGTATTAAAATAAAATTAAACCGAATAATTATTAGGTTTCCTGTTTAGATTTGACCTGAGTCCGGTACTGTGTACACTTCGCGTATGAGATCCTCTGACTCCTTCGACTATATTGAAAATTCTTCTTGAATCACGTACTTTTTCAGCTTCTCATGTCACTCGTTAACTCGACACTAAAACAAACTATCTCCTATTCTTATTAGCTGTAGCTAATATATAGAAGATTAATTAAAATCTAAAAATTAAGCAAAATTTGAAATCAGTTTTAAACAATCGTCGATTCTCTTCATGATTATAATGAATATATCCTCCTTGTCCTCTGGTTTGTTCCATTCTTGTCTCGCAATCTATGTATATTGTGTATTGTATTACCCACATCTGGTTAACTCTTCATAATTCTTTATCTCTACCTGAAGTTTAATGGTGCTGTGGTGCGATGGTGCAATCCCTGAATTTACTACAATTCTCAACTCAACTCTATTGACTTATTCTTTCTTTCCTGTTTACTTCTGTGTATTATTTCAATTTATCTAACCGCACTTTCAACCTACTCAAATGAACTCTGATCTTTAGTTTATCAAATTCTTCTATTATCTTATTAGGGCTGCATTTTGCACTTCAATAATTTTTAAAGACCTTTCTCTTTGTATGCTTACCTGTATTTAACCCTTATATATCGTACTGATTTAACAAAACTACTTCATCTCTTAATCTCAATTCGATTGAATTTGTATTTATTGAATTAATCATGTATTCTTTCTATATTCATTTTAACGTATTGCTACTATTCCTGTGAACTATTTTATTGTACTTGATGAATTTTGATAATTCCTTCCTCTGCGACCAATTTAAAACATTTAGATAAATCATAGTATGAATATTCTACATTTCTATCAACTAAAAAAAATATTGGGTTTATCTTTGTGAATGAATTAACGAAATATATGTCGTTACTTCCATTGAATCAATTATATTGTAATGAATATTTGATATATTTTGACTTCTACATGATTTATAATAGTTTTTCTAGTGATATTGTTACCTTTGTATCATTCGCTATGTTGAAAAAAAAATTACTCTTTCTTTATTAGAACACTAACATTCGTTGTTTCTAAAATACTTGATTTGATATACTTATTTTTACAATTGGGACTTTTAATTCCAAATCTTGACTATATCGGTTCTAAATTAGAATTAATGTTACTTCCTATAATACGATTTAAAATAAAATAGAGCATATACCTTCTGAATTTTCTTCTCTTCCTCAAGCTACATTCAATATTGAACATCTGCAAGCCCTGGATGTTCTTTACTGTTAGATATTTTAATTTTACATGAAATTTCGATTTACTAAGAATGACTTTGTTTTTTTAAATATTGGAAATAACCTGTACTAAACCCTTGTTACAATGATTATGAATTCAGATTATTTAATGCTAAGGTTAGCCTTGTTGTTCCAGGCACTAAAATCTAATTATCAGTTTGCGACACGTTGTTTGTGTAGAAAGAGATTAAGAACCGGAAAATATAAAAAATCTACCTGATTATTAATTAATTATTACTGTGCTTATATTTATTATTTTCTGAGTATTCTAAGTTATCTTAAATCTCCCCTTTATTTGCCACATGTCAGATTTCTAAGTTTTAGTTAAATTGTCCCTAACAAATATTTGGCATAATAGGTGCAAGTTTTTTTTCTACAAGTCACCCACTGTAAGGGAGAAAGACCTACCACTTTCACCTATATACAAGTTTGGACAAGATCCACAATTTAAACTGTAGACTCCAGATTTCACTTTTTTTTCAGACATTTCTTCGTTATTTTTTGAATGTTGACTTAGTATGTTGATACTTTTGAAAGAAGTAGGCAAATTCCTATTGTTCAATGCATGTTTTACATCATTTGAGATTTTATTGCAAAGTTCTCAAATTGTTTGTGATTTATAGAGAAAATGTCTTCAATAGCAATATTATATTCCTCCTTTTTCAACATATTACCTATCAGATTGTGGTCCAAATTATTGTTAACTGCTTTGGATTTTATAATATTCAGTTCCTTTTGGACATTTTGGGCTGATATTGGAATCGATATAGGTCCGTGGACCTTGCTATGATTTGCGGCTACGTTTGTGCCAAATTCGATGGAAAACTTACTTAACACAAGAAATAGAAGAAACAATCATCATCCAGTCTTAATAAAGACTGAAGCCTTGTTTGTTCTTGGCCAAAACTGTCTAACCCCTTTTCTAAAAATGTTGCAGTTCACCTTCTCGACTAGCTCTAGATGAATTAACATCATGGCAACTGACTCATGTTTCAATACTGGGCAATTTCCAAATTTCCAGGGAGGGGCAACAGCTTGATTCCTCTTCCGGGCGCGTATGGCTCTTAGATAATATTCAGAAAAGATCTTTCTACCATACAGCGAGCAGTGTACCAACATAATTCGCTTGGATCCGCATGCTGTAAGGAGAACCCATTTCAGCACAAATCTTTAGCAGATCTAGTCATGGCATGCTTATTAGTCCACATTTTTTCCATCTTGATTAACAGTTGCTTCATTTTCTTCACGTCAATTTGCGAGTTTAACTTTAAATGTTAGACAGATGTGGGTTCTCTACGATTAAACTCTGCCACATTTTAGACGTGACCATTTAAATACTGTGTTTCCATATAGATTGATAGTTTTGTGCCCTGCAAGCTCTCCGGACCTAACTCCTGTGATGATAACGCAGAGAAATTTAAAAAAATGTACCATCTTGAAATAACTCGAAAATGGAGGATACTTTTTGAGATTTGTTTAAATTCAATCGAGCGATTGTTGTGTTATTTAACCAAATTCGTTTTTCTTACTACATACTTTATTTTCAACCGTGCCATACCTGAAGTACCAAAGCAATTTCGACTCATAACTGGAAGCTATTAAAACCGAAACAAGTGACCTATTTGATCGGAGCTATCTTCAACGGGTAGTAGGAATCAATATCCAGAAACCAGAAGATTATGTGCTATAACATTAATTTATCATGCATAAATGAAGCAATCATCGTTTGATGACACAGTTTTGATATAACTTGAAGCTTTCAAAAGTTCAACAAGCGCACCATCTGGGCGTTGAACCTCTGCACCTTTATTTTTGTCTAATTTAATTCCGAATTTGGGATCATATAGAATTCATAATTTAATTCTCTATACAGGATATCCGGAAATCCAAGTGCCAAACTTCACCAGGTGATTATACATGAAAAAATAAGAAAAAAATTCCATATCAACATATTTCCGGAAATATGTTTGTACTCGTTCGATTAAACTATCTTTAATCCAAATTATCTCGCATTGCTGAATTACCTTTTCTTCAAGATAATTCTTGTTTTCAATTGGAGCCGAGTAGATCACTGATTTCAAATAACCCCAAAAAAAAATCCAATAGGTTTGAGTCGGGTGAATGAGGAATTAAATGATGTAGAACTCTAGAAAATCTGCAAGAATCCGTGTCAAATATGTGATTGATGCAAATAGAGTTAAAGCACTTCAAAGTCCGGTCGTCTCGGGCAATTATGTTCTACCGCAACGAAAGTAACATTTTAATTCGGCTTTAGTCTTTTGGACTATCCCAAAAATGTCATCAAGAAGATCTTGGCAATTGACGAAGTAGATGTCAATCGTCAAGTATTATACCCAAAGTTTAGCACTCTTACCGGTGGTTACTCTGTTATTTGAGGAGAAAATAAGTTTTTGATTCTAGTCCATTTTAAATGTTAGATTATTTTGGGTGAACCAATCCTCCTCCATCGACCGGGTATTGTCAATTCGGGTGATCAGACTACGTATATGATGATGTCGTACAACTATTCCTATCAAGTCTTCCATATCCATACTTGGGATCATCACTAACAGCACCCTATCATGGGATGATCATGTGAAGTCCATTGCATAAACCGATTCACAAAAACTTGGATTTCTATTCCGTGTCAAGAGCTGCTTTACATCCCAACAGCTCCTCATAATCTACAAAGCAATGCAGTCCTGGTCCTGGAGTACTGTTCACATATTTGGGGTCAGACTCACAAACATAATAAGCTGAAGCTCTTGGATTATATTCAGACGAACTCAATCTAGTCACCCCTTCGTTGGCAAGCTCGAGATTCTATCGAACGACGAAGTCGTCTATTTGCCTAGTGAGGTCTTTCCTTATGCCTATAACTTCCAAACCTTCAAAAAAATCTCTGTCTTTGTTCCATTCCATCGACAATAAAAATAAATTCTTCATTATTCTCCCACGGAGCATGTTCGTTAGGTCAGATGAAAATGCTACTTAAAATTTGACAGCGCACGGAAACTACGATGACGAAGTTTTCCATAATTGATTTAAAATAAAACGACAAAATTGGATTGAATGCGGATAAATGTTCCAGAATGTAAATAAGCGTTGTGCAAATTGGAAGCTTTTCGCGTTGTACTAGATTTATTTTTAACGTTGTCTTCGTGTTAACTTCCTATAAAACCTGGAAACGTGTGTTTTCGATGTTGAATGCTTTAGCGTAAATAAGAGTTTATTTTTAGCGACTATAGGATGCAATTAAATGTTTTCACCACCGTTAGGAACCTGTTGTTTGACCCAATTATGTATACAGACGTTAAGAATGAAATAACCTAAAACAAAATAACATAGACTTATAACTTTACATATTGCATATTTTATTTTTGATTTTTGGGCTAAGTCTCTCACATTGTAGTGTTTCATGTATATTTCAATTTAATACAGATAAAACATTGTCTAGTCTCAGCTTTGGATAAAGGATGAAAAAATTATAAACATAGGATTCCTTCGATTCCATGGTTAGGTGGATCAGAACCATTTCTCTCACAGAGGCCGATAACGGTGCACATGTAACCTGAGGGTGAGAATTTTGCTCAAAACGTAGCCGACCGGTTAAGTTGTTGTCTGATTAGGGATCAAAGTACCTCTGGCAGTCTAGATGCGAAACCTACAGAGTGCCAAATAGATCTTATTATTCGACTATTTATTTTGGTGACTCTTTTGTACTTTTATATGAGCAATAATGTACTCTTTTTCTGGTATTTTTTGCATAGTTCATGAATGACAACTCCCTTCTATTTTTGACTTCTCGAATCCAGCAGTAATAACTGTGCGGTTACGGGTTAAGTCGTCTAACTAGATATAGGTTTGTCTATGAGCATGTAGCTTCGAAACATACAGACTGCCAAACGAACCCACCTGGATTTAAAATTAATCAATCCGACATACAGATACATAACAACATAACAACGAAACGCTGTCTGATTATCCCAATGCTTTGATTAAATTCTTTATACAATTGAAGGCTCATTAATCTGCTTTTGCAAAAACATGCACTATGACCTTTTTATTCATTGTCGGTCCTTATAAAATACCATTATACGTTCGGATGCATTATTCATTTTTGTGAACGTTAAGATGCTCTTGTTCCTGACAGATTCAGAGTTGCGTGAAACATGATAGGAAAATTTGAATTGTATTTAGGTAAATATGTATTCAAGACTGGAAATGACATTCAATGGATATTTTTAAGGTCAAGATGTCATACGTTTCTGAAGGTTCTTAATTATATCAAATGTCCGAGTTGTGAACGATCTAAGCACTAGAGTTTAACGATATTATCTTGGTACAGTTTGGCTCAACCAATAACCCCTATAATAATAATAATAAATAATCTTTATTCATGAGATCAAGAGAAGTATGATATAGAATGCGTCAGGACAGATAGGTACAAAATTAAGATAATGCTACGTATATCTTTAAATAATATTTTCGAAATAAGTGCTGCAAAAGGTGAGTTATAGCAGAGTATTAACATATTCCGATATGGAGTAATAAAATTTCTCTATAAGACTTGATTTTAGTGTGTATTTAAACTCCTGTAGTCGAGATTCCTTAAATTTTGCGGAACATGGTTATAAATTCTGTACGATTCGTTTTTCATGGTTCCATAGATAGTGCAGTTTGGTCTAGTAAGATAATGTGTTTATGACGAGTTTCATAATTGTGCAACAGACTATGTTCCTGAAAAAACTCTTCTTAATATTTCTTAACGAAGCAGGCACATGCTAGGATCTATATTGAAGAGATGGTTAGTATATACTCTGATAGCTTAGGCAAATCCTTGAGCATTTTCCAAGCACAGATCACGCTATAGGAAAATGTTTCCAGCTCAATATAGACCTCCGTAGACAGGAAATAGTCATCATGTCCGATAGTCAAGTAGCCATCAACGCGCTGAGCCCCAACGTAATCACCTCCAATATGATCTGGGAATGCTTGGAAAAAATTAATCAACAAGGCAAGAACAACGCAGTCACCATCCTATGTGTTCCGGGACATACCAGGTGAAAGGTAACGTAAAAGCGATCTCGCAAAACAAAGGGGCTGAAACCCCGTTTATGGTACCCGAAACCTTCTGAGGCATAAGCTCCAGCACAATACTAGAAGAACCGAAAAAAGAAGCAGGCAAAAAAAAGATCCCATCACTGGATAAGTCTACAAGGACTGAGGCAAGTAAAGATACTTCTGGGAAACTACAACCAAAAAATATCTAATGACTGCTTCAACTTAAGCTAAAATAAACTCAGAGTACTAACGGGAATTCTAACAGAGTACTGCCGGTTGAAAGACGGATCGGATTAGTGAAAGAAGAAGAGTACATCTTCTGTTAGGATAAGGACGAAACTTCCACCCACATCCTCGCAGAATGCACCATCCATCAATGGCACGAAACCTTGGGGCATATTAAATAGAAGAGGGAACCTTATCTAACTTAATCTGTCACTCATTGTTTGGGAAGGGGGAGGCTTTAGCCACTTTAGTCTCTCTTCTATCCGCCACTGAAGCTTATTATAGGATTCATTCGTAATGAAGTAGCGAACGCTGATCCATTAGAATGACAATTACTATCGTTGAAATGCGGCATAAATAAAAATGAAATTTTCATTGTAGGATATAGGTACATTTTGAATTGCCACTGGGAGTTCAATTTAGCTGTAGGTGAACGCAAAGTTCCATTGCTGAATTCGACAGATTCTAGATTCCTTTCGATCGATGATCGTAATGTTTCCGTTCAGCAATATACAAATAGAAATTTCTCTTCCAGTCTCGGATGACGTAAACGAATGCCAAGTGAATCGACTCATACGTAACAGATCGTCCTTTGATTTGCCGTTTAATTCACAGCAAATACGTTGGTTTCACAGGAGGTGAATGTACCCTTTACTCTTCCATCACCTAAAATTATAAATTTCCGTCGATGTCGGACGAATTGTTGGCGCCGCTATTCAACTCAAAACCGAAAAGTTGCAAGAGTTTTCCATTAATACTAGTGACGCATCGACAATAAAACAGATGAAACCGACAAGAACAACAAACGACATCGCATACCATTCGTTAAATTTTATCGAATATACCGAATAAGCTCTTATCGCGACAATGTTCGGACTTTCTTTTATTTAAGTTTTATGTTCGACCGGCTTGCATCAAGCATAAAGTATTCCCGTTCTTACAAAGTCATTTTCCCAATTACTTTGTTTTGAATCCGGCACCTTCAATAAAATATTTCTGTTCCTTATTTCGTCTAAATTGCATGGGCCAAACTTCACTAAGCATTAGAACTCATTATAATTAGGAAAGTTTCCGTAAAAATAGTTCAACAAATGATTGGACGAGTTCAAGATGAAATGAAAATGTTTTTGTTTCGATTCAAAATGTCTAAAGATAAACAAATCAAAGCTTGTACATTCATTTTACTTCTTAAGCAATATATGATACTGATAAAACTACGAACCAAAATCATTCAGCAGCTGGTGATAATGGGGACGTTTTAAAATCTTTGGCTTTTGTTATGTCATTTCCATTTACTTAGAAGCGGCAAAATTTTTCCCTTTCAAGGAAAATTGATATGAGCTTGATTAGTCAGTAAGTATTATCGCAGAAATTACACATTATATTTCTCAATATGTTTTATTATTTTGAGAAATTATGCCACCTGATTCCCTAGTTTCGTTCCTCTAAAGCAGAGGTCCCCAAACTTTTTTGTTTCGTAAACCACTTGCCATGTTTTTCGGTTTTGGTTAGACCCCCTGCTTACCTAATATTGAATTCATGCAAATTCATCAAATGTGTTTTTGACAGCAGGTATAGTGCTACTCACTTTTAAAGATTTAAATTTCTGACTGTAGTGAAGTATGAAAAACTATAAAAAAACACATGTTAAGTTTTATACATTTATTAATTCAATTCTAATTGAAATGAACCAAATTAAAATGTAGTATCTGGCTAAGAAGAAAATAAATACTTTTAGTGGGAGCTGAACCTGATACTTTAATACTAAATTTTCAACATTTGGCATCAATTTAGTTAGGTTTAATCTCAAATCTCCTCGGTTAGTGATGTTCATTCTGTTTCTTTCTTGTGTTAGGAGATTGGCAAACCCTTTCCACTAGATTATGAGGATGGAAAAGCAAGTAAAAACTTTCTCGCGATATTCCTTAATACGTATGTCTTTTTGAAGCCAGAATTGTTGATATCCGTTTCTAAATTGTACCTTAAGTTCTTGGTTAGTAGTTTTCTCCAGCACTTCCAAACAAAATGAATGCCTAGCCTAACTACCAGTTTATATTTTTGAAAATATTTTCTTAATAGGTACTTTCCTTTTAAAAACTTCGGAAATAAATGAACGTGTTTGTTTCTCACATTCGTATTTATGCATTGACGAATTGAACAAGAAGTCAGTGCAAGTAAGAGTCTTGATACGCCGTCTTTGAGACAAGAATGGACAAAAATTTCTACTGCTCGTATGAAGGTAACCCGCTGTAACTTGATGATATTTGTATCATTATGTGCAAGTTTTTACAAGTTCAAAATGACCAGAAAGCGAATAGCCTAACACCTAACAAGCAACAAATCCATCTGTATAATGTGGATTATTACATTAATTGCTCAAACGAAATCTATTATCGTGGACCCCCATTTACATCTCATGGAACCCCAATTTTTTTTTCGTTGACATGGACCCCTTGTATGTCATCGTCGACCCCTGTGGGTCGATATAGAACACTTTGGGCACTGCTCTAAAGTCTAAAAGCATCAGCTATTCTTTATTTTTTCTGTTTCAAGTGACATCGGAAAGAAATATTGCTGTCTGTTGGGCCAAATTTGAATATTTTATGTAATCACAATCGGATTTACTTCTTTTTTGTTTGGTTTAATGATAAACGTTCTCATTTATTTGAGACCCGTTAAGAATAATTCAATTTTCCATAGAGTTGAATAATTATACATCATACCATGAAAGGTACCTGTAGGTATCTGTACCAGGTGGAAAACAGCGTACTGTAAAGTGCAGCTACAGTATTCAATCTTCTCGCCGTAAGATGTCGCTTTGCTATGAAAACAAAATACTGTGGCCCATAGATGTAGGTATCTGTAGATACCAACGAATTCGGATATATCCGAGTTCGTTGGTAGATACCTACAGGTACCTACATCTATGAGCCACAGTATTTTGTTTCCATAGCGAAGTGACATCTTACGGCAAGAAGATTGAATACTGAAGCTGCGCTTTACAGTACGCTGTTTTCCACGCTCCATCCATAGGAAAACTGTCTCTGTAATATCGCGCGAATTTTCATTCCAGTTAGGTATAGTATTATTTGTAGGATTGTAGGCTATCATATTATATACCATTTGTTTTCTACCAAAATACGAAAAATACCTAATAAAATTTTTTGAGTACGTAAGTACATAAAGTTTATTTCTCCTACTCCTGGAGGGGGGTCAGCACTTAACATCTGCTAGGGCTCTGATAATTTTATTTGAAATCTTATAATTTATCGGTAAGTTTCTGATATTTCTACCGTCAACGTCTGGCAGTGGCAACACACGGCGTTTGATGGATGATTGTGTCGATGCAGTTGACGATCTTTATAATATTAATTAAAAGATAAACCAGGAAACGTGCATTACTGATGAAAAATTATTGGTCGCTTTTCAAACTGATGATCTGTGATTGGTTGAATCGTAACCCACGATATCAGGCTTTCGCTACGCGGTTATTCTTACATTTGGGTTTTGATGAAACTTTGGCCAAAATACTGTTGGTTTAGCTTAACAGTGCCTCACTTTGGCTAAAGCTTGTATAAATAGTGCCTTACTTTTGTTACACACTAACTCAGAAGAATCAGTTGAAAGTATTTAAGGTTTAGGAAAAGTCCTTCTTCAGTGAGGTATTTCAAAACATGAAGAATTATTTCATGATAAAATGAAACTATTCATTGCAATAGAAAAGTTTTTTATTGAAAATCAGAATAAAGACATAAATGCATTCTCAAATATCATGGTACAACAGTAAAAATAAATAACTTAATAACAATAATAAGACAATCCATGAAAATTAATTTAGTTTTTTCTAAAACTTCTCAATATCGGATAGATATTGTCCAGGGCTTCTTTTATATCTGTCCTACTTTTGCCTCCAGTGAACACTATCTTCCCATTAACGAAAATTAGTAAAACTATTCTAGGTTTGATCATTCGATATATCAATCCTGGAAATAATTCTGGTTCATAACTGCAACAAATTCAAAAATTTACAATAACAAGCTTTAATACTTCTAAGTGTGAAATGTAAAGGTAAAGGTAAGGGCAAAAATTAAATAAAAGTTGGAAAATTTAAACTTTTCCCTTTGACAATTACGCGGGAGTCCCTCAGGGTTGCAGTTGGAACCTATCTTGTTTGTTGTAAACAACTTGTCTGGATGAACTTGATTGTTTTTTTTTATATATTTTGCTTACTATTCAAAGCTTAAGATTTAAAATTACATTTTGATGAACTAACATTATTATAAAAAATAATAGAAGGTGGTACTATATCATGATATTTACTTAAATTCAGTACAAGCTTTCTAGAAAATTGGCATTTGTAGATGGTATTAAAATCGAAAAAATTGTTCTTTACTCAATTTTTTGATCAAATTGATCTTTGTTTTACTTTCTGTATGAATATATTTAATGCATTTTTGATAAATGTTTCATTAGATTTTGAAATCATTTATATAAAAAAATATTTAAAATCTAAATTAATGTTTGTTAAATTTAATGCAAGCATTATTTAAATTTTTTCATGATTATAATGCATTTTCAGTTCTTTTTTGGATTAGACCTTACCTATTTATTAATAATAAATGAATAAATTTATGAGTACCGAATAAGAGAAATTATTTTATGAAATAAGTCAAAAAATATGACTTTCTGTAACTCAATATACTTACCTAATAACAGTAATGACTTATAATTTTTTCTTACCTACTAAATTGTCCATGCAATTGATTCAAATTTTCTAATTTGATTGGAAACCTTAAATCACAAGTTGCTACCAGGTTTTGAATGCGAAAATTATTAAAATGTATCTGAAAATAGATATATTTAGTAACATATTTCAATAGATTAAGAACTTACATTGAATCCCAGTTTTTGAATGATCCGTGCAAACTTTTTGGCAGCCAAAAGGCTTTCTTGTTCGTTTCTACTGCCAGTGCATACGATTTTACCCGATCTGAAAATTAGGGCTGTTGTTCTCGGTTGCCTTATCCTCATGACAACTCCGTGGAATCTAGCAGGATTGTATTCTGAATTTCTTGTCCTTGCATTGATAACTGTCAATTCTAGAGTGGTATTCAGACAAACAGTTGATACACAATTTCTGTAAAACAATTAACTTACAATTGAAATACATTTCATGTAAAACTTACTGAATTGTGATATTTGTGTGTGGATCTCCTGACACTGATCCCGGAGTTGCCACTATCATTTGTGAATTGGATAATTTTGGTGTAGAAGGTTGAGGCTAAAAATAAAACCTATGCAAATTTCCGCCAAGAAATTATCAAACTAATTCAATGTATTTGAATACCTACTAATTGATTACTGAGAGATGGTGCAGACCAATCTGGCGTTGGTACTGCAGGAGTAAATTTGGCAGGGCTACTGAGCATAGCTCGTAAATACACATCGCTTTGTTTATTGTCCATATTGTTAGAGAGCTTATTTTTTATTATCAGGGATTCACCATTCCTAATTTAAAGATAAGGGTATTACGACATTATGTCATCGTCATATTATCCCTTAGCGTTAGCATAACATAAATGCCATAATGTGGGATAACGTAACATTCACAGTAACCTGTACCCCAAAACTGAATGATTTGCTGAGGTTTTGACATTGAGACTTAACCAAGAAAATTACTTTCATTACTCTATGGTAGAACAGTGGTAGTCTATGCTCGTAATACTCAGTGAAAGTGACGATGGATATGGAGAGGAAATGTGGAATAATCAGACAAAATGTAATTACTTCCTGTAATAAGCTGTTCTATTTAGAAATATAGAATGCTCTTTCTCATATTCGCCGGAATCTAGGTTCATAGAAACAACAATATCACTATAAATAAGAAACCATCACCCGTATCCACTGAAAATAACTATTAAAGTACTGAGGCCCTTTCAGCTACCAAATAGTCATTATCAGAGTAAAATAGTTCACTGAACTATTTCATAGTTTATTGGAAACAATATATTTGAGAATTCTATAGGCTTTAGAACGTTTGAATTCATTTAAAGCTCATACAAACCATCCAAACTATCAACAATAGGTGATTTTTAATTCTGTGCGTCTCATAATACATAGAATTAGAATATCTTTTTGTATTTTTAAACATAAAATTTTTTTAACCTTTCAAAGATTTCTATGGTGTAAATAGTTAAGAAATACTGTAGTGTATTTACGTTATCAACAATATAATAATGATGAGATAATTCATGTTTTTTTTTTAATTTCTAGCGTCATCAGTAATTTTTGTTTGCTTAGAATCGTTTTTGAACCAATCCTATTTACAAGCAACAGCTGTCTAGCGAATATGGTAATCTTCCCTAATATTCGCAATTATTCGAACAAACTCCGTATGGTATCTTTTTCAATTAAACTTTGACCTGTGAAATCACAAGATGTCGCAGAGAAATAAAGTTAAAGATTTGTATAGAACGGTAAGGTTTTTGAAACTCTTTTCATCAACAATTAGTTTATGGAGATATATTTCAGCTGTTACATCTAGGAAAAGATTACCCATCTGGATTTGAATTTTTCCGCACTAGACTTCATAAGGTATTTATGAAAAACAAGGACGAAAGCAATCCTGAAAATATCCAGAAGCTGATTGTTCATGGAGAGTATGTAGTTAAGGAATTGGAAGCTTTATATATGCTGAAAAAGTATCGAACTTTGAAGAGAAGATATAACTATTAGATTCCTTGCTCATGTTTAGATTGTGATTGTTTGAAATAAATTACAATTAGATTTCTAATTATATGGAATAATTTTACAAAATGCCTTAATTACAAATAAAACTTTGCCACTAGATGATTAAATAACTATAAAGTATGAACCAAGAAGACTAAATGAAACCTGAGAACTGTAGTAAATTTCACATTGAGCTGTGCCTATTTTGTTGAATAAATGTTGTGATTGATAAATTGTATAATTTTGTTGAACCTAAGTTCACTCATATCCTTTTTCAATAAGTTTATGTTCAATTCAATTATAAACATACAACATGAACAGGTTATTTGAACATTGTTTTGAGCATAGTCAAAATATACTTTGACTATGGTTTTGAGTACTCAAATTCATATGAACATTCTGCTGCCAACTTTGTATTGATAGCTGCAACAGAATCCACAAGACTTACTAATTTTGTTACAGATCCCGTTAGAAGGGAAATTTCAAAAATAGGTATTTCACTGCCATCTGTGTCCAAGTTGTGAATCTTACAGAGCGCTCTACTTTCGTCGTGTTACAGGTTTCTCATCACAGAATATTCAGAATCTGAAAAATGAGCTGTTAGTTATGATTGTATTAGCCATAGCATATTTGAACGGGGTTTTCAAGTGTCTTACTCTCTGAAAATAACTAATGAGCTCAAGAGTTGTACCAGC
The DNA here is from genome assembly GCA_958510875.1 of Endomychus coccineus. Classification (NCBI taxonomy): domain Eukaryota; kingdom Metazoa; phylum Arthropoda; class Insecta; order Coleoptera; family Endomychidae; genus Endomychus; species Endomychus coccineus. Next base: position 198,971,444 of record OY294068.1, read on the forward strand.
TTATTTTACTGCCATCTCTAGTCAAATAGTTTCAACTATGATCGTGTTAGTTAGTTACGCTTTCTATCGATACATCCTTCAAATGTCGAATAGGAGATGACGGTGACGTTATATCGTTAGCTACAGCACATATTAACCTTGATCGTATTTTAGATTGAACTCATAATAATTTTGTTACAGATTGCGTTCCAAAATACTTTCAAATGAATGTTTCAGTGTCATCTGTGTTCAAGGGGTTCAACTGTGAATCCTATAGATCGTTCTATTCTCATCATGTTACAGGTTTCTCTTCAAAGATATTCCAGATGTGAAAAATGAACTGTTAGTTACAATTGCATTGCCATAGTATACGTGGACGGTTGTTCAGGTATAATATCCCCTGAAAATAGCTTATTAGCTCAAGAGTGTTACCAGAACATTTTACTCTCATCTGTAGTCAAGTAGTTTCCATGAATCTTACAGACCGTGCTAGTTAGTTACAGTTTTTATTTCGATACATCTTTCAGATGCCGAATAAAAGATGTAGGTAGCGTTAGTATTAACTACGTCACAGATAACTTTGGTCGTATTGGCATCTGAGCTTTAATTTTCATGATATAGAAACTTTATTTGTCGCTGGAATATTAATATTATGATTGTCAGACAATATTTTTGGTCAACGATTAAAATATATTTTAAATAATGGTTTGGTGTAAGGCCACGGTCGTATATACAGGCTGGAAACTCTATGTGTGATATGAGTCTCTTACATGTCGCCAAACTAGTAGTCCCTCGCTCAGCCACCAGCTGGCGCATGGATCGAAGTATGTTGTCAGGAAGTCAGAATTAGGCGCCATATCGTTCAAACACGGTCGTATACGTGCCAGAGTACATCCCTCGACTCATGCGCCTCTCTTTTGGTACTATGCAACAGATAGGAAACAGCCTCGAGTTTCCAGATCTGTATATACGACCGTGGTCTAGGTGTATCTAACATAATTTTGACTTTGGGAGAGAAAGAAAACATTTTTGTTCAATAGAATTTACTTCATAACCAGAAAGAAACTGACAAAGTAAAGCGAGCATCGTATTAGTCGTAATCTTACATTATTGATGTTTGAAGCTAAGGATTCTATGGTCTAAAATAATGAAATGATCAACAGGACCAGTGATATGATTTATTTTGTCTACTTAACAAGAGCAAGGATGCCACATTTCTTTAATTTTACAATATATTATATAATATTATCATACTTATTGTTCTTTATGTAACATTGAAAAAATCAACTCTCCAACATAACAAAGTGCTAACAGGCTACACTGTAGGAATAGTCAAAGCCGCTTGTGGTCTATATAAGATGAACTGAAAACTGAATCGGTGAACGAGTTCAACTCGTTCAACTCTAAAACTATATCTAATTACGATCCCTAATATATTACAAGTTAAATGTACTGATCTCCTCGTGCTTAGTGGTCAAAATATACAAAATTAAAACAAATTATATTTACATACATGACTTTTTCGAATATTCCAAGTATTTTGTACATCACAATAATTAATTAAAGTATGCTAAGAATTCTACAAATATTCTTTAGATATCTGCATTATCCAAAAACATAACCTTTTTCATTATCTGTTTGGTCGTAACAATCTATTGTTTTACAGCTTAAGATCAATCGATATAATAGACCAAATTTGTAATTACTCGCGCGAAATGAGTTTCATTTGTATAAGCCGGATTTTTCGCGAATGCTGACGTTCAAATTACTGTGAATATTCAAAATAACATAGCCCAACATCATTTTATTCATCACAACATGTTTTAAAATGCCATCGATTTCACGTTAGTCTAATAAATATGATAAAGCTAGAGTGCAATTTCATTCTAAATGATTCATTGGGCCCGTATAATGGTATTGGAGGTAGGGTAACATTTATTAAGGGGCCATCAATTCTTTTATAAGTCAGTATACACAACATTTGAACATTATTTATACGTATATACATAAAAAAGGAAGAACCTCGTAAGACGATTCAAACGGATGAGTATTATCTAAAACTTAATAAAAACATTAGTTATGAGTATTTTAACAAATTGCAGATTTACACGACAAGCACAAAGTTTAATAATTAGTGTGTTTTTTTGAAGTTTGGAGCTGATATAATATCACATTTGTCTGAATATTGGACAGAAATGATTAATGTAATGATATGAATAATTTCAAAACAGTTCACGGTTATGAAAGCTACTTTTACATCAACATTAATAAAAAGAATGGGAAAGAATATAATAGAAATATCATACAATTAACATTATGCATGTGATATTATATTTGTCGATATTTTAAATTTATAAAACCATCGAATCTTATTACTAATTTCAAACGTTTTACTTATAATAATTGGAATGAATTCTTAAAATTAATCTGAATTTATGTTTGACTACGAAATGATAACTCATTCTATTTTAATGTTACAAAAAGTTAATATTTCTAAGTATTCCTCTGAATGGTTGAAACGCCCTTGTATAGAGGATGTATTATTAATAGTCGATATACGGCGAAAACTGACGAAAGGTGGGAAATGGTTAAGAATGGTATTGATTTTAAATGTTGAGCGAAACATATTATCGAAAAAGTGCTTCACAGGATGACCTGGTGAAGCAACTGTAAACTCTAAGCGTAATCATCATCTGTAAGCCTAAACTCAAAATCCATGTACGTGAATACGGTCTTGGGGAAAAGTCGATGAAAGTGACATAGGCAACGTATGGTAAAGAGGTGCAGTGCAGCGGCGCGCCAAATCCCACATTATTGAGATTATTACCCTATATAGCGGTCTTTTCGAATGAGTTATTAGCAATAATTGTCAATAAATAGTTATTAACGTGCAAATTTGCATTTTACCCAATTCTTCGAACATATTAGCTAATAAAAAATAATTATGGAGCCTCATCTCAAGATTGGCTTGTTTTGTATTGTCATATAAGATTTTTAAAAACTATAAACATGTAACTATAAATTTAAAGTTGCTTGAATTTTATTTTCTTTAATTTCTTTGAATTAATTTCATTGCGGCCACATCTATGATAAAATTTTGTCATTCATTTTTCTAATACCTTGAACATAATGGATATAATACATATTTAATTATGTTTATGTCAATACGTTTCAGTATAATCCAAAATCTGCGCTATTCACAATCTTCATCGATAAAAAAACTAACACAAGTTTTAAGATAGGTATAGGTATATGTTTTATGTTGAAATATTCGGAAATGAATTAATATATTGGAAAACACTAATTTCAGGTACAGTGGACCTCCAACAAAATTACCTTAAAAATTATTGTAGGAGTCGAAAAAAGATTGGGATGTTATATTTAAAATAATGAAGTCATGGTTAATTTCTGGTACAACCGGAAATTCCACCATTTTCAAAATATCTTCATTCAATAGAGTCCTTCGAGTCTACAATCAACTTTTCAGATCTGTAGCAGTAACTCCACGTACAGGTTGTGCCTTGGAAGTGTTATTTATTTGTCAAACTGATTATTAAATACTTCTAATAAATGGTCAAAAAAGGTCTCCTTCTATACATATTGACAATTGATTCACTCTCGTTTACGGAACATCTAAGTCGCGAAATTTTTTTTTTTTACTTTCAACATTGTACTCATTTCCAGAACCATTTCATATTGCTCTCAACAATTTCCTACCCGGTCATGTATTTACCAATCGGAACGCCGAAATTCTGAGTATAAATATAATTCAATATAAAATATGGTTAATCTAAATCTTATGAACTTCATTGGATGAATAATTTTATGAAACGTATTATGAAAAAAATATTTGTGCAACATATATTCTGATTATATTTTATATTTAGATTCGGTACAAATTCATACGTAATCGTATTTTTCTTTCTATCAGCTATTAAATATTTTAATCTATTGTCTTCATCTAATATTTCAATTATCAGAACGGGATCACATACAGATTGAACATGATCATTTCAAATTATTTTTCAATTAACATATTACAATAAGTAAATAATACAAAAACATTTATTATACAACTATGTAGTATTATTTTAAGGAACGTATTGTGCTTTGGGATTTGAACTAAGAACTTGAATAATTAAATGTGACTGTTTTTATTTCTAAATTTCCATACTAGGATACCATTTATTATATTAGTTATTTATTATTGCAGAGAATAAGCAATTTTCCTATTTTTAACGATGTTTACAAATATAGTAATTCAAATCCTGATTATAGTTTCAACAATAGCGAGTCATCTTCATTAGTATCGTTTGAAGATGACATGCTAGTGTCGAAACTGAAGTCACGATTTGTACCTTAACATATGTGATAAAAAATAAACTAAAAGAGTTTTATTTTATTATTTAAATATAATAGGTACGTACGTATTCTCTTTCCGATGAACAGAATCAAATCTATTTAAAAAAATGCAATTAAATATAATTGGGTTTGATAAGAAGTTTCTAGGTTCCTTATATTATGGTTCAACTTAGTAGATTTTGAATATTTTCATCTCCAACGATATCGATAAAATTGTTTATAATTAATTTAATAATGATTTACAATCCCAAAAGACAAATGTACCTCATAACATAACCATATGGACATTCGATATATTTTAAATGTTTGGAAGAATAATATCTATTTACATGTTGTCCGTAAAATTATCAATAAATTCCGAAATGTTACGTTTAGAAAAATTATTACTAATTAATTACTGATATTTCTTCAGATTGGAAACTGTGTTGTGGTTACATTGAACCAAAAAAAGTCTCTGAGTATTGTTAGTTGAACGTAGGATTCCCTTTGTAACAACGACAATGACATATCATCGTCATTATTATACAGTGTGTTCTTTTTAATTGCACACAATTTCGTATCTCTCAGTATATTTTCAACTATGTGTTCTCATTTGAGCGAAAAAGTACAATAGAGACATCGTGTTACAAATCAAGCATTATGTTTGATTTTACCGCATGAAAAATCGAAAAAATCGTCTGTTTTATTGAATATGCAACTTCTGAGACATACATATTTGTATTCAATTGAAAACGGACACGCCTGACGTTCCATCACATTCTAATCAATATTACTTAAAATTCCTAATTAAGCTTATTGCCTTCTAACTTCGATTCAGATTTTCAACACATTATCATAGAATTTAGAGTTAATATTGCTTTGTGTTAATTACACAAATAATTTATTGTTTAACAGCTTAGCATTTTCAGGGATTTTTTAATATTATTTTACAGATTCTCCACACATTTCATTAAAGTTTTTTAATAGTTACTTGATTTGTATTCATCAAATTATTAACTGCGGGAAAAAAATGTTGTCCATAATATTTGTTTGTCGCTTTGAATCCAAAAAGAATCACATATCAAATAATATCTCTGGAAAGATGTTATATATAAATTCTCGGAAAATAGGTCACACTAACACACATGCTTATTATTTTCGTCTTTACGTCATCAGAAGGTGTATCACTGTCCAAGCCGGAATTCTTTAAACTAATTGTATCAAGCACAAAGCGTTCTTATCGGAATCTGTAAGCAATATTTACAAAACAGAAAGTTAGAAAATTCCACCGCCCTTGCTAACCATTGATTATAACCTTCAATTCTATTACAAAAATGTTGATAGTTTAACTAAGGAAATCAATTGTTATAAAATATTTATCCTGGAGATGATTCACATAAAACGTGACTCTAAGTCTGTAGATCATAGAACAGACGTTCAGTCATCGAGTCATATTTATACTAATTTAATCAATTAAAACCATTTCAAAATCCTACTTAAGTCCTTATAATGATAAAAGTATATTTTAGACAGAATGCTGAAATAACAATATTTTTAGTAAGGACTGGCAACCTTTTCCTATTACTTCATAAATCTTTAACGTCTGCTTCGAAAGTGAATACTTCAGCTTATCATAGTTTGGTTTCAGTCTTATACAAACATTGCATGACATGACTTCTATTATTGCTATGTAATGGCTTCTTGATACATATTCATATATTTAAAACATTATGGCGTTATAATTTCGAATACTTGTGTTTCTGTTCGTTTCGACGACGTGGGCATTTTCAATTACAATTAATACGATAAGGAAGCTTTGTGCTTGATACAATTAGTTTTAATAAATCCCGTTTTAGACAGTGATAAGTCTTGTGATGATGGTCGTATGTGTTAATGTGACCCATTTCCCGAGAATTTATATATAATTCATACCTGGGTCAAGAATCATTCAATCACATCGATTTGCGGTTTTTTCGAACCGAATATTTTAATTTGCTATAATTTTTCTACACGCACTAAGACGATTTTATACAAAATACTAGAAACTGTTAACATTTTTATTTTGTATTCGTTGAAGGCAAACATGAGTAACCTATTAATTAACAAACAATTTCGAAATAGTAATTCACTCTAGACCTACAACGGATTCGGTTATTTAGGTTACTCAGAAAGAAGTTTGTTAGATATTATAATAAATTTTATAAAATATGACATCTATGATGTTACAAATATACACTTAAAAATAATCATTTGGTATATTTTATATCATAAATTATCCTTCTTCGTCGCATTCAATTTTTTTCACCCACCTGAAAAGAAACTGAAATTTACACTCTACGATAATGGATACACTTTCGATTTTTTTAAATTTCCTTTTGAGCGAAGAAGTTGTGGTTATTGGTCGCTACAATGATATGACATCATTTCTTTTATTGAAATTATCATTAAAGTTATGGTTTTCTATTATTATATGTACCACAAAGGTTAAATCCGATTTATTATCAACGTAACTACGACTTTAATCACATTATTGAAGGTCCTTCCTGTCTAACCGATGTACATCATAGGGCAAGACTCACATGTCAGCTTGTAAGCTCTATCTATCATCTAAATTACTGAGAGAATTTGATATTTTAGTAGTTAATGGCCCCATATATGTGATACTAACATAAGAATAGTTTTGTTTTGTTGTAGGAAACACTGATCGCTAACTTGTATCGTTTTTTATCTAGGATGAAAATTGTCTGCTATTTTAAGTTGAAATTGATGGTTTGAAGTATTCTTAATTATCAGATTAGTATAGTATTGTTATTAATTTTCTTGATGTTTAAATTAAAAAAATCAATGGAGTTTTCATCCTCCATTTCAATTGTGAATTTAATATCTGGACGGATTGTATTTATGAATATTGTTTCGGAGACAATTCGTTGTTGTTAAAATGGTTTTTATAATTTCTCAGATATCTTAACTGATGGGACTGTTACGAATGATATTGCAGGTCTCACGGGATTATTTTCCTTGTGAATTTTAATAAAAGAATATAATTTAGGGGTTGTGGATTCGTGAGATTTAAACGGTATATTTGTTTCTATTAAATGTTTAATTTCCACTAGTTTAAGAAATAAATCTGACTTAAGTTACGATAACACCGTAGCTTCTTCAAACAGATGCTACTAAGTAATATTTCATTTTCGTACAAACTTTTCCAAAATGTTATTGTATGTCTTAAATGTTATTTGAGCTGAATTTACTTTTTATCTGTTAGTATCCAGTCCCCACATACGTTTTATCTGTCTAGTTCTGAGTTCTGGAGTTAGAGGGTGATCTATTTGTCCGAGTACTTAGTCCTCATGAGGACCATTCTTTCGCCTCCTGAGTGGACAGCTCAAGTAATTTAGTGGCTCTTTAATGGGAACTTGTCCCGTTTAGGAATATTAAATTGATAAATAAATACGTTTTCAGATTAGGCACTAAATAGTCTAGTGTTTTAGGGTATATTCGATTTTATGTTTAAACTTTGTTTTTTATTGCATATATTATAGAAACAAATCGTGACTATAGTATCATCAGATGACACGCTAGTGTCGAAAATATAGACACGATATGTGATAAAAAACAAAGTAAAAGTGTTTTATTGTATTATATCAAGTTCCTTCGTTATTACAGTAAATACCTACCTCATTAGGGAGCAGTTTAGTCTTTCTTTTCATCTTCAGGGTCCTTCAATGTGTGCCACTGCGCAATGGGCCTACGGGGTGATGCCAACATATCTGACCAATGACGTAATTCCGTTCCACTTGCGTTGTATCCTAACACGACTTTACCGATGGGTTCAGATGTTCCAATTCTATCATAGTCGACAACTGTCACAACCAAGTTCACTTTCTGGAAACGATTTACCGTTTAAAATTCACCTTAGACTCGATTTCGAAAGCTGATTTGTAAGTTGCAAAAAATATCGATCTACCCGATTCTGAATGCTGAATCAGGATCTATATAATATTTTCTCAATCAATATTACCTGTATTTGTTCGAATGGTACTTCAAAAGTAAAAGATTCATTATAATACGGGTTCAGGGTGCATTTTTTGATGCTCGTCTTCTTCTTCTTCAATCGTTTACCATTTTGCATCAGAGCAATTTTCACGTAAGGATCTGTATAAAAAAAACAATAGTGTTTACATCTACAATTGAGCACGAAATGGCGCGTACAAACCAGATAAACCGCCAACGTCCATCTTCTTCAAATTCTTAGCTTCCAGGATGACCACCGTAAGTTTTCCAGCTGTGGGTACATATCTCAAAGAGAAGCAAATATCTCCCAACTTGTTTTCCTGTAATTTTTCAGGATAGAGTGTACAGATAGTAGCTTGAGGAAAAGCTTAATCACACCAGTCTTGTTTGCGATGCTTTCGTGAACGCTCTCTCTCTTCGATACAATGGGATTTGTTTTGATTCGGGTAGATTTTACATTGTTAGGTTATGAAAGGATTTGGAAATAAATTTATTCTTCGTATACGTATCAAGTTCTATCTACTAGTACTTATCTACATTAGTTCATTCGTTTTTATAGATTCTCTTAATGTCCTAACCAATCACTATATAAAGGGACACAGCACTGGCTATACGTTACTGAAGCAGTGTTTGCGGCCAACATCGTGAAGGGATACTGTGACTACAAAATATCGTGAGGGGAATTTTTAAACCTGTATTATTAATGATAATCCAAAAGGGTGAACACTTAATTTGGATAGTTATGCTCATGTTTCCATTTTCAACAAGATACACTGTAGGATATGATGGTTGTATGTGTTTGAGCCAGCAACAACGAAACTGAGAAACTTCAGCAAATGGCGTTGGACAATTTTGATCAATAATTCAATTTTTAAATAAAAAAGGAAATTGGAGCGTAGCCAACTAACCAAATTAGAGCCATTAACTTCAAATACATCAATACAATTCAAAAGTGTCACCTATCGACCTTCAGTAATTGATACATTCCATAATTTGTTCTCTGAATTGGCAAAACAACCAGTCTATAGATGTAAGAATAAGCTAAACAACCTTTAGCAACACCTTTATCTTCTGGTGTAAGCCATTTCTATTTGTGGTCTCTCATATTGTGATAATCAAGTCCAGTTACGTCCTAAATTTTACCGTTTATATATGAGATTTTGCTATAATTATGTTAGTTTATAAAGATATATAACATTCATTTGTGAAAGTAAATGATACATGAATTATGTAACTAAGACTCGTTGTACAGGTGCTTATAACATGGATAATCGAATTCTACATTGTTACGATTAAGGTGCAATTGTTATTTCCAATTAAAAATATTGATTTAGTTTCATATGAAGAATTCGAAGAATAAATTTATCACTAAACCTTAAATCACATTGAACAATATAAAAAAAACATGAAAAAACTTTACGAAATTCTGAGTGTATGACTAAAACATTTATAATAATATTGTGAACAACACTTGAACAAGAATATAAAACAGATAGGGTACACAAAAGAGATTTTTGAAATTGGAACTGTCCCTCTAAAATGCATGCGCAATCAAAGAAAGTGTGGTCAAGCTTGACAGAAGTGTGGACCTCAGACGGTAGGGGATAAAGGGATTAGTTTCGAAGAAACAAATTACAACCGGGAAGGATGGGGGACACAACACCTATAATCGGATAGACGAAATTCACAAACAGATAGCGGCTTGTGATTGCCTATAAGCGATTTAAAAATATTGACACTATTTCTACGGTTTCCAGGAGAGATAGATTGTCAGTTTTAGTGAGCTTAATTCTGTTTCTTTTTTAAATTTCTTTCAAACTTTATAATCTTCAAGGCCCTATTCGTGAATTATGTACAGACTTATCAGATCTGTCTATGAAGTATCCTCAAGGAGCATAAAACATTCAAAATGAATGTTCGTTCTCAGAAAGAAACGAATCGTACTCGTTTAGTATCAATCAGAGTTCAATAGAATTATAACCATTTCGAAGGACTAACTCGAATGTCTTTTAACTTCGCAGTTTATTATGTTTTACTGGAGCAAGAATTATAAAATGAATAGAAATGTAGAGTATTGAACAGAAGAAGATATTAAATATTTTTTAGTTCCTTTAATCGGAAACGTTTATCTCGATTTAGTTACATGTATTTTGGAATATTATGTGGAAAATGTCAATATATTTAAATGTTTTAAAAACCCAAACATAAGATTGTATGTGAAAAATATATTGTCTAAATGGTTGTCTGCTTTATTATTTCACTAAATATAAATTCTTCTATACACCCAGCTCAAACCAGCTTGTTGTTAACTAAAATTTTATCTAACACAGTACAGAATTTTCTATCTAGAAATAATAAGATTGTAAAAGAAAATATGTTGTCTTTTAATTTATCTAAATAAAAAACGTCTATATTGATACTAGTGAAAATTGTTTGTTAAATGTTTGAAAAAGAAATACCTTAATTTAACATCAGGAACTCCATTAAAACAGTAAAATAACTTTACAAACAGCTAACAGAGTTTACTTTAAATTTACTGTGCTCCATTAATCTAGCTAAGGTGCATTTTTCATGCTTGTTCTTTACACAGCAGACCTAATTAGTTTATAGTTAGATGAAGTTTCAAAAACAATACAAAGACTGAAACATCTACCGGATTTTCACCAGATGAAGTTGAAGTACAGGCACCTTCCAATTATGTCTAAAATACATTGACAGACCCACTGCTGTCGAAATAATAGAAAACTAAATGCATTTGCACTCGCCATTATCCAATAATATCGTAACACATGTTGCTAAGACTCTCCAAACGTCATCACGATCGTCATCATTATAAGTGCCCTCGAGGCACTTAGGTCGCCAGATTGACCCATTGTGCCCCCCAAGACCAGTAGCCTATTCTAGTCAAGAAGTTGGTGGCCCACCAGAAACCCAGAAGCAATCGTACAAGGATCATTGGGACTTAGCAGTCCTCGTCCCTGGTCACCACAAGGCGGCCTAGGTCTTATAAAGGCTATGTGGATCCCGTGAAGGATCTGTGGCTGTAAGCCCATGTGCTACCAAAAGTTGTTTTGCAAGCACAAAAGGATGCAAAAGCCTTCCTCACTCGGTATTCGAGTATTTAGAGTCTAGGATTAGGTGAAACTTCATCGGCCCCTTTAAAATGCAAGGCTCTATCTAGAAAGGAACCTCCGGAACAATTTTTTAGGCCAAGCAGTACATTATTTATGCAAGATGTAGTTTTATGCTCCAAATTTTATTTCAATTATATTAATGATACCACAACTATCATTTCTTTTCATGAATGCTTTCTAACGAATTCAGATTCAGAGATTACTTGTAAGTCAAAATGCACGATTTAAGTTTAAAGAAAAGTCAATTAACACTTTTAAACGGTTGAAAGCGTAATTTATGTTTTTATTTGAACTTAAATTGTGGTTCGATGGAAACATTTTTGTCTTCGTACTTATAGCATAATTGGAAGATACGTTTCCTTCAGAAACCAACATTGAAAAAACGTTTAAAAAAACAGTTACCAGCCAAATGCAAATGCCAACATAAGGGGTCATGCATATGCAGAAATTTAGGAACAAAGGTAAAAAGATGAGGGGCAATCAAAGAGAAAAATTTTAAAATATGTTTGACTTCTACACATTTGTTTTATTCACAATATCACAAGGTCGATCCATTTCGAATAATGGATTATTCCGAAAAAAATTGATAGCGAATAAGAAGTAAATTTGAGCCACAGATCGACTCAAGATCTGGAACCAATTGATATGCGTTTTGTTGTGATTCTGTGAGTACAACATCATGTATTTTTCGATAATAAAGTAGATATTTATGGTTTACAACTCAAATGCATGATCAATAGAATCAGTAGAATGTTTAAAAAGATTTGAAAACAACTTACCAATTTCAGAAAAAGAAAAATCCTTTGTACCGTTTATGTTATGTACGTTTTTGTTTTGGAAACAGTGTGTTTTTCTGAAGTTGGTAAATTAAACTGTAGATCTTAATTCTAAAATTGTAAAACTACATGTGTCTGTTTAACAGAAACAAGCAAGTTGAATCGTAAGTAAAATGAGGAAATTCAACAAAATTGTGATCTTTCTAAATTGCTTTTTCCTGCATAACTTTTATAAATAATGAACGGTAGAATCAATGACCATACAATGAAAATATCAGTTTTGACAATGTTTATTATCATTATAATCGCCAATAGTTGCTAAATTAACCGCAACATAAGCTAGTGAACGGTAGTTTTAAACTTTTGGCGACATCTATGGATTTCATCCTGAACTATTGTCGTAGCGCCATCTACTAAACGCATTTTCAACGAATTATCAATGCTAATATAACGTTCGGGCCTAATTTATAGTGGTAAGTTGTTGATTGAATTTGGTGTAATTGAATTTTCCTAAACGGTCATTGATTCTGGTAAAAAGTGTGTCAGTAATGATGATTATATACTTACGTGAACAGTTTGTTTGTTTGGAAGCATCATGCATATACGCGTCGGCACAACCATAACAGAGCCATACCAAAGCAGAGCAGAGAAATTTAGGGAAAAGAGAAAAAACAATTTACGTAAATACAAATCCACTGCAATGACTTGAAGGGAGATATAGTCTCGATCTACATTGCTTCCTTCGGCAGATTCCTGTAATTTTTTCTGATCTAGCTTGTAATCAGAGTTAAATGTTTTCGAATCTGAACTGCTTTCATGAGAAAAAACTTTCGGAAAAACTATTGTGTTATAATGGCAAAACTCCATTCATTAAATGATTGATGTGCTAATTCTGATTACAACCTAGGCAAATGAGTTTGAAAGGGTTTCGACAGTATTTTGCAAAACTAATAAGAAAGTATTTGTGTATAAACTACTAAATTGTTCTTAGCCTCAATGAAATATGTATCCATTCAAATGAATTCTTTATTGGCACATTATGTACAGGCGAATTGCTTCCACGTACAATAAAATAAGCTCATAAACTGAGATGTTATGAAGAAGAAAAATTCCAGAGGTAATGAATTGTTGCTGTAATGATGTAATAAGGCTTCCAAGAACTTAAATTTAATAGTCCGTTGTGAAGCAGCTTATAGCGAATATGTCGAAAATGTCGATTCCAACAAAAATGAAAAAGTCATCAGCTACATGTTCATTCATTTTCTTCTGGGAAAATTACACGCACTGCAGACTGCCCATTGCTACACAGTGAACGGAGCAAAGGAGCTCAATTTGTTACTTTTTGACTTCAGAATAAAATCTTTTATTTTTAAGTTTAATTTATTTTTCACCGTAACATTTACCAACCTGTCTCAATAGCTACACCGTTGAATTTTTTATTGAATTACCTTTCATTTCGGGTCTCATAAGAGGTAGTAAATGAGAAAATTGATAAGAGGGTGAATGGTTCCAATTTAAAAACAGCGTTAATATCTTCAGGTTTATAATTGAAAATCGACGTTTTCGGGGATTTTCTTAAAAAGTCTTGTGCTCAAAAGTTATGGCTTTGTTGCAAAACTTTTTATGCACACTGTATATCATCAACATCATCATTAGAGGGGAGGGGCTTTGACCCCCAAATACACTTAGGCCACCCCGTAGTCAAAAACCTATTCTATTCTCGCAGGTTTGTGGCCCGCCAGAAACCCACAATATTGCTAATGCTGGCGTCCATAAGTTTTTCTCGGATTAGTTTTGCTTCGCCTAAGTAACAGTGCCTGAGGGATGTCAAAGTAGGGTATCCCAAAAGGATGTAGGAGGCAGTTTCTTCCACTTCTCTGTTTTTCCTATGTATATAGGATCACCTGTGATGCTCATAGAATGAAGGTGTTTGCTAAGACGATAGTGACTCATTAGGATTCTAGTCAATTCTTTGATGCCCGTTCTGTTTAGAAAAAGGAGTTTATTTGAGAGCGTAGGAACAGGCTCTTTGATAAAAAGCTTGGACTGCGTAACGCGTGCTGATTCTCGCCACAAGTCAAACCACTCTTTGTTCAGTTGTCCCAGAAGGGCAAGACCCCCACACAATTTGATAAAGCGACCGTTGGCTCCGGTCAAACAGGGACGCCACTTTATTTCCTTCAACTCCACTGTATCCAGGGACCCAGATGAGATGAAATTTATTTCTTCTGGTTAGTTCAGCCAGTGTATTCCTGCATTCTTTGACAAGCCTTGATGTGACTCTAGGTAACTTGAGAGCTGCTGTCTTTGCAAATATATATGCGCCTATTTAAATAGTTTCTTCTTAGGTTTTCCATGACTCAAGTCAATATACTTATACAAATAGCTATTATATAAATGCGGTAACCGATTTTTGCTTACAGTTTCATTAAAATGTAAGTAAGTACTTTTGAGTACGATTGTTTGCTATATTAAGATCATTTCAAAGAAGATAAGGTATCACGAAAAAATGAAAATAGTAGAAAGAATAACTACTATCAGAACGAAGGGCTATTATAGTTAATTAAGAAAATTATTAAAAATTGATATCATTCCAAGGTTTTCCCTCTTCGTACTTTTAATCACACTTCAGAATGTACGAATACTGTTAAATGTTAATTTATTGTTATCAGTATATGTTGGTGTAGATCTGCCAACAGTTGTATCAGTCGAAACGAATAATATTTTATGAATTTCGTATTCATGCATGTGCCAGTAAAGATAATGGGCAAAACGTACACAAATTCATCGAAATAAAGTATAAAGTGCTATAATAATTCATTTAATTTGTGCAAGCATCCAATGGTCAGAACTGGGTGTGAGTTAAAGGGAACCACACACTGACAGACTTGCCCTCGATGTCGTAGTAACGCAAGCCGGTTAGCGTATGGGACGTTTCATGAAATGGAAATTCGTTCGTGCACAACCGCACGGTTTTTCTACGATAATCAACGGGTAGGCTAGTAGATTCGACACCCAACTTTCGATAAGGAACAGACTCAAGTCTAAAAGTGTATGACCCTTTTGACATCCGATTGAAGCAAGGACCGGACTATGATCTAAGAATTTAATCAAGTATAATGTCACCTGACCGCCTTCGCCCTCCACACTTTGCAATTCGCGCCATTCTTCGATGGTTTGGGCTAAGTCAATTTGACACAAGGGCACCTTAACCTCTCCAATCTGGTCGTGCTTCGAGAATCGGTCGAAATCGAAGATGGCGAACACCAGAGTCTTGTTCATTGCGTCAGCGTACGGCATGTTCTGAAATTACGGAGAAAACGATGTTGTTACAATCAACATTCTTAATAATTCAGGAAACAGTACCTTGAAAACAAAAGTTTCGTTGAATACGGGATTCAAAGTTTTTCTGTGGACTTTGGTTTCGAATTTCTTTTTCTTGTCGGGAAGTAAATAAACCTTTACATAGGGATCCGAAGTTCCACCCATATCTAGAGCTGGTAATTCTTCCGCTTGTATAACTGTGACGGATAAACTATTTTGATTGAAATCGTATTCCAACTGTGAACCAAATAAAATTGTTAAGTATTATTATGACGTTGCTAAGTCCTTGCAAATGTTACTTTTTGGAAGTTATCCCTCGTATATACATACCTTATATTGTACTTTCCCTAACTTCTGAATTTCCGGTTTTTCTCCATCGTCTGGCTCTTCAGCATTTTCGGTTAGTTCATCCATATCCGGTTGTACCTGTTATAATTAATAAGTATCAGTAAGAGATTTGAAGTCTTCATTTGTTAATTTCGATTGGGTTTAGGCAGAAGTTCTCAAACTTTCGCACTTTTGCACGAATAAGAATTTTAAAACGGGAGTAGAATACTGCTGACTTCACGTTTTCGCGTGTTGTTTTTTTTTTGAAATTTGCAAAAAAACGTAAATGCCTATAAAACGTTTTTTATAGTTTTAAAGGATAAGTACCTACTTCTTAAAGGTGTTATGTCTTCGCATACCAGAAGTAGTACGTTTACCACAGTTTGAGAGCTCCTGGCTTACAGCATTTCGTTATAGATTTGGACCCATTGAATTAGAGGAAATTGCGTAAAAATAAGACTAATAGGATGAAAAATGCATTTTTGTTTTCGGTCAAGGCCAAAAGTTTGACCACTATTAATAAAAGGTTTATGAATTATTATATTAGTGTTATTCTGTTTCAGAGTGAAAGTTTCTTATGGAAAGAGAGGTCAATTTGAGTTATATTTCTAAATACGTCAGAGGAATGCAACTTTTCAATTAAGTTATTTACGGAATTATATTGATTATATAATGATTAACTTAAAAAATAGATCTAATTAAAAAGTTCTAAAAAACAAATAATCAAAGGAATATTAAAGTTTATAAAAAGAAATTATATATTTATAGTTATTACTTCATTATTTTAATTCAGACCTAAGATTATAGACAAATATAATTAAATTAATATTGTAAAATTAAATACTATGTTGAAACATAACTTAGTAGTGTTTGATTTTACAATACGGATGAAATTTTATATATCTAGGTACATGCTGAAATTTCGTCGTTTTAAAATTTGAATTCGGCTTATTATCATATCAGAAGATAATAATAATTCGAAATTGAATTTATTCAACGATAGAATGATAATTCATAGGATTAAATTGTGTATCAATGTAATAACGATTCGAAATTTAATTCGTGGAATTATTATTGAGACGTGACATGATGAAAATGGTTATGAAATTGATGAATGATATAATAATGTTTGATTTGATGCAGAAAAATGTTTTGAATTTCGAATTTAAAATAATAATAATTTATGCAATTTTTTTTATTTTTAGACAAGATTGAAATGAATTGGACTTGGTCCAATTCAATATAATAAAAATTCTATCTATTTTGATTGTACCCAGGTGTAATTTTAATTGATTGAAGTATCATTATACCGTAGTAAGAAAAGAAATTTTTAAATTATCTATGCAGCTACATAAAAAATAATAGATACCAAACGATAAATTAATAATAATTCAACCTATTTCCTATGATCTCTCTTATATAGAATTCATTTTAAGATACATCATAATTATAATTTTTTTTGTGTCAAGATATAGATAAATTAGGAATTGGATGAACATTGAAAAAAAAATGGATTAATTGTCTCGAAATGTGGAAAATTTCAGAAACTTATGTGCTCACCTTTTCTTTGTACGAAGACCCTAGAAGTTGCACTGATTTCAAATCGACTCCTTTCATCCCCTTCTTTCCATCTTTTGCTCTTCGCTTTCGGAAACATCGCCTTATGCAGCAGAAACAAATACCAAGAACGATGGCACATATTGCTGTAAAAAATATTATTACTTATAACTGTGTTGGTGAATATTTTTCAAATCTAAAACCTTTAATACCTAAGGATAAATAAATTGGATTGTTTGAATTGCGATAGGACTTATACAGAAATCTCCAAATACCGTCTTGCTAAACTTTTTTTTGAATATAATCAATTCGATTACAAAAAATGTTAGTATTTTAACTGAAGAAACCAATTATTATAAAAGATGTATCCTGGAGATGATTCACATAAAAAGTCTGTAAATCATAGAACAGACGTTTAATTATTAAGTCAAATTTATTCTAATTTAATTAATTAAGACCTTTGTAAATTCCTACATGCATCTT
Organism: Endomychus coccineus; assembly: GCA_958510875.1. NCBI lineage: Eukaryota > Metazoa > Arthropoda > Insecta > Coleoptera > Endomychidae > Endomychus > Endomychus coccineus. Next base: position 198,989,379 of record OY294068.1, read on the forward strand.
TATTACGTTAAAATTCAGGTAAATTGGCAATATTTCTAGTAAGGTCTGATAACCTTTTCCTGTTACCTCATAAATCTTTTGTCTGATTCGAAAGTGAATACTCGAGCGTATTCTAGTTTGGCTTCAGTCTTATTCAATCATTGCATGAGATGACTTCGAACATTATAAGGAGATTGTTATGCAGTGGATTCTTGATACATATTCATATACGTAAAACATTGATCTGTTACTATTTCGATTACTTGTGTTCTGTTCGTTTTGGGCGACGTGGCCATTTTTAATTGAAATTAAAGCGACAAAGACGCGTTGTGTTTGATACAGTTAGTTTTAAGAAATCCCGTTTTAGACACTGATACGCCTTCTGATAATGGTCGTGATACCGAAACGTTCGTAAAGACCATAATAATATGTGTTAGTGTGACCTATTTCAATGTGATTATTCGATTAATTGATCTTAAACCGGGAAAAACTTGGAACGATTCCTAAAAAAATTTGGATGCATTTTTAGACTTAGTAATCACGACCCCCCCGACCCCCTGCCCCCCTCTCGTATTTTATTGGTCATAAAACGTCAAGCATTCAGCATTGACAATTAGAATAGCAAATCAAAAGTGTCTATCTACTACTTACCTATACCAATAGTGATAACCATCCATGAATCCAGTCCTGTTTTTTCTGCGACGAAGTCTGAAGCTTCCAGAATGGGATTTTTGGCCGTGGTTGTAATCGTCTCATTGGTGGGTTTTCCTGTAAACGATTGCACTATATATTCAATGTCCAGGGAGGTGAATATTCCCCCCAAAACGCTGTACACGAATAAATTTTCAAACGACAGTATATGCTTGCGACACATCACTTACTTACTTTATCTAGTTATGATTATGATTAGTATATTGGAAATGTTTGATACGTGATTAATGTGAAAAGATAATGCTAATTGTGAATACGTAAAACTAAATGCATTAATCGTGTAACTGTAATTGAAACGAATGAAGGAATTGAACAGGTGTCATGATTATTATTATTATCCTTATTATTTCATAGTTCAACGTGGATGCCTTGGAAGTTATCTTTAACCCAATAATTGTTATACCGAATTTCCATACGTTAGACGTGTAGTAGTTGATTTCGAGTAAATATTTACAAACGAATGTAATCTATCAATTGTTTCAAAACAATAGCGTAGGTCGTTTACAAATTAAGTATTCAGGTGATAGTAACAGGTGTCTGGGAAAAAATTGCGGCATAGCAGAGATTGAGCTTATCTTTTATTGATAAAAAATATATGATAACTATGTCTGTTCTAGTCGTTTTGAGTTTTCAGCCGATTTATGTTGTTGCCCGATTTTCTTAATGAATGATATTAAACTATAACGCGAAAATAGATAAAATCATTTTCTTTAGAACTTTTAGCTTGTAATTTACATTTGAAACTGAGTTTTGATACAACATCTTGTGAATTCGAGTTCTTTCATTCTAAATTATCAAACACAGTTTCGGCAAAACCAATAACAAAATTGAATCAATGTCATCAAAAACCTCTTAGGAAGAAACTAAGAATATTAACATTATTCACAATAAAACCGATGTCAAATGCAATGAAATAGAAATGAGTTTGTTGAATAAAAGTTTGTATAAATTACCTAGGGAGGAATTAAATAAAATACGACCTGGTCTCTACTTTCAACATTCAAATAAATCATATCAAACTAGATCCAATAATTTCAATAATATCTGTCAAACCCAACAAAATCTGAACACACCCTGTATATGTAAGCAGACGAAACTCTAAAACTCAGTAGGCGAGAGATTGGGCTCACTAGTATATAACACCAGACATGGAGAGTTTAGATTCCACCGAATGAAAATGGGCCACGATGTGATCAGAAAATTCGGGCAATGCGAAGAAGGGGAGGAGACCCCTCCCCATAACAACAACAGACTGTGAGGTTCTAACAAGACTCACTGAAACTGCTTTGGAGCAGTAACCCTGGAGCCAGGTACGATAATAGGTTTCTCTGTTCTCACAGTGATGCTGAGGGTTAAATACAAAGGGACATGATCTGGGGAACCAAAAGGTTGGTGCCCTTGGGGGAACCGATTCGTTCAAATAATAAATAAATACTTCATATTGGAGCCAAGAATAAACGTCAACAGACATTTTAAATCAACGATTCCACAGTGCGGGAATCTGCAGAGGCATGTGGCATTTCAATTGAGTTATGCTATGAAATCATAACACAACAAACATTAGGAAATATACGAATCGACGGAGAAAACATCCAAAACTTAAACGAAGCCTTCCTGGTTCCCCAATCTAGTACCAGGTGACTTTTCATGGTTCACTTACTTTGTCTAATATGAACTATCTAATTTCTTACCTGTAGTGGTTTCAACGGAAGCTAAAGTTGTGCTTGTGAAAGTGGGTTTGGTGATAACATTTTCAAGTGTTACTTCTTTGATTTTCGCAACAGTGGTATCTTCGGATTTTGATTCCGTGGGTGTAACGATTGTTGTTGTTTCGGCTTCTCTTTTGAAAAGAGAATGTATTGAAGGGGCCATCCTTCTGAAAATGGAACAAAAGAACATATTTCATTGTAATTATTAATTTGTATTTTATTGTTTCATCGTTTAAGACAGAGTTGTTGCAGCTTCACAATCAAGTGAATCAATTCATATATAGAAGATTTGGTTTCTATCTGAATTAATGCCATTACATATTCTTCACGGACTTGAATCCACAAATTCCCTTCAAATCACACGTGCAAATTTTCATTAAGAGAACACAGATTTGAATTGTTCAAACAATGATAAAACAGTACATATCTACATACCACAAAAATCATCTATAACGTATTATAAATGCCTCTACGTGATAACAGTGGCGCACATAAGGGGTGGCAACTCAGTAAATTTCCCCCACCCCACTATCTAAAAAAGCTAATTTTTTTTATTTTACAAATTTGCAAGGCATTTCTGACTGATGCTCCGGAATTATTATCGAACGGGGACGTATTCATAGCTTTTCAATATGGGTTGAGGGTGGGCTTAACCACCAATCTTTCTTTTGATCCCATAGCTGAAGGCGGGATAACGCTTTTTATCTCTATTTATATATTACCTCTATGGAATCTGTTTTGTGTTTACATGAGCGATTTGTTGAGGAGGGAGGGTTGGACACCCCTAACTGCTCCCCTATATATGCCTGTAGTCGAAGATCAATATTAAGACCTACAAATACTAATACTTTCCATAATAAATTCAAGGATGGAACAACAAATCATATATTTATTATTGATAGATATTCTTTGATTTTGAATAATTATCATCAACTCTCTTGATATGACTGTATCAAATTGCACAAATCTTGAGAGGAAATCTATGTAAACATCATGTTACTAAGTTATTATTGCTATAAAACTTTGTTGCTGAGATCGAATACTTTCTCTGTTTATACAGGGTGTCCCAGGTTTTAGTAGCAGAACTTCAACAGTCGATAGAAAATTTGATTTGAGAAAAAAATGCCTAATAACATATATGCACAGACGCTTAGTTTTTGAGATACAGGGTGTTGAAATTGAAAAAAAAATTTCGTTTTTTGCGAATATCTCCGGAACCGTTCATCGTAGAGAAAATAGCTTCTGCAAGCATTTTCTACTCATAGTAAGCTGTGTTTTGTAAAAAAAAATTTTTAAGTCATAATTGGTGAAGATTTGGAAGGGGTAGTTAGTGTTTTTCTCCCCAACTTCTACGCCACTGGAAAAAATAAGCTCTAAAGTTGACCGTTTTCCAGAAAAATCAACTTTTATGTTGAAAAACATGGTCAATTTTTTGGTTTTCTTACTTGTTCTAACATTTGAATAAATTTTGTCTAATTAGTAAGAATTGAGCATGTTTTTCAACATAAAAGTTGATTTTTTTCGAAAACGGTCATCTTTAGAGATTATGACCAAGTAACTTTTTTGTGTAGAAAACATTGGCGGTTCGAATGGTAGTCTCAAAACCGTACTTTTTTCAGTGGCGTAGAAGTTGGAGATAAAAACACCCACTACCCCTTCAAAACATTCACCAATTAAAAGTAAACATTTTTTTTCTGCACCAAACATAGCTTACTATGAGAAGAAAATGCCTACAAAAGCTGTCTTTTGTACAATAAACGGTCCCGGAGATATTTGCAAAAAACGAATTTTTTTTTTAAATTTCAACACCCTGTATCTCGAAAACGAAGCCTTCTACGACATATGTTTATAGGAACTTTTCTTCTTAAAACGCTTGTTCTATCTCCTGTTGAAGTTTGTCTACAAAAAACTGACTCACCCTGTATATTCAATGTATTTAGGACTATTTATAAAATGAAATAAATATTGGATATAAAAATATTTGAATTCCCTCATACTACGTACAGCGAGAGGAGTAAAAAGTTATGAAATAATGCTCTAACACATCTATTTTCAATTACGCAACTTTTGTAGTTACTTAACCTAACCTAAAATCTTTTCAATCAAACTTTGTTATACCTTAAATGAAAGGTATTTTATTGTACTATACATAGTTGTAAAGGAACTCAACAACAATCAAGACGTTTCTAAAAGAATTGATATGTATCCTATAGAAGTATGTTATAACAAGTTGAATAAAAATTATTTTCCTTAAATTTAGTATTTTCTGGCATGAATTTGATATCAATGAAGAACTGAGCAAGCTATGACTGATATAGAAAAGAACAATAAAATGCACTGTATACGTACTACTACTGGAAATTACTGACGGAACAGCGTGTGCAAACGTTTAGGCAAATATGGACCTTTCTCTTATACTACGTATAGTGACAGAATTAAACATATAGATAATTTAATTTGTTACTACAAAAGAGGGAAATAGCTTCAAAATACTTGTAAACATAAACGTCCCCAACGAATAGATTTTTCGTTCAACTCACCCAATTTTGTCTGGATCCACCCCTGGGAAATACATTGTACTAGCACCTCAACGACTAAACTGCTTATCCATAGAAAATTACAAATATGTACATTTATCCCATATTCTGAGCTAGGATTAATAACAGATTTTCAATAAGAAATCAACACAACCTACAGCTTCCAACATTTTCTTGTTTTGTTATAATTGTTAATCGACGTTATCTCACTTCCTCGTTTTGTAGATATTGAAACAGGTAGCACTTGATACAGGCAAAACATTTGAAATGTTCTTGACACAATTGCTATTACATATTATAGTTAACCCATTTATAACTTATTACAAAGTATGGTGAAGGTAAACATTAATGAGTGAATGACGAATTTCTTCGATATATTTTACTTCCGTTCTATATTATGAGACGTGATAAGAAGATATTTCAATGACGTGAAAATTGCTGATAAGCAGTCTATCAATTACCGCTAATAAGTACGAAGTTATTTAGTTATTACTATTACTATTATTTATTTATTAATGATACCATATACATATACACACATACATATACATACATATACAATAACAAGAATATTTCAATGGTTAGGCGCCTAAGTGCAGAACACTTGTATGCGCCACGATAACGTTTTCAAATTTCACGATTTTTATTTTTTTTTGATAATTACATAAGTAATATGATATAATGATATAATTAATATAATATAATATAAACTAAGTATTAACAAAATGAATATAAAAACAATTCAATGGTGAGTATGAGTAATGTTCAGGAAGAATCGTTCAATATTACAGGATATACATATTTTAATTTTTTTTAAGAACAGCGGTAATTTATTTATATTTCTTATTTCCAATGGTAATAGATTGTATGTTTTTGGTGCAAGATAATTAATGAATTTCAGATTTATATTTTTGTGATTTAGAGGAATTTTTAGATGTTTATTTGTTTTAATTCGTGTTTCATGTGCGTGGTTTATAAATATTTTGAGTTTCTTATTTTTATGGAAATAAACACATATTGAAATTATGTAAATAGTTCGTATAGAACATAGTTGGTCATTATACAGTAATTTGGAAGGGAATAATCTTCTCTTTTTTAAAATAATTCTTATAGTAAAGTTTTGTATCACTTGTAAACAATGTAGATTTTTTTCATATGTTCCTCCCCATACAATAATACCATAGCGTAGAATTGATTCAATAAGAGATTTATAGATCAGAATTAGTAATTCCTGTGCTTTCGTCTACCCCAGAAGCGCTTTCCACCAATCGAAATTGGTTAAAGGGCGCAATGCTCAAAACAGCGCTACATCTGTCAAAATTTTCAAAAAAATCAAGATATCTAAGAAAAAAATGAAAATAGGTATGGGGAAACTTGATGAAATCCACTATGAAATTTTCTCAGGAATCTAAAAATGAAATAATATACCGCGTGTTCCATTTAAAATAAGGAAGTTAATGGCGACTTCCGGTGTAACCGGAAGTAGTATGATCTTGAAAATATTTTGAAAAGAAAGAAAATCTTGGATAACCCCGGAACCAAAAATTTCAGTATTCTAGCTTTTTTCTAACCACGAAAACTTCTAACGAACGGCTCTCGTGGAATATCCTGTATAGTTCGTTTGAGTATAACATGATCAATTATTATTTTGATATTTAGAATAGGAAACTTGCAGAAATTTGCTGTGCTACTAGCTTCTAAAATGACGTGAAAAGATCGCTATACTGATCTCTGAAAGTTCTCCAATCTCGGTGGAGCGTCAGTGAACATAAAAACCTCGTTCTTATCCAATGCTAATTTTGCAATTTTTCATTGAAATAATTCGAATAGAAGATCTCGAAATTATATTTCGTACAACTAGCTTACTAATATTTGTTGGAAGAACCTACTGTGTTACCGAAACTATAGTAACATTTATCTATTAAAAAAATGAATTTAGAATGGATTTTCATCACATAATGGCTGTTGCTACTCAATTGTTAATTAGATGTTTTCTCTATATATGTGGCAATAGCACCAATTTCACAATCACTTCAGTGTTCAAAGTCCCAAAAATCGATCATATACTTGGCACATATACGGCCAAATGTCAAAGTTATTTCGCAACTAGAGATTGCTAGCAACGCGGTATGTTTTCAACACTATGTGGGTTATTCGGAATAACATGAAAAGAATCGAATCCCAAATCCGTTTGCTCCATCAATCATCGAGCATAACTCAACAACGGAATCAATATATCAATGGGGCAGAACGTTTTGCGGAACACGATTCAAATCGTTGAAGATTGCGGATTTATTTTCCACATTCGCATTCAATGATATGGCATTGTAACTCAATTTCTTGATCGCGAGATGAATGAAGCACTTACTTTCCTTCTATCAGGAATTCTATTCATTAGACATTGCAAGAATCAAAAGACCGTTCTACGTCAAGTGTCTCATGTTCATTATCATCGGTTTATATCGATGTCAAAACGCTTAAGACGAGAGACATTTATCAGAATGCAAGCAATAACTGAATATCTTATTTCAATCGTAATTCCATCAAGGTTATATCATAAAACGACATGTTTACGCATCCAAAAAATGTATCATCAACGATTTCATGCACTAAGACAATACAAAATATCGGATATTCACTTACAGTGTTTTGTTTTTTTGGCCCGCAAACAGTTTCTAGTTGTTCAGGACGAAAGTAACATGCTGATGCACCGCTCTGAGCTTTGAGGACAACTTAACGCCCTGGCTTTAGACTTGAAGATGCTGAATGTATTTTCAGGCGCCAATATGGCCGAAGACAGCACCCTGCTGAAATCGATATTGGGAGCTTATTACTATACGCAAGACCACCGAAATTATCAATTGTAATGCGCATGCTATGAAAAAGCTCAAAGCTCTATCAATGTTATGTTCATTCGTGTAGGTTAGGATGTTTATAACATGTTCTGACATTGCATTATATTATCTATGCATCGATTGTATGCCTTGCGTTTCTGATGTTCAATGAGATACAGTAGGTGATGCCGTAACTGAAACAATTGAAGAATGTTTAGACGGCAAGATTCTTGAATTTTCATCGTGCTTTATCCCAATTTGTTATTGGACATGGAAATCCTTCAAATCTTTTGGATATCCTATCGATTAATTTAAAATATAATATGACTAATAATAATATTAATAACCTTGAATTATTTCATTCATTAATTTTCAAACTTCAATGTATAATGTAGTACTGACCCAATAATTCATTAGTGAATTCAGGAAAAATGGGTCGCATACACTGCTCAAAATTATCTAAGAAGGAACATAAGTTATTTTCATTTTCCAACCTACAAATCAAAATAACTAGGTTGTGCTATCAATTTTATTAGCTTGAAAATAAAGTTTTATAGTATGTTTTGTTTAATATTGGAAATAAAATGCTATTGGAAAACAACAAAGTTTGTATTACAATAAACGTGTATTTCTGATAATGTTAGTTAATTAAAATTATTACTTGATAATTGTCTCATACATGCTGAAAGAAGTTGAGGTCGGAAGATTGAGGAGGTCATGGCAAAAGACTAATATTCTATTCCGAATAAATTTCGTAATGTAAAGACGGAGATTATGTAGTATATAAATCAAATATGAACCAGCAGTATACAGGGTGTCCTCGAACTGCGTGGCCAAAATAAAACCGAAGATTCTTTGATTCGAAAAAAAGTTGATGAGCCTTTTTACTTTTGCCTCATTTTGTTTTTTCGGTATAACTTGAGAACGTGATGAAGAACTTTTACAATATTTAGCAGGTGAGTTACTGTCAATAATGGCCATTTTTGAGAGTGGAGCACAGATCCTTAGAGACCATAGAAATGGCTCAAACTTGAGGATGTAACGGGAAAAGTGTCCAGAACTTTTTTGTGGTCAATGTAATTCACCCGATATTTTTTATGTAGATAGCTTATCTAATTTGAAAACTTTTTTTACTCTTAGAAAATTTCGATAAAATCAACGGATTAGCTTGAAAAAACATATTTTCGAGTCTCTGCAATTTTGGCTTACTAATTTTACTTGATTAAAATACCTTAGTTGCCTCTGCTTTTCTAATGTCATTTTGGCTTTGGAGAATTTATTCTCAAAACTGTCAGTTTTTACTTGGCTTTCCTTACAAATTTTATGAAATTATGGCTCAAAATTTCACACTTCACACTGAAATGGTTAATATCTCGGTAAAACACGAATAATAAAAACAATAGAAATGGGGAAACGATGTGATTATTTAGGAAAAACAAATGCTAAATTAAAAGAAACAACAAAACTTTTTGGAAAATCGCTAAGGCATCAATTGTTCGAAATGTTGCCCATTTTCCTGAATACACAAATTAATTCGTTTCAAGAAATTGAATTGAACTCTGGCTAGTACTTCAGGATCATTCTTCAATAAATCCGCTTCATGATTAATTCGTTGCAACAATTTCTCCCGTGGGTTTACTGGAGCTGCATAAACTTTCGCCCCATAGAAAGAAGTCGCAGGGCGTCAAATCAGGGGAGCGGGCGTGCCAGTTCACTGGTGCATCGTGTCCTCTACCTATCCAGCGATCTGGATATTCCGCATTCAAATGTCGCCTCACAGATAATGTGAATTGAGGAGGTGCACCATCATGCATAAACCAAAGGACACGACGAATGTGTAAGGGCAAGTCTTCCAACAGTTCAGGTAGCCTTTGTTCCAAAACGTTCAAGTACTTCTCCCCGTTCAATCGATCGGGTATAACGGTAGGACCAATAATAAAGTTATCCACAATTCCAACCCAAACATTGATTTTAGTTTAATTCTGAAAATGTGTAACTTCCGTTTCATGAGGATTTTCATCAGCATAGAAATGTTCATTATGGAGGTTAAAAAGACCACATCTCGTAAAAGTAGCTTCGTCCGTGAACAGAATTCTTCTACAAAAATTGGGGTTTGCGTTTTTGTCTTTAGACAATAAACCGACAGAAATCTAGCCGATGACCTGGATCCATGGGCAATAAGTATTGAACTGTTTTAACATGATAGGGATACAACAGATCTTCTTTCAGTACATTATGAACTAATGATGTTAAGGCTCCAATACGAAGTCCCAAACGTCGTGTGCTTATCCCAGGTTCAGTTTCAACCGCTTCCAGTATCTCTTCTTCGAGCTCTAACGTCCTTCTTGTCCGTCTGCGTTCAGTTTCTCTGCGATTTGCTTCAAATCTGCTAGTTTCGCGAAGTCGCCTCTCGATATTAGCAAAGGTTTGCCGATTTGGAATTCTGCGGTGCGGATATCTTTCCCTATGAGCTTGTACACTTCTCCGGCCATTGCAACGACAAAGTCCATAAATCAATAACATATCAACCATTTCAGTGTTAGTGAAATTTTGAGCCATAATTTTATAATGACATTAGAAAAGCAAAGGCAACTAAGGTAATTTAATTAAGTAAAATTAGTAAGCCAAAATTGCAGAGACTCAAAAATTAATTTTTTCAAGCTAATCTGTTGATTTTATCAAAATTTTCTAAGAGTAAGAAAAGTTTTCAAATAACATAAGCTATCTACGTAAAAAATATAGAGTGAATTACATTGACCACAAAAAAGTTCTGGACACTTTTCCTGTTACATCCTCAAGTTTGAGCCATTTCTATAGTCTCTAAGGCTCTGTGCTCCACTGTCAAAAACGGCTATTATCAACAGTAACTCACCTGCCAAATATTGTAAAAGTCCTCCATCACGTTCTCAAGTTATACCGAAAAAACAAAATTATTTTTGCAACTTTGAAGCCCTCTACCGGCTAAACAAGACACTTGAGGCAAAAGTGAAAAGGCTCATCAAATTTTTTTCGAATCAAAGAATCTTCGGTTTTATTTTGGCCACGCAGTTCGAGGACACCCTGTATAAATAAATAGTATAGTTCATATTATGCTGCAATAAACCACCTAGCTGATAGAACCCCATTGTGTTGGTCCCAACACCACTTCGAACATTATAGACTTCCTTCTCGAGTAGTCAAAGTATAAAGAAAACTTGATTCTATTTTACATTAAATTTAGTTTTGTGTCACTGTTTCTATGTTATCTTCTTATTATTAAGGGTTGAACAGTATTAATCATACACGTATGAGAGTTTTCCACCATGATTACATGTAATATTCAGTTTTTCCAACTGTCTACAGAAATTATACCTAGTATGTTTCATATTAATTCCAGATTTACAGATATTTAATGTGGGGGAAATATTATTCCTTCTAATATTTTATTTGACTTCGTGCCATTAGTTCGATTGTATTAATTTCACAATAGTAAGGGGGAAGACGCATTTTCTGTTGCAAGTGTATCACACACGTATTCTTTATTAATTTTGAAAACCTTCCCATCTTCTGAAAGTTATAGATTGTGACCGAAATTATTGTTAATTGCTTTGAAGCTTATAATATTCAGCTCCTCTTAAAAATTTGAGTCGACATTGGAATTGATGCAATTCCGTGGGCCGTACTATGATGTGCTGGTAGTTTTTAAGCACAAAAAACAGAAGCAACCATCGTCTTTTAATAAGATCTAATAAAAAGCTTTTTTTCAATGGTCAAAACACTCTTCCAGGAGTTTTGCAGTCGACTTTCTCGACTAATTCTCGATGAATTCACATCACGGCAAGCGATTCATGTTTTTATTCTGCAAAATTTACAAATTTCCAGGGAGGGCCTTACTCCGTTCTATGGACTGCTGCACCGATAAAGGGAAACATGATACCCAATGGCGTGAAAACGCCTATAGCGTATTCAGAACCGTTTAGGTTAATGATTAAAACACGTTATAATTGAAACGTAATTATTTTTTTCTATGATTAAAAACTAGATTGTAACGTATATCATTTTCTAACAGACTGCATCGGAATATGTATTCTGTATCAGTTTTCAAAAAATCGGAAACGGCTTAGCTGATTTGTTGAAGCAATTAATCATCTCGATCCACGCCTTGTCGTTGAATACAGCGTTCATATGACGAGCTTTGTTCCAGTTGCTATGGTTACACATTGATATTCACGCTCCTCGCGTTTACTATCTTCATCGTTTCGAGTGACAGTTTCCACTGTTTGCGGAACAGTAAATTTGAAAAAACTTTTGTTATTAATTAATAAAAGCTTGTTAGAGAAACTGTAGTGTACTAACACGTTTGGAATGGCATTTTCTACCCTCGCGAAAATTTTTGTTCGCAATATATTTGTATTAATGTAAGACTCTTATGTTTTTCACAATTCTACATGAAAGAAACGTTATATTTGTCGTATTTATGAAGCTTTCATTCTCCTCGCATTCCTGTTAATTATTTTAGAATGTTATCTAGGACAATAATGTCTTATTTCTCGGAAACAACTACCTAATAATCACAATTATTCAATTCGCATTTTCCATTGTAGCGAAATAATTTGAGCGCAGACTTGTTTATAAATAGATACGAAATTCAACGCAATTAAGCATGAGAAAAATAACGTGGATTATGAATGGAAAATGTTCATTATCGTCGTAACTTCCGATGCACCGTAATATCGTATTTAATACGAAACCATGGAGTGAAAAGGACTATCCATTACGATATAATGTGAGTGGGTAGGATTGACGTCAGAATACTTAGACCCGCTCATAATGCGTAACGGCAGCCAAGAAACTAGGAGACGATTTATGCGATATACGTTCTTATAATGTTAAAAGATAAAAGTTAGCTTGATTTTTCTAGCATTGAGATAATATAATTCCACCACTTGATCACATAATACTATTTGTTATTTAAGAAATATGTCGAATATACGGCTTGTTCAAGGTGAGGGGGATGGGGATAACGGAAACGTTAATAGATACAGTTTGGACAGTGGAGACGATGGCACCGTTCCGATTGGTCATACGGATTTGTACTTTTGTAGATCGTTTGTTCTCGGGCGCGGTAGCCCCGTTTCGAGTTGTATTTTTGACATACATCTTCAGTTTTCCGAATGGAATTATGATATTTTATTGAATCATAAGGCCAATCGTGTTTTTCTGGTTATAAATATATATTATACGCTTTTATTTAGCCTGCAGGAGTGTAGCTAAAACCTGATGCTGTACTTTCAGGTGGTGATCAAAAGCACAACTCTGCAATGCAAATTGCCGTGTCTTCACATTCACCTAATGATTATATCTCAGCTTCAAATGATCATTTTGTATTATTCGTATTCATCAAATCTTATGAAGGATACAGATACATTTACATATTTTCACTTCCCATAAGCAGTAGATAGTGTAAAGGAATTATTCTAGTAGGCCCATTCAAAATACGAAGTCACAATCTATTTTATGCGTTTACTCTGTGATAAATTTTGATAGCTCATATGACAGCAAGTGTCTTTGTGTGTACTTTGGCTTTTACACTTTAATAATTGCCCACCACAATTTCACCTAACTTTATTTCCTAATCCCAATTACAAGTAGAGAGACATATTAATAAGACATCACAACAATGGAATTTTAGACTTTTCTGGCTCCGGGGCAACGGCGAAGCATTGCACATCTCGAAATGTTCCATCGGAATAGACCCAGGAAGTGATAGGTATATCTAAAAGAGTGGATTAAAGATTTATATTGTTATAGTTTAAAAATGATAAAATTAATTTAGAAGCTTCTAATGTTAAGTTTTGCAGAATTTGTTGTACTTGGAAAGGTGCATTAAAACCAATTTTACTCAATTCTTTATACAAATCGAAATTTTGAATAAATTTGGAACGCTTCACGATTTTGCGTGTCATCCTTGCGCACGGGCCATGCTAATCTCATCTGTATCGGTCCTATTTTTGTATATGTATCCGAAGCGGATACACAACAAGGTTATATTATAGTGTGGATAATTCGAAAGTCATCCTGGCAGCAGGAGTCAGTAAGACATAGAATAGTAAAATTCATTATGTAGACTCAACATAGAGTATATATTAACGTCTAGCATTAGCGGCTTCTAAATCATTTTCAATATATTTTGTGCTCCTACAATCATACATTTGAGCAGCAGTTTCCGAAACCTATTTTGCTTACAAAACTGAGGGAGGCGTTGTATTTGTTTTCTATTATTTATCATTTATTTGTGTAGTAGAATGAAAAGATAAAGAAATAGCAGATATTAAAAACAATACTCTATATATTGTATATTTGGAAAATTAACTACTCATAACTCAGTAATTACTGTTACTTGGAAGTATCAAATGCCTATTTCTTTTAGAATATATTTAATCGGAATGAACATCAAGAAGTAATGCATTCAACGAATCCATTTACACATTTCAAGTGACAAGTGGTCAATAATACGAGTACGATCAAAAGAGAGTTACTTTAATAGATGCAATAATACACAACGTGAGACTACAAATTAATAATATAGTTTCTAATTTTCCACAATCGCTACGCGATAAGAATTGTATGAAGCGTTGCGCCATCTAGTGAAAGAAGTTGTAACAGCTATATGGGAAGTTTTCCGGACCTAACAAAGAGGTAGAAATCTGCAATTAAAGTTAGTCATTGCCATCTTTGAGGCAGAGTTATAATAGCTCAATGAGAAGTTGGGCTGAGCGATTTACAGAATAGAAATCTCTAATTTATTATTATACTGTGCCACGAAGATGAATATCAGAAAACTGAAAAATTAATGCTATTTGTGATGTTGGTGTATCAATTTACTAGGTATCCAATTTTGGACGAACTATTGTGCTTTTAACTAAAGAATTCTGTTTGTTGGAACAGGATGAGCTGCAAGTATATATATTTACTTCCTAGATGGCGTCACTTATAAAAAATGTTCAGAATTCAATCATGATTCTTAAAGCTTTCATAAAGTTCAATGAGATGTAGGTTGCGGAATCCGTTCATGTCTTGTATTCTGCAATCTGTCGTAGTGTTTCGAAGACTTGATGAAATATTATGCTAATGCACAATTTAAAACAACAACACAGGTTCACACTTGATGTTTTAAAAATAACGAGTTGGAGTATTCATTCAGGACAGATATTCGACGTTTCTGAAGTTAGCACTACTAGCTAAGATTTTCAAAATTTCAACTAGCTATTGCATTAATTGTCGCTTTTTTGTTGCAAATTAGTCGTACATAAAATTGTAGCTCTGTGTTATGTTTTTAAACGGCTGCGGCTTTTAGAATAGATCTTGTTGACATTTTTAACGATACCATATGCAAAACTCTAATCTTCGTTGGAAATCAGTTGCAGGTGATGTTGTTTCCTTATTGTATAAGGCTTGAATTTGCATGATTTCAAAATAACCAAAGCTTGAAATTCCAGATTCAGCCTCAATCTTACGACTTGAAATTGAAGGATTTGCAACCGTCATTTCAATTACAGATATGCTAGTTTCTTCAGCATCTTCAATGTTGTAATTTTTTGGTCCTGGCTTGTTGAAGGATTCACAATTTATGATATTTTCTTTAAACCTCTTGAAAATAGCTTTATTAGATTGCATTATTACAATTGTTATTATTTTGAATAAAGCTTTCTAACATATGTTTCTCGCATTTTCGTAAGACATCTTCCCTTTTACGATTAAATAAGTTATTTGTAATTATAATACAGTAAAATATTATTTTCGATATTAAAGACTCACGAGGGCAAGGGGAAAAGTCCCTGAAAAATAAAATAGATGGCGCTACAATCGAAAATCTCATGTGACATTTGTGATGTACCATCTTTAAGTCGAACGCATTGAAATTTTCAGACTGATATGTTATTCAGTTCTGTTTTGACACCCATCGAAAACGTGCAAACTTGAAGATCTTTGTAAACATGGAAAAAAGTGAATTTCGCGTCTTGATTAAACATTTCTTGCGCGGAAAAACATTACACAAACCAAAGCATCGCTTGTAGCATTTCAATATAGTAGAAATTATTAGCAGTTATTCTACTTTATAAATTACAAAACATTCTGTTCTTATTGAATCAGCTTTCCTTAGGGTAGAACGTTTGCCAACCTAGCTCATTATAATGAGCTACAAAACACTGAGTGACATTGCTCGGTAGGTTGTGTAGCGGCCATACTATATTTATCTAACTTGAACCAGAACAAAGGCCCAAATAACTGTTGAAAATACGAACAGAGGGAATATGAGTTCTTTAATGAATCCGATCTCTTGTATCAAACTTAGCTGCGAGCATATTTTTATTATTCTGAAATTTTATTAAGTAGCGAGTGAGAATGAAAATTGTTTTCCATAAACTGATTATTTATATTTCTTGAGAGGGTTGTTCTATTATGTTTCCAGGATGAATTAATTATGTTCAGCTTTGATGTTATCGCCCCGCTCGTTTTTGTCAGTTTTATTAATAATTAAGTCGTCTGTGATTTAGCAGCGCGTTGTGCTAATTAGTTTTGACTGGCGAGATATTGTTAATTTGCTGATGATGACACGAAGGTGATCATTGAAACAGATTTTCAATTAGTTACATCGAACTCTGACGGATTGACGATGAATCATTTATCCAAAATGTTACATTCAAAACGTCGTTTTATATGAGAGTAAATGTGAACCTGACACCAAATAACTAACTCGTTGGAGTCAAGTCTCTTTCCGCCGAGCCATTTCTTCAACTTTGGAAATGGATAAAATTCACAGAAAGCCAAATCTGGAGGATATGGTGGACGACGAACCAATTCGTATTGGTGGAAGAGCACTTTTTCTTCGCCAAATGCGGCCGCTGTCGCTTCAAATCGGCGTCGATTCGATTCAATAGCACTGCATAATATACGCCGTTGATAGTTTTGCCCTTTTCAAGGTAATCGATATGGACGATACCGTGTGCATCCCAAAAAAACTGTCGCCACGACTTGTTGTTCTACAACGATCTTTCGCGTTTTTTATTCCTCATCAACTCATTAATTTCTTAGAAAAATTCAATCGAAACGAACAAAAACAGATGACATTTCTGGGCGTTTCGTATCAAATATCGAGTAATCATAAGACCTACAAGAGGTCGTTTTTAGCAAACATTTCGACTTTCAGAGAGCAAAGAATAAAAATTATGAATTTCAAATTTCACGTAACGCTGAAAGTTAATGTTTCTATTCTTTATTTATATATACATACAAGCTGTTTCCCGAGGGCGCTACGACGTCGGCTCCGTCGCCGCGATGTCATTTCCCAAGTTACAAGACTCAATGTATATTCCAAATGAGTAGAAACATCTAAATGCGTGGAAAGATTTCAAATTATATGCTATGTCACTTGAAAACATCAAGGAAATTGAATTAAATCAGCCACTACGTGATGAAAATCATGTGGTCACTAATTTGAGCTCATCTAGTCCGCCTATCTGGAATCTCTCGTTGTAGAATAACAGACGAATTTCCTGATGAATACCGACCATGAAAATATACTTAGAAAAGGAAGCGATCGCCATCCTTTCTACGATGTTTTAGCTGATGACTTGAACTTTCGCAATTCCAGAGTTCCTATATTTTCGGGCAAATGATTATAAAGAGTTTGATGCCTATCTAGGAAGTGGATTTTTCATGTTTCTGCCTAGTCTCGTAAGAATGATAGTTGACATTTGTTTTGTAGTTATTCAAATTATTTTTTATTGTTAATAGGCATTAACAAATATAGATGCAGGAAAATGGCATCAATTTGATTAAGACAAAAATAGGTTCACAGGAATCCCTTTTTCTCATGCTGAACATTAGTCTAATCACTCCTTTTTGAGAGTCGGAAACTTACTGGTGGCTTATCGTGTTCCCCCACAAAGTGACATTGTTAGAAAGATAACAATATACCATTGCATAATAAACATTCATGAGACAAGTTCGGTCTATTATTGATTTTAATTGAGATATGGTGTAGAAGCTTTTATTAACTTTTTTGCAAAGTTGCTCAACCTGTTCACACCATGAGAGTGTATTATCTAAATACAAGCCTAGAAGTTTCGAACACTTTTGTGGCTTCAAGATAACATTATTTATAAGAAAATTACAATTCTCATAGTTTGAATAAAAAGAGAAGTTCACAATATTTACACCAAGTGAGAAACTGAACAGTCACCGTATTTGCGATAAAGCTCATCTCTTCAAAAGTCCGTGCTGAAATAGCTATTGACGTATCATCTGCAAACATTATTATCAATCTTAAAATTATATGATGTGGCAGATCATTGACAAATAACAGAGATATGAATGGCCCCAACACTGATCCCTGGGGACCCTCTACACTCATCGCAAACTCAGTTGACGAAATGTCGTTCAGTTTCACAATTATCTTTCGAGCTGTTAAGTAAGATCTAAACCAATCTAACGTAGGTCCCCGTATTCCCAGTGAGTAGAGTTTCGTACATGTAAATTTAATGTTCAAACAATCAAATGCACGGGACAGATCAAAAAAGGATAGTGACCTATGAATGTGCGGGGTCCAGGTCAAGCTATCCCTTTAGAACCGCAGTAGCTACGCCACTGATCATCGTACTTATTTATATGAGTACCAAGTAATAACAACAATTTTGTATACAAATCAGGAAGACATCAAGTGTAATATGTAAATTTTGTAAGTAGTGAGTCGAAGATAAACTTCTATCACAGAGAATCCATTGCAAAATTGTAGATATAAAAGCCAGGAAAAGAGCTAGCGATTTGTATAATACGCAATAAAAAGATAGTTTCGTAGACACCCGAACGGGAAATAAATAACCTGTACTGGAAATCTTTTAAGAATAGCAGGACTTTGCAGCAGGAACACCAGTTTTCTAAAATTCCCTCTTCTGTTCGGGATCTTAGTACGGTTTTCACACTGAAATATTACGAGGACGTGCATTATACAGCGCCCGTATTGTATAGTTGAGAATAATATATTTTGTATTTATCCGGACGGCTTGTTGTCAACAACAGCGATCATTCATTTTGGAGAGACAGTTTTTAGGCAGCCGTTCCCGACAGGGATATTGTTTGAGAAAAATATTGCGCTTTCAGAGAAACAATTCGCTCTCACGTATCAATATCTGTCACCTTGTTATCTATACCTGTTTATATAAATTCATTCCGCGTGCCGAGTACATTAACTTTCGCCCTGTATAACTTGCCATGTTGTCGCCTATGAACTCCAGCTCTTTATAGCATGATTACTTCATTGCACCCTGTTACTTTACCCGTGAATGTTACTTCTATCACTATAGTTTCGCTAACATAGTAGCTTTTTCAAACAAATATTACTAAGTACTAACTTCTCACAAAAGACCTACCTAATATGTAACTTTCATGATAATTTTAGGATAGATGGTTATTGGAATTTTACCTCATTGGGCTTAACCCATTACGGAATTAAACGATAAACGGGTCGACCTAAATTGAGTCCGGCATCTATTAAATGGCTTTCTATTTAGGTAAATCCAGTTCCCGGTGTCTTTAAGGTTTACGTATACTGAGTCCCAGGTATGTACCTGGTTGTCAGGTCAGATAATTAGCATGTAGTACCTGCTGCTAGGCCAACCACCCTTCTGTACGCAAGTATTTGAACAATAACCAATAATGATTATTTATTGCACTCCCTTTGTTTATAACCTAACCTACCCTAACTGTGTTGATTATGTTGATATAGAATGCAGATATTGTAATCGCGCTAATCTTAACACTCGGCGTGAATTTTCTTGGAATGCACTTAGACTCGAGGCTTGCCTGTAGTGTTCATACAAACCATCTGGTACAAAAATTGAGGAGAAAGATTTATGCAATAAGGCGCCTATCCAACTAGGTATTACAAAAAGTTTTGAGAATAGCTTATTTCGCTCTCTGTGAATCGCATTTTAAATATGGCATCATTATTTGGGGTAATTTTAGTGAATTTGAACGCATATTTCGACTATAACACAGGGGAATGCGTATTATAGGTAATATTAGATATAGAGAGTGTTGTAAAAAATTATTCAAAGAACTGAAGATCCCTACACTACTATTTCTTTTTATGTTGGACGCTTTGATATTTGCATATTAAAATAACAGAAAGACCTTAATAAATTCATTCCCACTTTACAAGGATTACGAAACATATTAGATTACCAAAATATAGGCTGTCAAAGTCATAAATTGCGCCAAGTTATAACTCTTTTGAATTTTTTAATTCACTACCTAATGAAATTAATAAAAGTTCAAAAGCATACTGAAGCAAATTCTCTGCGGTAACTTTATACATTAAATTAATGAATTTGTAAATATTGGAATATAATTATGTATATTATGTATAATTCAATACAGGAATAACGCATAATATTTTTTCAATGACTTATTGAAATACTGTATTAGTATCAATCAAAAATCTTATCTTATCTTTGTTGATATAGAATGCAAATATTGTAATCGCGCTAATCTTAACATTCTCATAATAACCAATAACGATTGTTTATTGTACCCTCTCTGTTTCTAACTTTACCTAACATAATCTAACCTAACCTACTAAACCAACTTTGTTGATACAGAATTCAAATAATGTAATAGCGCTAATCATAACACTCTCATTTCTAAGAATATTCTGAGAATTATATTGAAACCCGGGACTCAATTTATGTAGGAATATGAAAATGGGACTCAATTTACGTCTTCCTCGATAAATCAAACTTTTAATAGTTATATTACTTAAGTTTACGGTGAAATAATAATAATAATAATAATAATCTTTATTGAATATAATAATAATAATATATAATTAAGATTGCAAAGAAAGATAAATTCAACAATAAAGTTAAAAAAGACCACGTAAGTTCCATAGTTGGAACTTGTTTGTGGTACAGTAAAAAGTTATTATCATTCATTACTCATTAATAATATTATTTAAAAAAAGAATTTATATTTACCCATATATATATATATATACATATACTATATATATACACATCTACACATACATACATACATACACATTTACATTATAAACTCATACATGAATATATCTATAATTTATGAATTATTTAAGTATATTGTTACTACAATATTAATATAATAAAATTGAATACAATGAAGATTGTTATATGCTGAGCACAATTTGGAATCATTCATATTTCATTATTTATTGTAATAAGTCTCTACATGTTATAACTTGTGTGGTGGTTGGGATCTATTCGTCTCACAACTCGTTATAATCTTTAAACACTGATTATATACAATTCTAGTTTCTTCTTTCAAACGATCACTATTGTCTCTTAACAACATATAGGAATTATATGTGTATCACTATAATAAATTTTGCATCACTTCACTCCCATTTACACTTATTAACCAATTTGTGAGTTTCCGTTTTAAAACAAATTTATTGGTAATGGTCTTCAAATCAGTTGGTAAAAGGTTATGTAATCTTGGATATATATAGGCCTAGTGCTAGATAGTGACCTGTATTTGAAATACGTTCTTCTTATGCTGATTTTCCATCATTCTACTCTATATGGGCAAAATATTCTCTTTACCGAGTTAAAATGTTTCATCTAGTTTGACCCACATAGCATTTCAAACCCCACAATCAATCCAGGTTTGTCGAAATCGGGATTTTTCATCAAAACAGGTATTGCCTAAGCGATTTTCTAGCGATTTCTTGCATCTGTAGACGGATTTTATTGCAGAAATCCTCTTATTTATCAAACGTTTTTTGTAGCCATTGTTAGTCGCTATTTGCTGAAGTTTCTCATCTTCATTGCTATAATTTTTCTGACTCAAATGAACGTTAAATAATTTATGAACAAGACTATTGAACGTTTCTATTTTATGATTGCGATAATATCATCGACATTTCTGTGCCACACTGTTGGAAACTGATTTATTTCAAAATATCATACATCTAGAAAAGACAACGCTTCGTGTCGTGCGTATTAAAGAAGAATAGTCAATCGTTTCATCTACCAAATTAAGGTTCGCCTCCTCCTTCTATAATACCTGCGAGCGCCTATGGTGCAATCGTATCAAGAATCCCAGTCCACGGAAGTCTACTATTCAAATTAACTGAATCCAGCCTTAGTCAGTTTATTGGAAACAGTGAATTTCGAACAGTAACTGATTTTTCACATATTTGAATATTGTCATCGTGAAAAACGAACAGCCCGCGGTGAAAGTAAACCAACGGGGAGAGCGCCCTTAGTTGGAAAGCGTTACTAGAAATGCGTTTATTCCGCCCTGCTGCTTTTTATACATGGTAACGTTTTGACAAAAACTTAATTTAATAATTTTTATGTAGGTACGTATGTAGCACGCGATGCATGAAATCCAAATTAATGCGATATAATTCCACAAGTTCACATCAGTTATACTTTTGATTAACATATCCATATACTGTCCAGAATAATATTGATTAATATTAGGACGAAGACTATCAAATCATATAATTAAATTGATTATGGAAGGATTGGCAGAATAGTAGACTTCTGCGAATTATCTTCAAAAATCTTGACTTTCGGATGGATTCTGCGTCACAATGGCACGACTTGACGCGAACATTTCGCCAACCCTTACAAGTGGCATCTTCAAGACAGGCTTGAGGCTTGAACTGGAATTGATACTTTTGGTTTCTATAGCGGTATTTATTGTGGGCAAAAATCTTCCTGCTACATAGCTGATTGCTTTTATTCCACTGGTTAACCCCGTTTTGGCACCTGACCCTGCCGATGTGCGATTATGTGCGAAGTGGAATTTTCGAGGCTGAGTTATCAAATGTTGGGGAAGTAATATCCAGAGTAACGGTTTAGATTATGTTTTAGGATTTCTATCGCTCCAAGAATTTGTCTGCGATAGATGTTTGGGACTCGGGCTAGAATTTTGGTATTATCGAAAAGAAATTAGCATAAAACTTATGTTCCGCTAGTGCAGATCTACTGGTATTTCTGTACCAGAAATGTGATTAATGAATGCGACATTCTACAATATAGCTTTCTCGAAATGCCTCCTTCCACTTTATGTATCCCAATGTCAAAATCTACGGTGAATTCTAATGACTTGAAAACACACTGAATATCAGTTACATTCTCTTTTATTAATACAAAATTCTCGGGAAATAGGTCACATCAACACATATATTTTTACCCTCGTCTTTACGTACGTTTCGGTCTCACGACCATCATCAGAAGACTTATTAATACAATAACCTGATTACTTAGAAATACTGTAATAACACAAAGCGTCCTTATCGCACAATTTCGTTCAAATGCCAACGTCGCCGAAACGAACGGAAACATGAAATCGGAACTACAACACAGCAATGTTGCAGCGTAAAAATTAAAAATCCACTATGAAGTAGAATCATCAACAAATACGAACACATTTCATAAATGTCTGCGAGAGACTAACAGACAAAGAGTACTATCCTCTTTGCTAACAGACGAGACCATCTCAAGTGTTCATTTAAGCGCCAGATGTCATAATTTATTAGGTGATAAAAGAAGGTCTCTGGCCTCTGAGAAATACTTTAGACAATTCTACCTAAAGTAAACTTTTATATTATAAGGACGTAAATAGGAATTTGCAAGAATATTAATTAATTAAATTAGTATAAATATGACTTAGTGTTTGAACGTCACTCCTATGATTTACAGACTTGGAGTCACGTTTTATGTGAATCATCTCCAGAATAGATCTTTTATAATAATTGGTTTCCTTAGTTAAAATATTAACATTTTTGTAATCAAATTGATGGTTATAATCAAAGCAGTGCTTAGCAAGGGCGGTGGAATTTTCTAAGTTATTATTTCTTGTGCTATATTTATGGCCATACATTCTTTTTTGTAAATATTGTTTAGAGATACCAATATAGGTCCCATCACAATCTAAACAATTTAATTTGTATACTGTGTGGGTTTGTTTATCTTTAGGAATTATCGGTTTTAGATTTGAGAAATATTTCCCAACACAATTAGTAGGTTTATGCGCTACATTTATATTATACTTTTTCAAACATTTATTAATTTTCTCTGAGGTCTCCGGAATGTATGGTAAAGTTATATAATTGTCTGTATTACCTTTTACGTTATTTTTATATGACGATCCATTATAAATTTTGTTTATTCTCTCTTTAATAATAGGATTGAAAAAAGTTTTTGGGTAGCCATTCAATTCCAGTGTATTACGAACAATTTTTAGATTTTTGGGACGGTCCTCTGGGTGGGACAACTTAACCGCGCGGTCTGTAAGACTGTTTATGACGCTTTTTTTTATAACAAGTTGGTGCAACGGAATTGAAGTGAAGATAACGTTTAGACCAAACTTCTTTAGTAAACTACGAAGTTTTTATTTCTCCATCTGCATCATGCCTAATGTTCATATCTAAGAAATTTATGTTTTTGTTCACTTCTATTTCACAGGTAAATTGAAGTTTACAGTGGAAATTGTTAAATTTATTAATCACGTACTGAATTTTGTCATTGGGAACACACATAAGGCAATCATCTACATACCGTTTAAAAAATACGGGCCGAAAATCTAATGAACTTATAACAGATTCTTCCAGGCATGCCATAACGAGGTTAGCAATGTTAGCAGAAATAGGAGATCCCATTGCTGTGCCGAATATTTGTCCAAAATATTGTTCACCGTACTGAAAATAAGTGCATTCTAAACAAAAGTTCACAGAATTTATAAATTCCGATTGACCTAGAGGTGTGTGGTTTTTAATCCCTGCCCAACGTTTTTTGATGCTATTCAATGCCAAATCGACTGGTATATTTGTAAATAAAGAAAAAACGTCCAAGGAAATTAGTTGATGGTTTACGGGTACGGATTGATTTTTTATAAATGCATTAAAATGCCATGAGTCTTTCACATAAAATTCATTTTTTCCTATTATATTATTGATAGATTTAGATAGAAATTTTGATAAATTGTAAGTAGGAGCTCCAATATTACTTACAATGTATCTTAGGGGTATATCATTTTTATGTAGTTTCGGAAGCCCATAGATATAAGGTGCTAACCCATTATGGCAAATTAATTAATTTTTCAATTCAATAGGGATTATCTTATTTTCGTGCCAATTATTTATTAATTTATTCATGTTATTTTGTATTGATAAAGTAGGATCAGATTTTAATTTTTTATAAGTTGTTTCATTATTTAAAAGGTTTTCTATTTTCTTTTCATAGTCATTTCTATGCATTATGACGGTTTTATTACATTTATTCGCGTTCAAAACTAAAATTTGAGGGTTAGCATTTAAGAACTCTTTTGTTATTTTTGTATGATAGTTAAAACGATTCTTTGCAGTACCTATTTCTGCTTTCTGGTTAATTCTTTTTGTTTGCCAAGATGTTACAAATTTTGTTTCTAATTTAATTTTTTTCTTCTAAATTTTTATTCCTGATTCCACATTCTAAATTTGCAATTATATCGTACTCTTTGCCTGTTAGTCTCTCGCAGACATTTATGAAATGTGTTCGTATTTGTTGATGATTCTACTTAATAGTGGATTTTTAATTTTTACGCTGCAACATTGCTGTGTTATAGTTCCGATTTCATGTTTCCGTTCGTTTCGGCGACATTGGCATGGTTGTGAGACCGAACGTACGTAAAGGCGAGGGTAAAAATATATGTGTTAATGTGACCTATTTCCCGAGAATTTTGTATTAATTCATACGTGGGTCAAGAATCTTTATTATTCTCTTTTATTTTCAATTGTTCAGTTCCGAAGATAGAAGTGCGTCGATTATGCTTTATTGATATAATTCATACTATAACACGATGTTTAATGAGGTTGATCTGTTAATTGGAGTAAACAACTGACTAGGGAACAAACCATCATTTTATTAAAATTTTCTTACAAAATAAATAAATAACTAAATCATATAAAAAAGTTATCCTGAATTGGCAACAGCAGCGAAAGCTCTCGCGTGTTCAGCTTTGGCCGCTGCCACTTCGGGGGTATCAAGCAGTGGTTGGGGCTGGTAGAAATTGTTTGGAACAACCGGAACTGGATTGTAACCGTTTTGAGCGATGTTGACCGTTTTGAGGGCAGGTAACATTTTTCTCACTTGCTCGAAAGCGGCGAGATGGGCTCGTCTGGCCGCATCGACTTCCGGTACTTCTCCAATCGAGCTTCTGGGAATCTCTTCGGCGAATTGGGTAAATTGTTGTGAGGTGTGGATGGGGTCACCACCAAGGATCAGGTTGTTGTTTTGTACGTACGATTGAGGAGTTAGAGGAATACCGGTTTTCTTGTATCTTTCTTCTGGTGGTAAAACTGGTAGAACGGCGAGAACTTGTGCGTGAGCTTGATAATGTTGAGCTTTAGCCGCTGCTACTTCGGGGGTATCGCCGACAAGCTGTCCGGGTAAGTTGCTGGCCAATGGACCCGTCCATCTGGGGCCTGCAACGCCGGGGATCGAAGGGAATTGAGCCCAGGCCAAACTGGCTAATGCAGACAGCAAAATCTGGAAGCAAAATTGCATCTTAATAATGATGACTAAATATTTCAAATTATGGAGATTATTAGATTACGAATGAACACTTTACTGATTAATACCTTTTGGAAAAATTCCAAAATAAACTTTTATTCCCGTGCGTAGTATTTTACAGCTTTATGTTTTAATGCTTTTATCTGCCATATACGTAATTTCAACATTTTAGTAATGATGTTATATTTGGAAGTTTGGCGATTCCAGATTATTTCTCAAACGTTCAAATTGTAAGCTTGTGAATACTGTTATCACATGATATTATGAATATTACTCTAATTTAGTATAAAGTGCCAATTCTTATGTGTATACCATATTTTTGGCCTGGAGAATACCAAAAAATATATGGTCGAAACGTCGCTGAACAGTTCACAACGTCTTTTTTTGCTGTCTTATTCCCGCTAATTTTTCACTGTCATAAAATAAACTATCAAAAATAAACACAGTGGCTTCTTCAGATGAACAGTTGTGCTTAAAACTTAAAACTGACAAACATATTATGACTAAGAAATAATCACCCTTATTCACTAAATATACTGTTAAAGTACTGAGGATCTTTCGACTATCAAGCTTTGAGTTCACTCTATTGATGGCTACTTAATAACCGGAAGGTCTTCAGTACTTTAAAAGTATTTTTAGTGAATAATGGTGATCATTTCTTATTTATTGTGTTATAGTATATCCACACTGTGAATATTTTCATGGTTTATTAGTGGCTGACTTAATGATTGGGAATTCAGATCATTTAAAGCTAATTTGAGGATTACAAGAATACAGGTAGCAGTAGTTAGCACTAAGGGATAGGATAAAAATCTAATAATGAGTTTGCGACAAGTTGTTTATGTGGGAAGAGGAGAGTAAAAGATCTTCCCGATTACTGGGTTAAAGTTTCCTGTTCTAATATTTATTAATTTCCGAGAATTCTAAGTTATCTTAAAGTCCTTTATTTACAACATGTAAGGAAGGAAAAAATTCCATCAAAACTACCAATTTGATGACTTTTGTCTGACTCTAGCAAATGTTTGGCGTACATTTTTAGATAACTTACCAAGTAAAGACCAATTCAATCTTAAAATTAAGATTATCATATTATTTAACATATGATTAGGATGAATAAACATAATAACTGAACCATATGTGGAATTCGAACACACTGTAACGAAGCTTAAATTTTGAAAGATTATTTAATTTAGATCAGGCAATAAATACGGATGTTACATGTAATTTCAGTTTGAACATTTCATTATTTCAATAGATATGAATGAATTCCGAATGTGTATTCCGTGATTGCCACTTTTCTAAATCTCCGTAATTTCGAATAAGTGTAATTATTCAAATAGATGAATCAAATTCATGCCCGTTCAAAATTGCATTTCATTCCGATAAAATATGTTGCAAAAACAGAGGTCTGGCCAAGTTAACGCATCAAACTTTGTGCAACCTTATGTATGAAAAGGGCGAACAACCAAAAAACTCCGATAACACTTGCTGACTCCGCCGAGAGGAACTGGTGTGATATCATGTGGGCGAATTTTAGTTCTAAAAAGTAGCGTCACTTTTAAGCATTGTTCGGGGCATAAGTAAAAAACCCTTGGCACAAAATAAGGAATTGGTGGAGCAGACCTGTCCAGAACCTCGGGAAACATATAAAAGCCGTGACAGACAACAGATCGCGCTCGTGTGTTTTTGAATTTTGATCAGTACAGTAGCTCTCTTGTGTTTTTGAATTTCAATCAGTATCAGTGCTCTTTTGTGATTTCAATTTTCAATCAGTGCAGTTGCTTTTTGGTGATTTTGATTTTCCAATAATACCGTTGAAGTGTGATCATATAAGAATCGAAGTAAATTAAAATCCGAGTTTGAGTCAAAATTAAACTGTGAATTAACAATAGTGTTCCGTTCAAGTGAATTGTTATATAAGGTAAATGAATAGCAAATAGTATATATTTTTTATATACCGAAATTTTAACCGTTTAATATATCGTAGTGTGATTTGAACATTTCACGTATCATTGCTATCTGAATATTTACCGAATACCGCTCATTACGCTAGGAACTGCTTGATTTGTATTTTCCGCAAATTGATGAATGTGAATCATTTGTCAACCGATTCCGTACCGTTCAATTGAAATTGAATACCGAACATATCGTGAAGTAGATATGCTGAAAGAGTTTTCATATACCGTTTGAGCTTCATTACATTTTCCGTCTGGGTGAAATCTTTGTAAATAATACCGTTCAATTGCATTTATATTGATTATTCTGAAAGTGTACTTGTTATGTTTATTACATATTTTAATATTTGGAATTCCCCGTTTTATTAAATTATTTCTGCTCCATCTTCAAACGAGCTAAGTTTTAACCAGGTATCAATTGTAACTAAAGCCTACAATTTTGATACTGTTTTCTGCCCATTTGACTCTGGTTATACTTCACTGTAGCTACCTTAGGGACAAGGCTATCTATAGATAGCAGAGTGACAAGCCTTGTGGTGAAGACCCTAGCAGAAGTCTTCAAAAAGGAGTTAACCTTTAGAAAATCTGGCGCCCGAGGATTTGAAATAAGCACTTTACCGAAAAGTCGCAAGGTACACGTCATAACACATCCTCGAATATATAGTCTCGTATGTTGATCAATTACACTACTTCAGTTCCGTAAAAAATGTATTTCTTGTTATTTACTTGTTATTGTATTACTAGCTTTGAAATTAAAATTGTGTTTGATGTTTCGATAGTTTATTGCTATCTTTATTAATTATTTATTGGTTTTTACGAAAGTCCACAATAATAAGGCGGTGTTCTATCGGACAACGTTCTGTGGTTTACAAGGATCTAATGTTCAAAAGTCTACTAAACCGAAACAAAAACGCCGTGGACATTTGAAATTTGCTTTCTTTTCGGGATACTTTTGATAAAATAACATAACTAACATATGTTGTAGATCACTTCTAGCCTTTCAAGTAACGAGCAACGTTAAATCGAAAATAAATAGCACTATAAGTCGCTTCAACATATCAAATAACCCTATATTGGTGCATGAACTTTATCATTATTACTAAAATGAAAATGACATTACATTTACGGAGTCACTTAGATCGAAACGAACTAAAAAGGAAAATAATTGCCTGGGAACTGTATACATTTGATAAATGATTATTGTTGTGGTGTTGTAACGATCGATCGAGTCACGTCGAATAAGTAAATAATATTAAAGTTTATTAATGTAGGAGAATATGAATAATCGAATTTACTCTGGGAACTTAAGTTTACTAATAAATAACGCGCGAAGAAAACAAAATAAAAGTACCAATCACGTATTGATATTTGTTAACATAAAAATTGAATGAGCTTGAATTCGAATAAACTGTTGTCGAGTCGAATTGGTCTTTATTTATTTATTGGGTGCGTTTAAACATATTCTAGAAGTTTCCACTCATGCTTAAAGGAATGCGTTTGTTGAATGAAAGTATCCAAGTAACGATACAAATCTGTGGCGAACATTGAGGTTAAGATTCAAAAACAATTCTTCAATTTCCATTAAACTATTACATAGACAAAATGTCTTTTTCAAGTATGGGACCAACACTGGTGAACTACTCTTGTGGTTTCGGTTGATGATAATAATATATTAACAGTTAATTATTTTCATAATAAAATAACAGAGGTGTCAAATATTCAAGTACTATACTTACCATGTGCATCATGTTGAATATCTTGAAGACTGATATCGATGTTGTGGCTAGATGGTTTATTTATATTTCTTGGTAATAACCATCAACAATGATTAGAGGTCACTTGAGGGAAAGGTTGCCTCAAGGTGAACGTAACTTTGAAATTTAGGTACATCGATTCCGTAGAATTATAATAGTATTTTTAAAGAATTTTGGATTGCAATGTGATTTGTACTCGATTTCACAATTAACCTGTCGTATTATTGTTAATTGCATTCCGTTAGATTTGAAATTTTGTTCATTCGCATTACCAAATGGATTATATTATTGTAAGAAAGGTTTCTTAATATTTTGCCAATGGAATTTATAATAAATCGTGCGATTATTAGAAATCTTCCTCATTTGGTTTGATCAAAGATATCTACACTTTGAAAGGTTTTCCAATGAGAACTGATTGTTTCTTATTTCAAATAAAACGATAATGGAGGAAGAAAACTCGATTAATATTTTCATAAGGAAAATGAGTAACAAATTTGAGTTTTCGATACTAATGAGTATGAAATAATCACCCTCATCCACTAAAAATTCACTTAAAGTACCCAAGACCTTACGGCTACCAAGTAGTACCTACGGAGGATTTAATCAATGATATTGAACATACGATTTGGTCTCTCAACTTTCAAGATGAAGCTGTTATTCGTAACAAGTGCAATACAATTCTTTAACATTCAAATAAATCATATGAAAGTTCCTCCAATAACTACAGTAATATCTGTAAATCATTGAAAGAACTGTTACTACATGAAACCAGATAAGGGAAATTCCCTGGTAATTATGGGCTTTACTTATGTTCTTGCATTTGCTTAACGGATTCGAGCCGTGCTCGTTTTTATTAAAAGCTCTTTTTCTTATTATTTTGGTTAAGTTCTTCTTTATTGCCCCTTTTGGGCGTTTCATACAAGGGTCATGTTTGGCTTCTTGTACATTGGTTCCAACAGCGGGTCGGATGCCGCTGCGCCTTTGATTGTGAGATTTTCATGCGTTTCCATCTTTTGGTATGTGTTTGTCGTCTGTTTCAGAATTATTTCCTCAATCTTAGATATTCTTGTATCCCTATGGAGTAGGTCACTTGTTACATAATATGGTGCAACTAGACAGAATCTGATTACCCTATTCTGTATTATTTGTAAATTCTTTAGTTGCTTGTAACCATATTTCGGCGGCGTATGTTATTATCGGTCTTATCGTAGAAGTATAGACCTTAATTTACTTTTGGTACTTGTTTGCTTTTCCTGTTGAGTAGCGGATACAGATGCCCCTTTATCTGATTTGCCTTTTTCTTTATGTTCCTTAGGGGGGGAAGACAATTAGCTGTTTATAATTATGGGCAAAAAGCATTATCACAATTCCGTAAATACCTTTTTGAACAGATTTCCAGGAACCGTTTGTCATAATGCGTTAGAATAGTCAATAATTCATTAAAATCGTCTACAGCTGTTATCACTGATAATTTTAAATACAAACTTAGACTTTCGAATCTTCCTATATTATACTGTTTAACTAAGATTCATAAACCGTGCAATTCCATGAGACCAATCATTTCAAACATTAATTGTCCCACGTATAACATAGCAAAATGGTTGGTGAAGGAATTTAGCAACTTCCAAGCCGCACCAAATTTGTCTGTCAAAAATTCTTTGGAACTTATTGCAAAATTGAAAGATTTGAAACCTGAACCTGGTGATACTCTCGTTCTATTTGATGTTGTTCCACCATTTAAAAATACTCCAATCCCTGAGTCGATAAACATACTGAAGAAATGGCTTCCAAATATTAATATCCCCGATAGAAACTGCAGAGATCGCGTGATCCTTACGACTTTATGTTCTGAAGTTAATCGTGTTTCTGTTTTTTTTGCTAGAACTTTCTTTGGTAAGTAGAAAGGTTGATGTTGAAAAATAGAAGGTCGTGAAATCGTGAACAAGTTTTGGAATCTTTCTAGTTTCTTGAACACAAATACAGATCCATCACTGTTCGCTATCTTGTATTATCTGATAAAGTTACTATAAGGAAGATGTTGACTAAATACCTGTGATTTTTTATTGGGACGAAATAATCTCTATGAATTACTCTAATCTAATTACGGAATCTTATCTGGATTATTGCCTTATTTACTTTTGCATTTCGAGACACACCAAGGTCAAGATATCCTCAAGAAACCTGATAAAATGCTATGGGCATCTCAACGGAATGCCTACGGAAAACTTTGCATAAATTTTTGAATATGATAAAGCTATCTGTCAGATGGATACCGCATTTGCTCTTTGTTGATAACAAGCGCGACCTGCAAAGGAGTGTTTGGTTATGTTCAAACAAATCAAATCTCTTGTTACATTTGTAAAATTAGTAAAATTAGTTTTTCCGTTTGTTGCCTAAATAATTATCTCTACTAGCATTTTTTTCTCATTTTATATACGCTGACACAATATCTCATCTTTATTATCCTGAGAACATAATACAAAGTGTATCATTGTTATTATGAAATAAATTTTGATTTTACAGTACAAAATGACGCAACGCTTTCAAATCTCCAGGATTTGTTTTCGATGGTTACCAGGATGACGATAAATAATAGTTCTGGTGTGAAATGACCGACCCGTATTTACTTTAGAATGTCATAATATCAAATTATCACTATTTGTATTGTTCTAAGTTAGCAAATAACTTGGAAAAAATTAAACTTGCAGTTATCTTTGGATCTTGGAAAGATGAATACTATGTGTTATATATTCTTGGGAAGCTCCTCTAGAGCTCTTTCGAATTGTGTAAGAATATGTGGTTTCATTAAAAAAAATATAAGTTCAATTAGTATCTCGATAAGCCATTGCTCAATTGTTTCTCTTATGAGTGCATCAAAAATTCTTCTCTTATCTCTTTAATCGTATCTCAAAAACAAAGTGTGGGGGTGGAAATCTTAAGCTACGTCAGTATATCACGCTTATGTATTAATGAATATCAAGTGGGAAATGATTTTGTTATATTTCTAGTTTGATTATTGTTTTTCATATTAATATGTTAAATTTTACATTTGGATAGTGTCATATTACAGTATTATGTCATTGGTAGATTGCAATGCACTAATGCCCAACCACATTCAAGGATTAATCATTGCTTAAATGGATTTTATCTTTATTTCTAATATCGTGAATTTTTCTTTACTAAATACGTTTATTCAATTATAATTACAAATAAATTATTATTCTTTTCAAACATACATTTTTTCAACGTTTCTAACAAAGCAATAGTGGAAATATACAGGTTATGCCAGTCTAAATGGAACTCTCCGTTGGGATGGAAAGCTTAAGCATCTTTTGTGGATAGTTGGTCAGGCCACTGGTACATAACGTCTTCATAAATATGTTATTGACTGTTCAAAAGCGATCGCAATGCTTCCGCTGCAGCAAGGATTGTCAATTGCCTGTTGTTCCCCGAATCAACATTATCATTTTGGTATTGAGTGTACTGGTTATTGTGGCTCATCGATGAAGTCTTCGTTGCGCCATTTTGTAGACCCAAAGCTTTCTGTAAAGCATCAAGATGTTGTGCTCGAGTGACGTGAATCTCTGTGTGTGGTAATGGAGATTTTACCGCATGAAATTCAGGCGCTACATGTAACTGCCTCTGAGGAACAATTAAATTGAATCGATGATTCGACGGGGTAGTAGAATCTCGCGTTTGACTTTTGTATCCTGCTTGAGGTTGCCTCGTTTCTTCCAAGGTGTTGTAGAAATTTTTCAAGGGGTACGAATTCAGATCCTGCCCCGCGGTCATTTCGAAATTATTTTGAGGAAATGGCTTGTTTTGGTAAGAAAATTGGTTGTTGCTACCGAAAGTGGCTGGAACTCTGGAATTGGAGCCGCCCGAAGGTCTTTGTGACTGATGGGATACACTTTGATCCGATCCAGATTTCGAAGAGGCACCTAGTGAGGGGTTGTGAATGTGGAAACCGTTTCCATCGGCAGAGTACGCGATATGCTGCAACGTTCCTTGATCGTCAATGTAAGAATAACTTCCTCTGGTAACACCATCTGAACCTTTAACTTCCTGACGTTGTTGAGAAGATGAGTCGAAACCAAATTTGTATTGACCTTCAGCTCCTTGTGCGTTTTCTTGTTGAAGGATTGTTTCCAGGTGGTATTGCTGGGATAGAACTGTTGTTATGCATCCCAAAATAATCTATAGACAATTAGAAATCAGTCCAAAATATTTGATAAAAGCAATCATTTTCTTTCATAGAATGGATAATATTTTAAATACGATTATGGATGAGCATAAATTTTTAGACTTCATAGTCCATTCGTTCTGAATTATATGACAAAATGGATTAGACACATCCTGTTGAGTTCAGAATTATCATTGAATATACAGTGTGTACGTGATAAGGATAAAATAGATACAGTTTTGGTTAAACAGGGAAAAATTGCGTAACCAAAGGGCCACTCATATGGGAGTATACAGTTTTGGATATCATTTTTGAGTTTCAAGTAAACAGAATTTTTTGAGTTGCCATTTTATTTTTTATAATGTTACCTTGAAAATGGTATACAATAAAAGATACTTTTTAGGATAAGTTTTCTCGTGTTAATGTCAATTTTAATATTTGACGTTTCATTGCTGGTGAACCATCATCAACTTTTCTTTTAAATACGGCTCTGTTTCTTCAATACAATTTTTCGTGGTATTTTTTTCAAGCCAATGGTCAATTAATCATTAATAATTAATGAAATTATTAAAACTACCATTTTATTCGTATTTTATTAATTGGCGAATAATTAGTAAGAGTAATCTATCAAATTCGATTAACAAGGAATTAAATAATAAACAAAATTTTTTAAAGGTAGATTTACGTTGCCTTGAAAATTGTTGGTCGAATAACATTTTTCAAAATTCATTAAAATATATACTTGTAAGAACGCGACAGATAAAATCATTTTCTCTGCAGAACAAAGATTAAAAAAGGTTGAAATCAGAAATCAGTAACAAATATCCTGAACTCATTTACAACTTCTGGCTTGTAACAAACTAATTGTTTCTAACATTATTTGTCGATTACTCATCAATAATTCATGTAATCAGTATTGTTGTGTCAAAAATTGACTGAGTGAACAAAAATAAATATAGCAATTATAGAAATAATTATTCTTTAGAAATCTCAAACAGTCAATTTTATTCGGAAAATGGAAAAAATATAGACATGTCCTTTTGCAGGTAGGTATGATGTATTTTCCAATTTTCAATACAAAAACTAGTTAAATTAATAAAAAACAGATACAAACTTACGTATAAACCAATCATGTTGTATATTGTTAATAACTCGGAATGTTATTGAAAGTAAAACAAGTTGGCTTTATATGTCTTTGTTGAAAGTAATTAGTTATGAAACATTTCGTATTTTCTAAACCCCTCGGCTTTTCAATTAGCTAATCTAAAATCTGCACGTCAAATATGTGTTGAATATTTGACTAATTACACGTGGTTACGTTACGTACAAGTAAATCATGATGAACGCTAAATGCAATTTATTATTCCATAACGAAAGTTCTAACTTTTTTAAATCACGTATGTGTACGAGCTTTCAATGACGAGGAACCTGCTTTTCATCGCAGCACGTGATTTTAAACTCGTTTTCCAGTTAGAATTGTTCGAATCATTGAAAACTTTCTAAATTTCGCGTTTCTAGTAGATTCTATTGTATGAATATGTACTTATTCTGATGGTATGTTTGGTAAATTCTTCAAATAAGTGAGTAGAAGAAAGGGACTGCACTTCGGTTTCAGATGCTTATCCATGAATGTATTTCGATAAATGAAAACTCTTGTTAATGTAATATATAGATAAATAATAAAAAAACAGATGAAAAAATTAATAGGAGGCTAATATAAGTTATTTCACCGTATCCCTTCAAACAATACCTGCATGAAACAATTCTGACAAACAGAATAAGGTATGAATACATAAACAATAAAAAACAATATTGCAGATGAATGTATATACATATTATATATGAATGATGATCCATCATACATAAATTCTCGGAAAATAGCTCACACTAACACATATGCTTATTATCTTCGTTTTTACGCACGTTTCGGTCTCACGATCATCATCAGAAGACGTATAAGTGTATAAAACGTGATTTCTTAGAACTAATTGTATCACCACAAGGCGTCCTTATCGCAATAATTTCAACTAAAAATGCCCACGTCGCCGAAACGAACAGAAACATGTATAATCGAAATTGTTGCACGTTAATATTTTAAGTATATGAATATGTATCAAGAAGCCAATGCATAGCAATTTAATTTTTTAATAATATACGAACGAAACGTACGTAAAGACGAAAATAATAAGAATATGTGTTAGCTTGACCTATTTCCCGAGAATTTATACATAATTCATACCTGGATCAAGAATCATTATTACTGATGATTCATATATTCTGATCAATACAAGTAAGATTCTACAGTGTTACTTAAACGAATCGATTATTATATTCTTTGATATATTCCAGAATCAGATCAGTTTCTATAATTAGGAGCAAGGGAGGTTATGATACAGTTTCCTCTAAAAGAAATAATACATACTCACTAATTTAGTTATTCTATACATAGTTTTATTCTTAAAAAGCTGTGATCAATTGATGACATGACTTTCCTCACTTTTGTTACCAAAATAGCCTTCGGAACCACTACGAGTCGAATGTAAACGATTGTGGGAGTAGCAGATATATTGGAATTGATTGTCCTCTATGTTTCATTGTAATTTCATCCAAATGGTCCACATAATGTATTTCACAACTCTATGTTTCATACTGACAGCGCTGTCAGGTTGACTTTTATAATATAACCTTGTTTTATACTGACATTTGCTGTTACGTGAACTATGTAAATAGTAGTCTAGACTTCTTTTTTTATACACTTTCACTACATGAGGGAGATGGGTGGTTATAGGCATAGAGAAAGACCTAACTGGGCAAAGAGCTCTACAACTTCGCTGTTTGATAGAAAGAGGAAGTCTGCTAGGAAGAAATTAGGCAGCTCTCGAGCTTGACAACGAGGGTGTGACTACCTTGTGCTCGTTATTTGGAATATCTCTTGAGGGAACAGCAGACGACATTTCCGATGAACACTGATTATGGAAATATGTGTAGAAATCTGTGCTTTATATATTAAGTAAAGTAACTCTTGTCACGGAATAGAAAACAAAATTCTTATAAAGCAATTTTCGCAATGGACCTCACAAGATCATCTCATAAGAGGGTGCTGTTGGTGATGATCCCGAACATGGATATGGAAGACTTCATAGAAATAGTTAAACATGACATTTTCATATTAAGGATTGTGGGATCCGCTTTACGGTAGAAGGCGCAAGCTTGGGTTTTGATTGCATCAAACTCTACTAGATTATCAGATTCCCATTTCAAAATTATTGCAAGATTTCCATTAATAGCATCAATCTATCTTTGTCTCGCTCCTCTGGCTTCATTGGATGGTATATGGGCTTTAGATGAGGAAGCAGTATGAAGTATACCATCATCTGCAAAGTTATGGACGAGACAGGTGGTCACTTCTAGCAGGTCTTTCATATGGAACAGAAACAAAGTAGGTGC
Source organism: Endomychus coccineus (assembly GCA_958510875.1). Lineage (NCBI taxonomy): Eukaryota > Metazoa > Arthropoda > Insecta > Coleoptera > Endomychidae > Endomychus > Endomychus coccineus. Next base: position 199,027,072 of record OY294068.1, read on the forward strand.
CGAGACAGGTCCCTGTGTATCACCAGCGTTGATAGCCATTGTATCGGAGGACACTTCGTCAACCACCATATGGAGTGATCTATCTGAGAGAAAATTCGATAGTAAGCGACAAAGTTGATGCTGCAAAGCTGTTTTTCAATAGATTTCTGCCATACATTTGTTACTTATTGCCGGTCATTCACGATTTTGGAGCTCTCTAGATAATGGATGAGCACGATGTTGATTGCTTTCTTCATCACCTTAAAGATCACAGATAATGGTGGAATGGGTCTGTAATTATAGGGTAGGGTAATTTTTCCATTCTTGGAATTGGTTATACTCTAGCTGTCTTCCAACTGGAAGGAAAGACACCAAGATTGTATGAAAGGGTAAGTGACTTGCAGAAAACTGTTGTCAATACAGACGCACTTTCTAGAGATCGACACAGGTGGAATTCCGGGTGGCTCCATAGACTTTTTGCTCTTGTGATCAAGCAGAATGCGTCTTATTGTGCACTGACGAAAGACAATTTCAGGCATATGACTATCGACGGCAGCAATATCAGGTCCTTCCCTTGTATATCCAATGTGGAATTTGCTACAAACATTCCAGCAAAAAGGTTGCCTTTTTCTTGTGGTGTCGTAGCCAGGATGCCATCATCTCAGGTTAGTAGAGGGAATGAACTGGAAGTGAAAATGTGCACCAATTGCTTTGGCGAAAGTACCAAACGAACGGGATCCATTCGGGCATTAGCTTTGTTACTAATTCATGTTCATTAGTATTATCTTTCACAAGTCACATTTCAAAGACATAGCATAACAAATTGATTTCATCATCTTTTTTATAGAGGTTCCTTTGTTAAGCAGCTTATTTTAATATTATTTTTTTGTCTTAATTCATCTTCCAATGTGAAATAGACAGTTTGTTCAACGGCACTAGGAAACATGTTCAAATTGTTCGAATAATTTATTTACTTGTATAATTTTTACACTTTTATTGTTTAGTTCTTTGATATATTATAAAATATTACAACTAAATCGAACTGTGGTTACTTTCATATATAATGCATTTTTTGCGATGTTACCATAAACCACTTTACTTTCTAATTAGGTTGGATTTTTATATATATACACGTTAACTGTTAATATGATTCAGTTTTATTTTCAATTTGGATTTTTTAAGTGACTTCGACAACATGAAACTAATTGTAAGTTCAGACGCATTTATTTTGTTGGATTTAAAAACACGAATCAATCTGATTTTTTTTTATTTAATAAGATGGGTAGCCTTGATCTGCTGGGCTATTCAGCAGTAACAGTTAAGATATTCTTTTTCCTGGAAACCTAGAAACTATAATATGTCCACTCAAATGAATTTAATTTATTTGCATCAACTATATTGTTGTAATCTTTAATTAATAAATAGTGATGAATTATATTCTGACTAAAGAGTTGAACGTAATATTATGTTGAATAGTGTAGTTTATATAATGTCTTGATTAGGTGTCTACATTTTTCTCTGAATTTTGTTCCATTGGAATAATTTGGTGCTAATAAATGACATAGATCTCTAGACAATTTTCGTTTCAGATTCTACTGATATGTGCCGCCAGCTCTTCAGCCAGACCCGAGAACAGAGTATCAGTGACCCAAGATTCCCTAGGATCTTACAATATCGACGTTGATACTATGGAGTACACAAAGAAAGAAGTACGTCACGCTGATGGCACCGTCATGGGTAGTTATTCCTACGTGGCTCCGGATGGTTCTTTACAAAAATACGAATACATCGCTGATGCGGGAGGTTTCAGGATCTTGAGTGGAACCTTACCGGTGGGCCCGGCCCAAGGAACTGTTCCAGAAAATCCGGAACTTATCAGAGCTACCAATGAACATTTGGCACTCTTAGCTAAAGCCGGAGTGAACGGTATCGCCTCTGTACCTATTGCAGGCCAAACGGTGAGTGTTGCCGATCGGTCGGCAACAGTTGTAGTTCCAACCGTGCCAGTCGTAGACCAAACGGTGCCAGTTGTAGTTCCAACAGTGCCAGTTGTAGTTCCGCCAGTACCAGTCATAGAACAAACGGGACCAGTGGTATTCTCGAATTTGGAAATGTTGCAACAATTACCAGTTGTGGCTTCGCCTAGTATTGAAATAGCCAGAGACCTTACTATCCCCATTCTCCAGAATTCGAATAAATTTTCTTAAATGATTTGTTACTTTCATTATTACCTGTTCGAATAGCTCTGAGATTGAATAGGAATTAACTAAGATCAATTGATCACACGACTTCCCTCACTTTTGTAAGCAAAATAGATTTCTTCTGCATGTCAAATGTATGATTGTGGGAACAGTGAATATATTGTAAATGATTTGGAAACTGCTAATGGAAGACGTTAAATTACACTCTATATTAATAAACTATGAAAGAGTTCACACTGTGGATACACTATAGCTTTATAAATGAAAAAGAATCACCTTTATCCACTAAAAATACTGTTAAAGTACTGAAGACCTTCCAGCCACCAAGTAGTCATCATCACAGTGAACTATATAAGAAATCAAATATCTTTCTGATGAAGCTGTTGGCGATCTTCGTGAGTCCATATTGATTGAGGATCGAAGGATACGTTTCATTACCAGATACCCCAAGATATAAGTGTTATAGTGTTACCAAAGCGTGAATTTCAATGAAGATGCTCCAGAACATTACTCCATACTTAAGAGTAGGGTAAATATGAACAAAATTTGCAGTTTTTAGTTCACTATCAGACACCTTTTTCATCAAGATTCTTAGGGCATAGCAACTTTTGCTCGGTTTTGAACACACTTGTTCAATGAGTAATTGATATTTCAAGTTGTTGTTCAGACATATACCCATCATTTTGCCGGAATCATAAAACTAGTTCACACTCGGCAGTATCTACCGCATTAGGTCCTGGTAAAGTAGAACTAGTTGTTTAAATAGTGTGAAACAAATGTTCTACATTAGCTATTTGTATAACAAGGGAGAAAAGTGCATAATTTCCTCAAGTGGATCGCTTCGGGCATCAAAATGCAAGGGAAGAAACGAAACTTTGCTCCAGAGTAATACATATGATTTTTTCTAGGAGCTTTAACAACAGTTTACGTCAATTCCATTATTAATTTCCTGTGTAGATATGTCAAGATGTCATAATATAAATACCTTTATCGAAGTAGATGAGACGTTACTAAGGTAATTTTTTGTGTATAATACAAACTCCCAAAAAGAAAGTTTGTAATCAAGAAGTTGGAAAGTAAAGTGAAGTTCCTCAAGATATTCTGGACGAAGCAAACGTTCCCTTTAATCTGCTACTCGTAAAGTCTCGTGAAAAGTACCAGTTATTTGAATGCCGGATGGAAACTAAGCAAATAAAAGACGACGATGTACTAGTAGCATTACTTTTTTCCCTAGGGAAGAAGAGTAACATTTTGCTTCCTAGGGAAGGGTGCATAACAGCTATGCTATTTCGTCTACCGCGGTTCTGTAGGATGCTGGAACGTAACGGGAGGTGGTTTTAGTGGGTAGAAAACCTATACTCTGTCAAACGCGGGCTTCACAGCGTCATTTGAAAATTTCCACCTACCCTCACAAAAAAAAAATCCACACACGACATCATTTCAGAATAGTCTGGATCGATTCAGCCATGCTCAAAACGAATATATTCGCGAAAATCAGGCAAAATTCTGTTTGCCCGATTAAAATACCTTCCTTGTACTACATACTATACGTATAGTTAGGAAAGTAAAAAGGAAGGTATAAAAAAAGGTGGGTTGGAATTAAAAATAATTGTGTTACACCGAATGTTGCGTTATTGAGAATAAAAATTGAGGTGTCAAGTATGTTTTTAAACAAATCACATTTTTCTGGCATAGTTTCCTTTTAATCACAAGTTATAGTATTTAGCAACATCTATTGCGCCGCTGTACAAACTTCCTTCTTGAGTGATACGGAACATGGAAAAGAAATGAATCCGTTGACTAAGTTGGATAGTATTTATCAGAAAGATCTGGCAGATAAAATATTGAAAAGATGTTGCATCGATATGAAATATTAGTTGGAGATAGGGAAAGTTATTGGTTAGAGGAGATCCTTCGCAAGTTATGATACAAAAGTGTCTCGCAACTGTTGCTGGTGCAGAGATGAAAATCTGGCGTCTTTGCCGTAGCTTTTCTCAAATACATTACGTATAAGCCGAATGGCGCAAAACTAGTATACTCGAGTGTGGAATATAAAATTGCTGGAAATTGGAATTCACGGAAAAATCGAACTTGACAGAAAAGTTTCTCTTTTTAATAAGAAATTTATATACAAACCTTTCCACTTCGAGATGTAGAGAGAGAGAGTTTGAGAATATTTCGAAATCCTTAACATATCCGCGACCCGTTCAGTTCGCAGAGGCAATTTATTTGTCTTGAGATTTAAAATTCGAAAAATTACAATTTTTGCTTTCTGATTCACTTTGATTTAACTAGTCGATCCTAATATAGGAAATGTTAGATCCCTTGAACTATATTTCTTATAGCGCTAAGATACTTAATGCTATGCTGGTTGCATACGATAAAGCGATCTGTAAACACTTGGCTATTCTATTTACATCATTATTGCTGCACCTATCTGGCTTTGAGACAGGTTTGAAAACCAATATTATTCCGATGTTCTAGGGTTATTAATCTTTCTTCAGGCTGTTTACGGTTAATTGGCACTTTGTTTGACAAATAGAAAGACATATCCGGACAAACAGTAGGTACGAAATTTTGAACAACTGTTAGAAGTTTTCTAGATAACACATCTGCTCTAATGATGTCACTCTCAGGAAAATGTTTGTAACATGTGTGTGAATTTTTATTGGGAACGATACATAATAAAGATAAAGAAGTACACGTAATATGAAATGTTTGGCACTCTCCGAAATGGTTTCCAAAAGTTTATGAAACGAACCATTGTATTTTTTCATTAAAAAATAAATTCCACAATAAAAAAAATGAATTCATAAAATCCTCCAACATTCAGTCTTAGACTGATCGAAAAGAAACACTTAGAACTAAGTTATGTTGCCGCATTCTACAAAAATAGCGAATTTCATTGGACGAGAATTTAATGCTTGCATGTAAAATTAACGTCGAAATTTGTCAATAAATTATAGACAGCTTCCTACTGAATTACCGTTAGTAACTTTGAACTCTGTTTCATATAAGATAATACACTTTAGGACTATGCCTCTGGTACACTTTTCATCAAGCAAATCGAGACTTATTCCATAATAACTAATAATTTTTCCAGAATCACTGTACTCAAAAATACTCCAGGGTACAACCTGTACATCTTACACAAGAAACAAGCAGATATTCGCATTTATCACCCAAAATTTCACTACAATTATCCTCAAAATAAATAAACTATCTTGAAGAAAAAATTAAAAAATCTGAGGTCTATAACTTCTCGAGGAAAGTTTACTTGGAGGAAGATATTCCTGAAGTATGGCCCATTTACTGAACATTCTGTAGATCACATCTATTTTTTCTGCTTAGAAATAGGTACATAAAACAAGAAAATAAATAACGAAATGAATATTAAACGTTTTTACTACTAAGAACATAAATAATAATAACATATGGAAACATAACAACACAACATCCAAGACAGATGACTTTAATTTAACATTCGATGTACCATATCACATGCAATGTTATTTTCTAACTTCACTTTACTAAACGAACCAGACAAATGGAAATAGAAATAGAATAGGCATGCATTTTATAATGATTGAATAATAAATTAGTCAACGTATATTTTACCACCTCACCCCTTTTTACAAATCTTTCTTGTGATATCAAAACAATTAAATATTCATTATAAAAAATGAATAAGCTAATTCATTCTGAAGATATCCTTGGGTGGTGGTATTAATATGTTATTATCAAAAGGTTAATTTATGTTTTATTGACATTTCATCATTCATTGTAGAATAATTCACACAATTATAAATAAATAAATTTACAAGAATAGCTTCAGAAAAGGTTTAAAAAATAATTAACAATATAATCACACCTATTAAATTTTGATATATTCTCTCATTATATATATTATATATAAATTTTTGGGAAATAGATCACACCATTGATTGATACACTAATCAATGGTCACAGTAACACATATGCTTATTATTTTCGTCTTTACGTATGTTTAAAAAAGTATGATATAAATGTTGCGAATAAACATACTAACTGTGTTGGTTATACAGGAATCTGAACAATATTTGCAAAAAAGAATGTGTGGTCATGAGTATAGTACAAGAAACTAAATCTTTGGAAATTCCACTGCCCTTGCTGAACACTGTTTTCATTATAACCATCAATTCCATTACAATAATGCTAATATTCCAACTAAAGAAACTAATTATTACAAAAGATCTATCCTGGAGATGATTCACATAAAATGTGACTCTAAGTCCGTAAATCATAGAGCAGACGTTCAAACATTAGGCCAAATATATACAAATTTAATTAATTAAAACCCTTGGAAATTCCTACATGCGTCTTTATAATATCAAAAGTATATTTTAGGTTGAATGACGCTTTGTACTTGATACAATTAGTTTTAGGTAATCCCGTTTTATACATTGATATGTCTTCTGATGATGTTCGTGAGACCGAAACGTACGTAAAGACGAAAATATTGAGCATATGTCTTAGTGTGACATATTTCCCGAAAATTTATTTATTATCCGTACCTGGGTCAAGAATCATTATTAATACATGCACTTAACATGACAACATGTTATCGAAGTTCAATAAGTGTAATCTTGTTATTAATTTTTGTAGAAACTTTTTCGTAAGATATGGATTTGCATAAAAATACACCAAAGATTCCACGAACAGGTTTCCGATAATTATCAAGATATCAGTAATTTTTCAAATCTAATTTGATAAAAGTGATAATTGTTAAGCACAAAATGCTATGATATTTTAGGAGACTAAGAAATTAGGCAGAAAATCTCCACATCAGGTAGGTAAAGATGGACAGTTTGACAAGAATTATTCGAAAATATCTCCAAATGCAGGTACTGGTTAATAAACCGTTCGAGTATTATTATATGTATGGTCACATATAATTATAAGAGATCAAGAGAATCAATATTATTATTATGAGAGCGGTCGTTATGATTATGAAAATTTTTTCGTGGTCCACAATTTTCTTGAGCTGAGGGTAGATGCTTTTTGAATGGAGGCGATCTTTCGAATATTCAGAACATTCCGAAGTACTCTGTCTTGCTCGTATGAAACTTTTGCTAATATCATTTGTATGATTGTCTGCTAGGATAGAACATTGCTTACCATCTTCCATTAACCTAAAATTAGATACTACATATAAAAAATTGTTAGTGGAAACCGTTAATTTGCATCAGAGTCGTAGCCAGAACTAAATCGTAAAGGCGACTTTCAAGTCAGCAGTATATAGATATATGATAATTCTAAAATAATAAAGTTGTTTTCTTAGAATATAACTCGCATGACTCCAAAATTTTTTTCTAAGACAACGCTGAAAGTTTTTGAGCAAGTTATTACAAAGCTAAAAATTGTGTTTGATAAGTCGAATCTAAGAATTTTTGAAACGAAGCGCAGGTGGCTTAAAAAAATATAGATTTGATAGTCATAACTCCAAATATTGCAATTTTACGATGTCATAGGTCTATATTATATTTCTTACCAAACCTTATGTGGAATTGCTCCTTCAATATTGAATTCACATTCGTGAATGCAATACTTCCCAGGTTCAAAAATTACCCAAGTTAAGACCTCCGTATTAGTTTTAGAAATCATGGTAATTGTTGATATATTGGGCATCTAAAATATAAATGGAACATCAAATTAAAAGATTTGAGTGAATTTCCAATTGATAAAATTCACCTCATATATTGTGGCACTGTTCATATGTTCGTGTGTATCTTTCATTCCCAGTGGTCTTGCCTGGACCACCTGTAAAAATATATATTCAGTGTATTTCAAACATCAGAACATCTTCACAAAGGAAATTGTTTCTCCTTCCCCTCTGGCAATACGTTTTCCCAATCATCATGCTAATGATGTTTGTCCCCAACAAAGATGATACCCCTTTAATTTTCAAGCCAATCAAAGAAATAACCTGAATGAGGTTCTTAAAAAAATGGAAAGGAAAATAATGTAAATAAATCATAAATAAAATACACACAAATAAATTTGAAGATCTAATAATTAGGCATTGTATTTGATAGTGAGGTTTTTATCTGATTGTTTTTATTATAGAGAAGCAGGTACAACCTGTTTTAGGTGGATGTAAGAAACACAAAATATTATTTTTGCGTTATAGCTCTCGTAATGTAGCGTAAAAATAATAATCTTCATATACCTATTGACCAAACTTGCAGTGAGACGCAAAAAATCAACTAGAAGCAACGCTCTGCCACCAAACTCTATACATATACGTAGAAAAAGTGCTGCAGTGTTTTCATTTGCATTATACCTGACTTCACTGGGACTCTGGTACAAGGAAGTAAAAGAGGTAAACGTTGTTACCTCCTGGATTAAGCGATCAAGAAGATACTTTTTATGTGTAGGAGACAAACGTGCCACGCCGCTGTGTCTTCGTAAGACCCAAAGTGAATGACGAGAAGGGGAAAATCAAATGGTCCAGTCAATGATGGTAAAAATAGGAGTCCCTCCGGATTTTGAGAACCGTCATCGATTTTTATGAAAATTTGGAAATAGGCTCTTCATATCTTCTTCAACATTTGTGATCCTGTCTTAATGTGCGCTTTTAGTATTTTGTGTGAAAATGATGGGAAAAAGTAGAATATTATGTTACCAGATTATTTGCAACCAAATCATGATGTATTTCAACATTTCAATCCTTGAAAATCACCCCACCTCCAATTAAGTACCAATCTTATTGTCTTTGAGGAATTGTTATCTTTATTATCTTTGTGCTATCCACTTATAATAACACAGTATGTAGATGATTAGGAAACTATTGGTAATAAATTGTTATAAAAACTGTGTCTATTTTATAATTTAATACTCACAAGACTTCCAAATAAATAGACTACAAAAACACTCAAGCATATTTTGCATATGGGTGATACCATATTTTATATTTCCCACATGAATCATGAGCTTCTATTCTAACTACTATAAGTTGAGATGCAATGAAAAATCGTAGCTATTACTGATTCACCGTTCGTATTCTCTGCATCACACTCTCTATACAGTCAGCGTTTCAATTATTTCTTCATGTCTTGACACGTCTAATATATCAAGAGCTGACTCTATGTGCCGTAGAAACTAGTCATAGATATCGAATTATTGATAATGATGAACTTAGCAATCAAATTTTACAATTTTGTTGAGCTGTTGGATGATAACATATTTCATCATGTTTTAACAAGTTGAATCATGTTTATGTAGTCTGTAGTAATATATTGACAATTATTGTTCCCAATGGTGGCATTGTTAGCTGGTTTAGTATATCCTTGAATATACTAAAGAATATGTGCATTGATATTGCGCCGAGATTCGGGAAAATATCTTGATGAAATTATTGATAGCATGATAAATGATATACAATGCACATTAGAAGTGTTCTAATGATGATACTAATCTGAAAATTTCTATATTGCCATGATCGATCATTTACTCCTTAACGAAAGTAAGACGACTGAACTTCCGGTTATACCGGAAATGGACATCAACTATGTCATTTCCAACGGAAAGCAATACGTTTTATTGCGTTTTTGATTACTTCTTCTTATTTGAAATGATCTCTATGAGCTTTCATTTTTTTTCGAGAATCATGAATGAAAAAGATGGACAACGATAAGGTCTTTCTAGTCCAGATCGATCAGTAACGTCACAAACTTGTAGTTCCAGACATCTGTTTCGCTCTTCTGTGGAATGAGAAAGTGTGCAACGTCACTGAAGGATCTCTGTGAGGGGTTGTCATGACCCTTCCACAATGTGGTAAAATGACCAAAATATTTCACGCCATCTATGATTAGATGCCTTACTAAGAAATCGAGCAATATACAACATTGATAAATTTAACTTATCGGATGTGCGAGATGGCGACACCAAACCAAACCAATGTAAGTGAATCAAAAAATTCTTAAAATTGATATTTTCTATGATAAAATACCTTCAGTAACTCTTTTTCCATGTGGTAACGTTCACTACTATTATTATTATTCATAAGAATATATTGTCTACAGATCTCACGACATTAGAAATTCCAAGTAGTTCAGCTTTTCAATCCTTAAGAACCACCTCACCTATCTCCCTATCTTTGAGGAATTATTGTCTTTGAGGTATCCAGTTAATAATATAGTATGTAGTTGGTTAAGAAATTATTGGTGATATATTGTTAAAAAACTGTGACTATTTTGCAATTGAATACTTACAAGACTTCCAAATACATAAACTACAAAAACACGCATGCTTATTTTGCAGAAGGGTAATTTCATATTATCGATTTCTCATATGAATCATGAACTTCTATTCTAAGTACTGTGAGTTGAGCGGCAATGAAAAGTCGTAGCTATTACTGATCTAACGTTATTATTCTTTGCATCACCCTGTCTATATAGTCAGCGTTCAATTATTTTTTCATGTATCGACACGTCTAATATATGAAGAGCTGGCTCTATGTACCATATAAACTTGTCATAGATATCGAAATATTGATGATAATGAATTAAGCATTCAAATTTACGTTTCTGTCGAGCTCAATAATGCCTGATCATTCTAATATATTTAATTTATATTGGTTAGATGAGATGTATCATATTTAGAATATAGAGAATCAATAATCATGTTTTAACAATTTGAATCATGGTTATGTAGTGTGTTGTAATATATTGACAAATATTGTTTCAAATGGTGGCATTGTTAACTGGTTTAGTATATCTTTGGATATACTAAAAATATGTACATTGATATTGCGAAGAAATTCGGGAACTTATGTTGATGAAATTATTGGTAATATGATTGATAATATACAATGTGTGTGTAAAAAACACATTCGAAGTATTTTGTGTTCTTATGATGATACCAATCTGAAAATTTTTACATTGTCATGATCGATCATTTACTCCCAAATGAAAATAAGACGACTGCTGCATTTCAGGTTATACCGGAAATGGACATCAACTATGTTATTTTTAACGGGAAGCAATACGTTTCATACCGTTTTAAGATTACAAATTTTTTTTTAAATAACCTCTATCAGCTTTCTTCTTTTTCGAAAATATGAATGAAAAAGATGGATAATGATGATGTCTTTCTAGTTCACTTATTGTTCCCCACAGCTGTTCCGCTCTTCAGTGGAACGAGCAAGTTTACAACTTTTTTTTGCGGATATCTCCGTTTTAAGCATTTCTGAATTGATGTAGAATATTTTTGAAATTGTGTCTATGTGTAGAGACGATTGTGCTATTCTTATTGGTCACCAAGACAAGCTTTCCTTTTATTGAGATTTAATTAAAAAAAGAGATTAAATCATGTTTCAACCTATTTTCTGTTGTAAGTTGTTGCAATTTTTGTTTTTAAACTTGGTTTATGCGTATTACATATTTAACAGCAGATTTTCGTATTTTTCTAGTTCATATTGCATGATTATCTTAAACATTCTAGTGCAAATAATGTAGTCTCTATTCATGATAGGGTACAATCAAAATCTATTTGAAAATGAGGAAACCAATAATATTGATATACCGGGCTCGTATGATTTATAGGCTGGTCCAAGATAGGTCCGGCTTCGGGAGCCGCAAAGTACCCAAAATAGCCTAAGATCACTCACTATATCAGTGATCCTAGGTACGTACTACAAGGTTTTTGAGTAGGAGGTCTACGCCATTTCAACGTAGCAAAATTCTCCTTAGACTTGAAATGTTACAGGAAACATTTATTTCTCGCTGGTCATCCCATTTTTTGGGAAACCATTAGTACAGATTGTGCTTCATACATTTTATGAATTGTCCTTCTTAATACATCGAAATCATTCTCGTCATGTCGTTTTTTTCTAGGATTATGAGGCGTTAGTACTATATCCTTTATCGAAGATTAACAACTACTTGTTAAAGCAGATGCTTCGGCTAAAGCATCACTTTAATCAAAATTTCTTTTCAGCAAATATTTACATTTCTAATTATTTGTTTAGCATCGGGAGATGAATGCTTCCTTCTGAAAGTGACACTACCAGATGCCCCATCATCAGGACAAGTCCAAGAATGCCACATTCTAACACTAGTACAACAAAAATCACTCACCGAAAATCCATGAGATCTAAAAATAAAAATTTCAATTTCATATCTATATTATTACTTCCGAACAGGTTTTTCCCACCTACTCACTCCGGCTCTGCTCAAAACGCTTGTAAATTTGATGCCTTTTATGACCAGAGGGATAATTATGGAGTTTTATTGAAGTCAAAAGGTGAACTTTATAATATGAACTTACAAGACATTCTAAGTCTCAAAATTGGGAGTTTATATGGAAGACGAATGTAACAAATCCAACCGTTAGGGTGCTAGTAAATCTCTTTAAGTATTTATGTTTGTGATGGCGATGGAAAGGCAGGTTAGGACTTGATCTATGGGCCAGTCGTTTTTCAATTAGGTGCATTTAGAAATTAATACCTGAAAGAGGCAAACTGGGAATCCAGTCACAAATTCCGTTTTGTTGAAGCCTCATGTGGACCGCGAGAGGACTTTATTTACTAATGTGTCTCTGAGGAACCATTTGCCCTTTGTTTCGTAGATGTCATCTCTCTATAGAGCCTACCACGGACGATCGTATTAATAATATTTGTTCTTGCAAGTCTCCAAAAGTAACTCAAGAAAGTTTATACAAATTGTGAGAACTTCTGCAGTTCAATGTTTTATAATTAGGAGTTGTAAACGTTCTTCATACACATACATTTATGGAACTTCTGCGTGTGCATACCAGCGTTGCTGAAACGAAAATTATTTTGATCAAAATATACAAAATAATACTTCATTTTCTAACAGATCAATAACTTGCTTTGTGAAGGAATAGTTATTTTCCATAATATATTCATAAAATTCATCAGCTTCAACTGAAAAATTAAAATTCAAGAAGGAAAGTGAAGTTATTCGTTAGTTCAATTCATTCTGGACAAATCTAGAAAATATACAAAACATTTTGAAACGTTATAATTCGAATATAGCAGTTGAAAGTAATTCTGAATTGTGATACATTATATAAGGACAAAACAGAAGAACCTGGAACTGTATGCCTCTGGTGAGAAATACCTCTATCAGGGTGTCAACGTGGTTCAAGAATATACACGAGCCGTAGGCGTGGAGTTGGGATTGGACAAGTGCGCATTGTTTCATTTGAGGAGAGGCTGATCTCTGGAAGTCCACGAGAATATGTAGCTTGCCAACGGATGCATCTCCAAACACCTTGATGCTGGAGAGACCTATCGATACATGAGAATTGAACAGCGTCCTAATTATAATACTTTCCAGGCTTTCCGCGGCAACTACAGGAACAAAACGTTTGGAACAAATATGCTTACCGTTCCAGTCTTGCTCTACTCTTTTGGAGTGATGAAATGGACGGTCGATGAGCCGCATAGACTTGACAAACAAACCCGGAAAATGATGCGTAACCATCACAGTTTGCATCCTTTGTTGTCCTTTCCCGTATTATTCTCCCATGTCACCGGGGAGTTAGGAGACTTCTCAGTCTAGAGAGTCTGCATCGAAATGTGGTTCTGAGTATAGTTTGTGAAGTTCTTAAGAATTCGAACTTCCTTCTGTGCCTTTTCAAAAAAGGAGTGGAGGCCTTTATCGTTGATTCAGCACAAAAAGCTGCGGAAGAACTTGGTCTCCAATAGTCGAGAAAGCCAACTAGAAGGCATCCTCAAGTTCCAACCTCTTCGCCTGAAAGTCCAGATGAATGCCCGTCAGGTCCATATAAGCAGATAAGACTGGAGTTGCCCTCCTCGATAAACAAACCAAGAACATCTATGGCATCAAATTCTCTACTACGGCAGAGAAGAACATAGTCTTGAAAGAGGACGAAAAATGGACAAAGTATCAAGATATCCTGTTCTAGCTCTGCATGCTATACTCAGGCCACAAGGTCGTATTAACAGCTCTGAACATCGGTGTTTTGGGCGAAATTTTTTCTTCTCTGAGTTCGAACTTGAAGATCATTTCTGCCTGTAAGAACTTTAGAGCAAATCTTGATAGACCGGATGCAGAAGGCAGTCATTATGGGTTCCATAAGGCTACTCAGGGCACAAGACTTACAAGCTTTACCGACTGGTGAGGAGAAGTAGTTTCGGTTAACTGACTTCGGTTTTTCCGGCGCGATTCCTACGTGTAGTCGGAGCGTACAGCAGCCCGAACAGGCATTAATGTGGAAAAAAGTATCTGTTTGAAAGTTAAACGTGATAAATGCCTTATACTATTTGATCATATCGAAGAAAGAAAAGATGTGTGTTTTAGTTCACATTATCAAATGAAAATACCACACCGAACACGTTTCTTAATTTTTCGCCTCGAGTAATGAAACACCCGGTGCAACGATGCCTGCTCTATCCTAACTTGAATTTGCATGGTATGGTAATTGGTTCTATATTCCATACAGGTATACGTGAATAACCAGCCGCTAGAGAGTTGGATTCCATAATAATTAAAGATTTCGTGCATATTCGTAAAATGAACAATTCGAATGTGGGACGCGAGTAATTGAATTTTCATTTCGAAACTGAAATATGCACCAAGAAGAATGAGATAGATAAGTTCGCTTTAACATGCCGATAAAATTTACAGTGTCGCTTTTAGCACGTTTTCCACAACTAAGTCGGTTTTATGATGTGCCCTGATAGCAAAAATGTTTGGACAATTCAAACATGACTCGGTCGTTATTGTAAACGACAAACGTGTAAGGGAGAAGATAAGAAGTTATGAAAGACAGAAATTACAGATAACTGTATTTATGTAAAAGTGTTGCGAAGTTTTGAATTCGTCAGGTGATTTTCTTTTCACGTTACAACACTATTATGTTGAGCAAGCTTTCCATCATCCCTTAACGGTACGTCACCTCTGAATTACGACCAAAACTCAATCTTGCGTCTTCTCTAGGAAGGCAATCTCTAATATGATGAGGTCAGATACAACTATTCCTATAAAATCTTCCATATCGATGCTTGGGATCACTCCAACAGCACCCTCGCATGGGATGATCACGAGAGGTCCATCGCGAAAACCGTTTCACAAAAACTTGGTTTTCTATTCCGTGTCAAGAGCTACTTTACATCCCTGCCGCTCCTTATAATCTACAAAGCATGGATTCGACCTGACCTGGAGTACTGTTTTGGAGTTCAGCTCCGGAACATACGCTGAAGCTCTTGGATTCCATCCAGAAAAGAGCAATTCGTCTGATTGATGATGTCCCACTTACGAATCCATTGACCACTCTAGTTTTTCAGACTGTTGTTTGTGCTATATCGAAAAAGAGTTCCGAACTGTAGAATGCCATTCACAATCGTAGTCTGGTGAATTCGACGGCTTTTCCATTACCTTGGTGTCCATTGAGTTCTAAAACTCATGCCCGGGTAACTCTCTATTATCAACTAGTTAGTTCAGGACTCAGTATGGAGTTAACTTGTGTAGCATTCAGTACTTTGAATGTTCCTGACTGTTGGAGAACATGACAACGGACCGCTCAATAATATTAGGTCTATTTTTACAATATAGTGATATATTGCTGCGACTTCTGCTTGAAATACTGTGATGTTTTTGACAGGTACACTGTCTCTTGCTATCGGTACACTGATTTTAAAATGTTCAGAGCCGTGCCATATAGTTTGGTTCTTAGCCTGATTAAATAAATTACTATTAATATTACTAAGGTTGGTAACGTCAGTTCTTTTCTTAGATTGATATTGTCAGTATTCTGTATATGTATCATTTCACTTATACATGGCTTCACATAACCTGCCTCTTTATCAAGAATTTTTGTTTAATCAAAATTAAAGGTATGATTAGTTAGAAAATAATGTTAACACTAACGCTAACGCAGTTTTTTCAGCTTTAGTTTTATACTTCTCTTGGCATTCATATTGGTGCTGTTCAAGTCTGTTATTTAATTTTTGTTTTGTTTGACCTATACAGGTTCGGAAATTATTTATCTTGGGTATGGTGGCTTCATGAGAGCGTAAAGAATAGCTTGCTATATGATAGAGAGAGCATTACAATTTCAGGCCGGTCAGCTCAGAACGTAGGACGTTAGTATCATACCAGCACCAGTCGGGCGAATGTACGAGTAGCAGTTAACGCCTCGGGTGGGGTAAGGGGAGGGGCGCATAGCAGTGCGTCTCTCTTGTGTATGTGGTATTATCATATCATTGCGTTCCTTGTTGCATGTGTAGATTTATGTCTATACCCCAGAAGAATTATTTCCGATACTGTATACTGTTACCCAGAGTCACACGGTATTGAGTAGATAATGTTCGACTGGTTGAAAATTGTTGTTTTCTCTTTAGGCCTAGAGAAAAATGTAGATACTCTTTTTATATTATAGAACGCTGATGAAAATTCATCACTTTGACAAAGTTTTTAAGTTTGTGTGATAAATCAAACGTGAAAAGCATTTTCAAGAACTTTTTTTCCTTGTTCGGTAATATTATGTTCCGATGTGAGTGGGTTGGAAGATTATGGCGTTTGTGAAGGAAATTATCAATAGACTGGTTGATAAATAAACTAGGATAATCAATGTAACGTAAGAGGGAAGATATAATATTCAAGTTTTCAGAGTGGAAAGACTCTATGCCATAGAATTGATTATCGGAATGTATCACAGAGCTTATATTTCTCGCTCTAAGTATTATATTCAAAGCATACCTTTACAGTATAAATCTTTTTTTTAAGCTATTGCATATAGCTTATATCGCGGGCTTTGAGCGCGGCGACCGATCCAAGAAATTCCGTAACGAAAAATAATGTAAGACCTAAACACCTAACATGTGTCAAATTAATTAATTAATTTGAAGTTTCTAAAAGTGAGAAATTTCGCTATTTTATACTAATGTTTTAACACTCTAGCGCTTTAGACTCCGGGATTTTCACGTGGGCTATCGAAATTAGAAGGTTCGAATTATCTAAACACATTATTGCATGAACTCCAGACGTCCTATGTAATTAGCTACGAACGAAATCATTTTGACATATGCCTCTAGCTCGAGCTAGCTACGCGTCAGTTAGAGTTTATATGTTAGACGCCCGTAGCAGAGACCTGAGAGTACCTGTTTCTATTAAGCTATTGCATATATTGCATATCGCGCGCTTTTTGAGCGCGACGACCGAATCAAGAAATTCCGTAACGAAAAATAACAGGAACTCGTTTTTGTTGCGCTCTCTCGGGTGACTAATATTGAAAAATTGTATATCACGACAATAAACGATAATTCTACATTCAAGTTTTATAATAATCGAAGGCAAGTTGCATCGGCTGCATCTTTGTTACAAGAATTCAAAAGACTGCCTTTAAATAGTGTTCAGACGACAGCTCAAAGTGTCTTAGATTTCATTAGTAATAGAAATGGCATTTCAATAATGACTTTCAATTGCCAAAGTCTAAATAGTCACAAATACGATTTACAAGATTCAGTTACGAGACAAACAAATGTGTTACTTCTTACCGAATCTTGCATGGCGCATGATAATCCGATTGAAATACCTAATTTTAATTGTATTGTTCAATTCAAACGAGATACTGTTGCAAAAGGTGGGGTAGCTATTTACCAAAATAATAATAATGTAACTAATATTATGACTCCGAATATTGAAATAAATATTGCACACGTTAGCGATGTTAAGGTTAGGCGCTCATTTTCTGGAGATATTTGTGCGTGCTTATGCAAACTTAGAAATGGCCTATACATAGTCATGGTAGCAATTTACATTTCTCCGAATCCAAAATTGGACGAGGTAGAGCATTTTATTCATCGCACTTTACTGGAGTACACTGAAGAAGGGTCGATAATACTTGGTACAAATCGTAATAAATTTCCACTTATCTTGGGTGGCGATTTCAACATCAACTTCTCTGATAAAAGAGCGGTTGACAACTTTTCTTTCGGAAAAATTGAATTTGAAAATGAATAATGATCCACAAGAATCCACAACAAAATATGGGGCCACCATTGACGCGGTATTTTCCAGATATTTAGAGGATATCAAGTCTCAAACTTATGTCTCTTATTTCAATTACCATAAACCTATAGTTTCAATGATAACAAATTCCTGAATAACCTCCATGGTATTGTAACATAATTAAAATATTTTAAACGATATTAACTTCTCATTTATTCAATAAAAGAAAAAAATTTGTTTTCTTATCGGTCACCACGCTCAAAAAGTGTAACTTGAATTAATATCAAAGAAAAAACTTGAATTAATATGAAATAAAAAAAAAATACTGCATAAATTAAAAATAAATAAATAATTATAATTGCATAAGTTGAGAAAAAATGCTATGCAATGCTTCACCGCGGCAGTCCCCGAGTGCCACACGTTTTTTTATCATAACGCGACGCGATCATAAATTACGTTACATAATTTCCAAGTCGAGTCACTTATGAAAGCCTTGTTGTTTGTTGACAACGGCTAGCTACACTTAAAATAGCTCGGGTCGATCAAATAAACCTCCAGAGAATGGGCAATAAAAAGCAAAATCGCATCACCGCAGAACGTAAAGACTATATTATGTATATGAGAGTGTAAAACAAACGAGCATCTGCGACACACGCTCATCTACCACTAAAAAACCGCACTCGGTGCTCACCATCCGCCAGGTGGAATGTCCTGGAAGAATGTAATGAAAGGTCCGTGTTAATCACCGTCATCACAACGTATCAGTGGCAGGCTGAAAGTTTCAACAAACACTTAAACTCTGGATTCTAACAAACCGCTAACTTTGTAACAGGAAACTAAGCCGTTTTGAAAACTTCCGCCTCAACTTTTTCGCTTACTATCGAGTTTTCTCTCAGAAAGATCACTTGACCGAGTCTTCTCGGATACGATGACTATTAACGCTGATGTTCCACAGGAATATGTCTTGGCACCACCCTTGTTTCTGCTCCATATCAACGATATGTTGGGAGTTACCACCTGTCCCATCCACAGCTGTACACTTCATACTGCTTTCTCATGTACAGCCCTATACCATCCACTGAAGCCAGAGGAGCGAGGCAGAGACAGGTTGACGCAATGAATGAAGAGCTGGCAATTAATTTGAAATGGAGATTTGATAATCTAGTATTCAAACCACCAAAATTCAAGCATGCATCTTCTCCAAGGAGGCGGATCCCACAATCACTAATATGATGATGACAGGCACAACTATTCCTATACAGTCTTCCATATCCTTGATCGGGATCAACACCAACAACACCCTCTCATTGGATGATCATGTGAGATCCATCGCGAAAAACGCTTGGTTGTCTATTCCGTGCCAAGACTATTTTACATCCCAGCAGCTTCTCATAATCTACAAAGCACAGATTTGACCGAAACTGGAGTACTGTTTATATGTTTGGAATTCGGAAAAATACGCTGATGCTCTTGGGTTCTATCCAAAAGGGAGCTATTCGTTTGATTGATGATATCACACTTACAAATTCATTGACATCTCTAGAACAACGTAGGAAGTTGGGCCATGTTCATTTTACAATTTTTTTTATACATTGACTACAGAAGGGTAAAACATACAATGTTCGTAGAACATCGAGTTACCCCACACAAACATCAAAATTCGCCCAACCTGTAAAGTATTTTTCTAATCATGCTATAACTGCTACAGACCTCTCCCAACTTGACTATTTGACGGGTACTTGCCAATAGGCATACCGAATATCTGAAGAACTTGGGAATCTAGCATCACGTAGGTAATCTAAGATGGCAGACCCATACGGGAGTGGGTAGGCGTCCTCTTTAGTAACCCGATTTAGTTGCATAGAGTCAACACAAAAGCGGTATTGCCTTTCTCCTTTTTCGTGATCAAAATTACTGTAGATGAACCAACGACTTTTTGATGGCTCGATTATATTCTGTTCCAACATCACCTTCAATTCCGTATCTATGAGGTTTTGCTTGTAAGGTGATACTGGATAATATCGCTGCTTGATGGGAGGGGGAGGGGTAGAATCAGTGATTATTTCATGCCCCGCAAGGATATTACAACCTAGACTGGTTCTCATAAGTTTGAATTTTCCAGCAATTATCTCCTGAATCGCCAATCCTCGTGTTGCATTCGAATCATTTTCGTCCACAATTGCGCAAATATCTGGACCCATTGACCCTGCCGCAAATGTTATTATCGAGATTGGGATCAATATTCGTTCCCCTCCAGAATTCCATTCCAAAAATCAGTTGGTGAGCCAACTCTGGCGACATCAATACATCAAAATACTACCCATTAAACAGATAGGCACCTTAATGCTACACCAATTGAACTACAACGTTGGCCATCTGCTATTGTACACTTAACTGAGGATTGCCTATCTGATTTAAAACCTAACCTCAACAAAATGGCGTAGCCAGTTGACCAAACAATGGTACCAGAGAAGGTATGGCGCCACCTGGGACAGATAGTTTTATTATAGATATTGTACAATCATGTTAATTCCCTTTTCAATAATTTTTTATTCGTTAGTATTAGGCATTCATTACATTGTAAAACCACAAATATTTAGCTTAATGTTTATACAGTAATATTGTAATAATGAGGTATTTCGTGAATAAAAAAAAACAACTACACTGTTCGATTGAAAAATGAAGTCCAGTAGAAGAAAGTGCAGCAGGTTTCGAGATTGACAATGAAGGAGTCTAGTCTGCCTATCACTACGCAATCGCTAGTGAATTTGTGAATGTGACATCTCCAACCAGACGAATAGCTTTCTTCTGGGTATAATTTTAGAACGTCAGCGTATGTTTGGGGAATGAACAGTAATCCAAGACATGTCGAATCTGTGCTTTGTAGATTATGAGAAGCTACTGGGCTACAAGGAGCTTTTGCCATGGAATACAAATGCACCTCACATGATCGTTCTACAATTGCTATTGGTGGTGACACTGAGTAGGGATATTGAAGAATACGCATAGTTGTACCTACTTGACATCATCATATTAGGGATTGTAAGTTCCGCTTCCCTAGAGAAAAGTTTCCTCTATCGCAGTGTCTTTTAAAGGATGGGAAATGTCCATGAAGAAATAATACACACATAGATACAAATAAAATTTATTTATTCATTAATGTGTTATGTAACTTATCATGAATAATAATTATAAATTTCTGATATCAAGACAAGTAGGGTTACTGACTGAACTACCATAATATCACAAATGTCTTCTATATCTAAAACATTCAACAAACAAATAAAGGTAACAGTCATTATACAGGATGATTTCTGGAAAACATGTCACCGTCAATATATTTATGCCAGCGGGAACAAATTTTGATGGGATGGATTTCAGTCGAGATCACTCTGAACATAATGTATGAAATAAAGATTCCATCTCGAACCGAACAAGAACATGCAACTCCATGCGAAACAGACAGTTTAAATGGATTCAAAACGTATAACTAGGAACGTAACCACTATCACCTCCTGGATAGCTCATCGGGAAATTGCTTAAAAATGGTGACAGGAATTTTCACAAGATACTGTCATGTGGATAAACATCTACACTTAATGAGTATGGTTGATGACCCAGGTTGTAGTAGATGCGGAAAGAAACCGCCTCTCATATCCTAATAGAATGCCCAGCACTGGCTTAGGCTACAACACCTCGGCAGTGCATACATACCGCCTGAGACCATAAGAAACATCAATCCATGCATAATTCTAGCCTTCGGCGCTGCTTTAGGCCTGCTGGGCTGATTCTTGTATCAATGAGCGCACAATGGGCCCAATAAAACGGTCTAAGTCTATGGACTTGTCCACTCCCGTTTTAATTGATTGATTATTCCAGTAATATTCACGATTTGATGTTATTTTCCATGATTCGACTTCATTCTTCATTTAATTTCGGTTTTATATGAGCAACATCCAAAAGTACTGAGTACTCTTGAATTCAAGAAAAGAACTCATTTCTGGATATACTGAGAGCGACTAATTTCTAAAAATCATCCTGTAGATATGTACATCATAGTAATTTATAAATTTGTACAAACATATTGCAATATACACCATAGTAGTGACGCTGCACGAATAGTTTTTGCGTGTAGGTGTCGTACAAAAATAATTTGACTCTTGCCTTGGATATTCAGGAATCGTCGAACGCAGATTTCGGTTCTTAGCTCGAAGGACCACTCGGTATTGATTTCATACTATGCGTAGGTGATATATCGAATGACAATACTAAGGAAAAATATTTCCCTCCGTTGGAAATGTCATGGTCCTACTAGGTTAGATTCAATACGACCGTTGGATGTTTATCAATTGGTGAAGCGGTGTAGTGCTTTGAGTATTTTCGTTAATAGCCGTCAAATTATTGTTTTGAGATGACGAAACCTAGAAGCTTATTTTGAATTAGAGTTTTGTAACATAATAGACTTGCAATGCTAATGCATTGTTCCCCAATTAATATTCATTCGACTTTTCGAGAGCCTTAATCAGGGGGTTCGTTTTCAACCCACTCTCAGACGTAAAAAGACTTGAAAGGAAAATCGTTTTGGACATTTGGCGGAACGTTTTGCATACCTTATCAGAAAGTTTACCTACATACATTATTGATCTTCAATTGTGGGTCTTAACTGTACTAGGGTAAACTAATTTCATTGCTTCATTATAATATTTTTTCTTTGGTAAATCAATCACATTTTTTTTGTTATATCCGCTATTAGTTGCCATCTGTTTTATATTTGAAGATTCCTTATGATAATTTAATTCTGACATGGGGATAGTAACAAGTCTATGTATCTTGCTTTGAAGAGCAGCCAGTTTATGTTGTATGGGGTGGTTTGAATTTTTGTGGATAATAATGTCCGTATGTGAGGGCTTATGTTATACTGAAAAGGAATGTTTACTATTTGATTTAGTTTTGGGTGTAGATTATTCAAATGTTGAATGAAAAAATCTAATTGTCTTTGTGTTCCATTGAAGCATGTTAATATATCGTCAACATGCCGATGCCAATAAATGAATCATTTTATAATAGGGGGCTTGTGGATTTCCAATTCTAATTCATTCATAAATATTTCGGCCAGATAAAGACTTGTTGGGTATCCCCATTTATTGTTGTATTATAACAACGTTTGTATGGTTTTTTTCCAAGATAGTTTGGATTATCAACCATTGTTTGATAAAGCCACCGTGTGGTGAAGCATGTCACGTTTTGTTTAATAAAAACGAACTTTGGGGGCGTCCATAAATTACGTGAGGTGTTTAAGGGGGGAAGGGGGTCGAGTCAAATCTCATCTAATCTTACGTTGGAGAGAGGGGATGTCTCGGAAAATATCACGCAATTTTTTTTCTGATTGAAACAAAAAAAAATTATACTATTTTGCTCCATTTAATCCAAATTTAACATGCTTAAGATTTAATCTTAAGCGTAATCGTAATACGATTAAGATCATTCACTAATTCGTTCGAAAGAAAATAATTTCATTCATACTTCGACGTTATACATCTACTGACTGTCAAACCACCATATTTGTTTTATACCAAATAGTTCAATTTAAATCTGAATTTACGGTACAGTGTAGCCCGTCCTTTGTTGTTCTTTTTACAATAACAATCCAACGCGTTTACGTAAGAAACCCACATTTTGAAAAATCTCACGTGAGATTGGGGGTTGAATAAAATCTCACGACATCTCACCAGGGGGGAAGTGGGGGACAGAAAATTTAAAAAAACACCTCACGTAATTTATGGACGCCCCCTTTGTGAAAATTTATTCTAAGTGTATTTTTTATTAAATCCAAAGCTGCCAGTTTCTCTATTTTTTTCACTTAATTCAAAAATGTTCACTCACAGTTTTGTAACTTATTAACATATTGATAACGTGTCAAAAAATAATTCACTTCTTTATGAATAAAGTAGGACCTTGCAAACGCAAATTTTTTTTTGATTGCAATAACTCAAAAAGAGTTAAGGACCGATGGAGAAAATTTTGGGTGTTGCAGTTAAAATAACAAAGTTGATATCAACTTCCGGTATAACACAAAGTTAAGGTAGACTGAAAATATTTCAAAATTGTCCTTTCAAGTATATAAATACGTCTAGGTCTAGCGAAAAGATTGTAAGCGAACACTCTGTAAATAACCCATTATCGGCTTCAGCAACATTGCAATCCGATCGTACGAACCCTGCTATCCGACGGTGCAACTCATCTAGTTATTGAAGACATCCGCATTGTTGAAAGATTTGGAGGAAGACCGTTTGGTAAGCAGATACCTAGTGAGTTCGCTCTCGAAATTCCTGAAATCGATCGAATTTTCGATCGTACTGTTAGAGTTCGGCGACGCGACCGAATTACTCCTCAAACCGATTGTATGATCGTCGCAACCCGTCGTCGAACTTCCCGCGATCACGGGACGTTGTAACGTCTTGTCATGTCTCAAATTATCGCACGTCTCTTTCATTTTCGTGAGTTGTTTCTGCAAAGTTCGGTATTCCTCCAGGAAACGTTCTAATTGTGCCGCGTGATAATCGTAAGAACTCGAATTCGCATTCGGCGTCACCGCCGCAGTCGGAGACGTCGTTTCCGGTTTGAACGGCGACACGCGGTTCTCCAAAGTCGACACATTCAGAGAGTGCGCATCGTAATCCGGGCAGAGCGACACGTTTCCGGGCTCTCTGGAGAGATTTAAATAACTGTTCGATATTTGATTTACCCTGTTTCTGTTCAAGTTACATAGCGAATACTTTTGAGAATCGCTCGATCGTCTCGGGAACTCCCTACTATCGAAGTTGCTGTCGCTTTCGTAGCGACCGTCCGTCAATAGAGGAGTTTCACTGTCCGTACTGCGATACCTGGCATTCGAATACGACCCTTTTTTCCGCGGCAACGTGCAAAATAGATCCGCGAAATCTGACGCACTGCCTCCTTCCCGTCCCGATTTGGTACCCATCGAAATTGTTTTCGGTACGTTCGAGTTTTCTATCAGATCCGGTATTTTCGTTTCGTCCATCTCCGACAGACTGGACAGTTCATTGTTGTACGTAGTTGCATATGAACCACCGTCTTTGGGACTGTTTAGGGATGTCTCGTTGGACGTTTGGGCGGTCAGTGTAGGTGGAAGATGGTTTGATGAAGTCGACGGTTGATGATATTTGTTATATGTACCAGATGTCGAAACGGTGATTTTCTTGAAATCGTCTCTAGAAAAAATATCAATTCTAAATTATCAAACATCTTAGAATCAGTTTAATTTTTTTTAATTCATGAGAACAACCATTCTACTAACAATTAAAATACTCAAACGTATTGCGTATTTCATTTTATTCTTGGTACAATTTAATTTAATAATCCATATTTTCAACATCTGTGAATATAACACAAATTCACAATTAAATAACAATATATTGGCAATTGTTTCCCCAAACAGTGTTTCTATAAATCGATAAATTGTAAATATAAATAATTTTTACTTTGTTTTTATAACTTAGATTAATATTATATAAACACTAACGTGACTAAAGTTGAGCATTTCATCTTCATTACAATACAAATGTTTGAACATAGGAATTCGTAAGTTATGTATAATCAAATATAATCTAACAACAACGAATGAGATTTCTGTTTGAATATGAGGAAACATATGACCCGGATAAGAAATAGGGTTACCAGGGTAATGAGGACATTTTAATGCGGAGATGTACTAGTCAGGTACAAAGGCAGCTCCAAAAATTAGGGCCTGACATGAATGACATGATTACCATAGAGGTAATATAATAAATACAGGGTGTCCTCGAACTGCGTGGCAAAAATAAAACCGAAGATTCTTTGATTCGAAAAAAAGTTGATGAGCCTTTTTACTTTTGCCTCAAGTATCTTGTTTACCCGGTAGATGGCTTCAAAATTGCAAAAATAATTTTGTCTTTTCGGTATAACTTGAGAAGGTGATGAAGAACTTTTACAATATTTAGCAGGTGAGCTACTGTCAATAATGGCCATTTTTGAGAGTGGAGCACAGAGCCTTAGAGACTATAGAAATGGCTCAAACATGAGGATGTAACGGGAAAAATGTCCAGAACTTTTTAGTGGTCAATGTAATTCACTCGATATTTTTTATGTAGATAGCTTATCTACTTTGAAAACTTTTCTTACTTTTAGAAAATTTTGATAAAATCAACGGATTAGCTTGAACAAATTAATTTTCGAGTCTCTGCAATTTTGGCTTACTAATTTTAGTTGATTAAAATACCTTAGTTGCCTTTGCTTTTCTAATGTCATTTTGGCATTTGAAGAATTCATTCTCAAAACTGTCAGTTTTTACTTTGCTTTCCGTAAAAATTTTATAAAATTATGGCTCAAAATTTCACTAACACTGAAATGGTTGATATGTTATTGATTTATGGACTTTGTCGTTGCAATGGCCGGAGAAGGGAACGATATCCGCATCGCAGAATTCCAAATCGGCAAACCTTCGCGAAACTGGCAAATTTGAAGCAAATCGCAGAGAAACTGGACGCAGACGGACAAGAAGGACGTTAGAGCTCGAAGAAGCGATACTGAAAGTGGTTGAAACTGAACCTGGGATAAGCACAATACGTTTGGGACTTCGTATTGGAGCCTCAAAATCATTAGTTCATAATGTACTGAAAGAAGAACTGTTGTATCCCTATCATATTAAAACAGTTCAAGACTTATTACCCATGGATCCAGGTCATCGGCTAGATTTCTGTCGGCTTATTGTCCAAAGACAAAACGCAAACCCCAATTTTTGTAGAAGAATTCTGTTCACGGACGAAGATACTTTCACGAGATGTGGTCTTTTTAACCTCCATAATGAACATTTCTATGCTGATGAAAATCCTCATGAAACGGAAGTTACATATTTTCAGAATCAAACTAAAATCGATGATTGGGTTGGAATTGTGGATAACTTTATTATTGGCCCTACCGTTATACCCGATCGATTGAACGGGGAGAACTACTTGAACTTTTTGGAACAAAGGCTACTTGAACTGTTGGAAGACTTGCACACATTCGTCGTAGCCTGGTTTATCCATGATGATGCACCTCCTCATTTCACATTAGCTGTGAGGCGACATTTGAATGCGGAATATCCAGATCGCTGGATAGGTAGAGGACACGATGCACCAGTAAACTGGCCGGCCCGCTCCCCTGATTTGACGCCCTGCGACTTCTTTCTATGGGTCGCTTTGAAGTCGAAAGTTTATGCAGCTCCAGTAAACACACGAGAGGAATTGTTGCAACGAATTAATCATGAAGCCGATTTATTGAAGAATGATCCTGAAGTACTAGCCAGAGTTCAATCCAATTTCTTGAAACGAATTAATTTGTGTATTCAGGAAAATGGGCAACATTTCGAACAATTGATGCCTTAGCGATTTCCCAAAAAGTTTTGTTGTTTCTTTTAATTTAGCATTTGTTTTTCCTAAATAATCACATCGTTTCCCCATTTCTATTGTTTTTATTATTCGTGTTTTACCGAGATATGAACCATTTCAGTGTTAGTGAAATTTTGAGCCATAATTTTATAAAATTTTTATGGAAAGCAGAGTAAAAACTGACAGTTTTGAGAATAAATTCTTCAAATGCCAAAATGACATTAGAAAAGCAAAGGCAACTAAGGTATTTTAATCAAGTAAAATTAGTAAGCCAAAATTGCAGAGACTCGAAAATTATTTTTTTCAAGCTAATCCGTTGATTTTATCAAAATTTTCTAAGAGTAAGAAAAGTTTTCAAATTAGATAAGCTATCTACATAAAAAATATAGAGTGAATTACATGAACCACAAAAAAGTTCTGGACACTTTTCCCGTTACATCCTCAAGTTTGAGCCGTTTCTATGGTCTCTAAGGCTCTATGCTCCGCTCTCAAAAACGGCTTTTATTGACAGTAACTCACCTGCCAAATATTGTAAAAGTCCTCCATCACGTTCTCAAGTTATACCGAAAAAACAAAATTATTTTTGCAACTTTGAAGCCCTCTACCGGCTAAACAAGACACTTGAGGCAAAAGTAAAAAGGCTCATCAAATTTTTTTCGAATCAAAGAATCTTCGGTTTTATTTTAGCCACGCAGTTCGAGGACACCCTGTATAGAGGTGAAAAGATCCATAAGCGTCAATGTTAAATGGTTATTCAATACGCAATCAAATTCTGTATCTATTGATATTCTCTTACTCTTTTTCAAAGTTTCCCTACATCTTGAAAAAACATTTGTTTGCATCACAGGTAAATTCAGCCACACTACTGACTACTGTACCTCTATACTATATCTATTCAATCAGAATAAATTGTCTCAACTCCAAAAACTTCAGAATCGTGGTATGAGAATAAATTTAAAGTGCGGTAGGGATACTCCTATTACTATTAACATTTTAAATTAGCAATTTATTTCCCAAAGACTATTTCACAATGATATTCGTATACAAAATATTGAACAACTTAGAACCATCTTATTTCAAACAGTACATTATCTTCCATCATAATATTCACCACCATTTCACTTGAAATAATAATAATTTATATATGAACAGAACAAATCACAAAAACAAGATGAACTCTTTGGTTTTCAATTATCAAATGTAATTAAAATCAGCTCATCTCTGAACATATTCAAAAACGAAGTGAAGAAATTAGGTTCAAATGTACAAATATGATATTTCTAGCTTTTAGAATAAAAGGATATCCTATTTCAATAAAGATCTATCTATATATCTATCTAACAATTACCAATATATTGTTAATCAAAAATATCTTTGCCTTTTATTCAAAATCTATTATTCAATTGATTATTCATCATAGTTTTAAACATTCGAATTGAAGGATAATTTACCTTGCTTCCTGTAGAGTTCTCCTTGGGATATGCAAATCCTCCGGATCCAAGAGATGTTCCGGCGAGTTCCATCTCTTCTCCAACGTCTTGTCTTTGGGGATCCACTTGGTAGTTTTAGGAACGTCATTACTGACTTCTTCTTCGTCTACTTCTTGGTCCGTGTCGACGTTAGGCACAACACTGTAATCGCCGTGTTTTCGATGGGCGACGACCGCTATCTCCGCACTACGCACCATACCACCGTTGGAATTGTCCGCCTGCTTGTGATTCAACTCGATCTTCTCGTAAGTTTCCTCCCTCCTACACTGCCTACTCCTCCATCTCATC
This sequence comes from Endomychus coccineus, assembly GCA_958510875.1. Lineage (NCBI taxonomy): Eukaryota > Metazoa > Arthropoda > Insecta > Coleoptera > Endomychidae > Endomychus > Endomychus coccineus. Next base: position 199,056,438 of record OY294068.1, read on the forward strand.
TCTTGTCTCTTACGAACCGAACACACACACAACGAGATCAGACACGACGTCACGGCAAGTATCACGCCGGTTAGGACGCTCGCAATCAACACTTTACCACTGAGGTGACTTTCCGGGGGCTTTTTGGAAACGGCCAATGTGACACTGGCCTCCACTTTGCCAGCTTTGTTCTCCGCCGCACATACGTAAACACCTGCGTCTTGTAAATCCGCACTGAATATGGTCAAATCACTGGCATTGCTCTGGGAATGTACAACGTATAGTTTCTTACCGTTGGAATACGCGGGACCCGACAAATTGGCTATTACTTTGTTACGCAAAAGCCATCGCACGTTCGGCTCAGGTATTCCGGTTATTCTACAAGTCATAGTAACGTTTCGTCCCTCGACCCCGTACGCCGTACTGTCGTAAGCAAAAATTTCGGGAACGCAAGCAAACTCGTCAAGATCCAGCTTATCCCATGTCTTGGAATACAGTCTCTTCGGATATTGACACAATGGGGGTATGTTGTAGGGGACATTCCTCCTCAGCATCCATTCCCGGAGAGATCGAAGGGAACAGGAACAGTTCCACGGATTGCCGGCCAATTCCAGTCCGTTCAAACTTTGTAATCGCGTGATAGAAGTGGATTTCAACTCTGTGAGTCGATTCTTGTCCAATTTCAACCATTCCAATGAACTTTCCAGACCGTGAAATGCTTTTGGATCTATCTTATTTATACGACAATCCGTCATCTCCAATCTGACCAATTGGGGCACGTGTTGAAACGCGTCGTTCGACACCCTCTGTATGGGATTTCCGCTCAGTTTGATCTCGCGCAATTCTGGGATGGAGTCGAGCGTGTGAGATGGTACAGACGATAAAACGTTGTAGCTCAGATCCAGTTCTACCAAGTTCTTCAAATGTCTGAAGGCATAACGTTCGAGGATTTTCAAGCGGCATTTGGATAGATAAATTTTTTGTAGGTTAAGAAGGCCGGACGCGCTGAATTCGTCGTGCTTTATGGATGCTATGTTGTTGCCGGTAAGGTCGAGAACTTGCGTACCGGCTTCCAAGTGCAGCGGTACGAAAGACAGGTTGGCGTTGAGACAAATGACAGATTCTTTGCCGTTTTTCCATTTGCACTCGCACAGACGGGGACATTCCGTCGAAACGCTACTGAGGCAACACACAAGGACTATAAAAAACGGTGCTGATCTTGAAGGCATCGTTCCAAACCTCCAGTAGCTAAAGTCACCTCTTTGATATCTCTTCTTCGCTGTCTTCCTCCTCAGTTTCCATCACTTCAGGAGATTTGGATGCGGCTGTATCTGTAACAATTTAAATTGATTATATAGTTCAGTAGAATAAGGGTGAATTAGATCTATTGTACAATTGACTCTGATGGAGATCTTGGTCATTTTCACCTTATTATTTACTTGACATTTGTTGTTGTCAGATCAATTATGAGGAGTACATCTCATATCAGAGATGAATATCAAGTTCACCTATTTATAACTTTTTAGGTCTGTTGCTTGATTATTTCTTTTCGACCAATCGTGTGAAATAGAATTTCAAAATCAAGTATATTTACCACTGTCTGTCGATCTATTTTGAATCCTCACACATGATTGTTTTTCTATTCTCATTTGTTGACCTGCTGATTCAAATGATGATACCTCTAACTATGAATTCATTATTTGCTTTTGCTTTCCTCCAATTACATTATTCCCAGATTTTTTCCTTTCTTTCGATATCACTCATGTTAGGTTTATTTTATGTTAATATTACTTTTAAAATAAGTTTAGCTTATTATTTTATTAATTCAATCTTCATCTTAAGCCTTTTATATATAACTTTTGTTGATTTATGATCATATTGTCTTCTTATTTGGATGACTACTTGTTATTTTATTATTTCTTAAAATTTGTAAATGATAATAAATTTGTCCTGAAATTTTGTGAACTGTCAAAATTTATTTAATTTCATGAGATAAAACCTTTTCTTCACTGATTCTTACTAACTCTTCGTATTATTCCATATAACTTTCTTTCGTCTTCTACTATTTACTTTTATCTTTGGATTTTCTCAATTATTTATTGAGATATGCTAGTTATTAACATTATGACCTGATCCTATGAATAGCTTCCCCATTTCATATCTTTTTTTGTTCTAATACTTATTGATACTAATGTACTATTAATGTTACTTATTATCTAAATATTATTATTCGTCTTATTGTAGCCCTTGAATTCCAATTTCAGTTAATACACATGCATCTTTCTCGCACTTGATGTTTTCCGATGCCTCACTTGATTATTCAAAACCTTTTGGAGTTTCTCACCAGGTATCACTTTTATTTTACCTAAATCTAACCTATAATCTAATTAGCATATGATTTCCTTGGAAAAGAAATGAAGTTGCTTTCTTCCCTATCATTATTGTTCTACAAGATCTTGAAGATAGTACCTTGTAAGATCTCAGATTTCCTTTGGAAACTTTGATTATAACAGTATATATTTAGCGATGAAGATGGTGGTAAAAACATAATATCGTCTGGCACCTGTGGAAGTTGAAGTTCCTCAGGGCGAAATGCGGGCTTCTGCTTTGTCCTCAATTTATTTAGAAGGTATTCCACATAAATTAATATTCTATGCTGATGACCTCTTTATACTTATATCGAAAGACTTTCCCAATCTTCATCAACAAGCATGTAGTAAGCTCATAGAAAAAATTGATAATCTGTATATTAATGATGAATACGAAACACAGTTTCTGATCTATCACACAAAAAAGAAAATGGTTGAAAACATAGCAATACTCCAAGGGGAAATGACTCCAGAGAAATCCGGGGAGAAAATCAAGAGCTCCCATTGGAACGGAGCTCATACATACCTTGTCCTTGATCTGGCCACCACACGACCGCAGCGTAGGTGACTATAGGCCTGATCACAAGCGGTAGAGATTTTTGACTGAAATCTCCATGTGCTGTTGATAGCTCTCCTGCACGCCCAAAAGGATGCGAATGCCTTCCTCACTCGATATTCGAGATGTTCGCGCGTCAGTTTAGAGTATAGGATTACTCCCAGCAACATCACCGACTTTTTGAGTTGCAGAACCTTTGCCAGAGATAGTAATCTTTGGCCGTCTGCCCAGCTTACGTTTCACAGTAAACAGTACAATTACCGTTTTGCAAAGGTTGACCCTGAGGCCCTTGGTGCGGCACCAGCGATCAATTTCGCTTAGCAGAGTGTCTTGCTGTTCGCACAGTATCTCCAATCACCGCCCAAAGGTGCCACCTACCGAATCATCGGCATAGGCTTGGCCATAAAACCGTGTCTCTTTCAACTCCTTTGAGAGTTCATCGACTACGAGACACCACAGAAGTGTAGATAGGACACCTCTCTGTGGCCAGCCTTTTGTAGCGAATCGTTTCCTCAGCTTCCAAGATGGAACAAAATGGAATAATCGAGTTTTTCATCCATGGGTGTATTGTAACTTCATAATGAAATCGATGAGATCGATCAAATTCGCTATTTATCCATACCTATCCTTACGAAATTTTAGAAATTGTGAAAATCTCAAGAAGATCGTGTAACTGATGGAACTAGTTCTCAGAATGTTGTGGAGACCATATTGCGTGCATTATTAATGTTTCAAGATATTTATCTAAGTGATGGTTCTGACATGAAAACTAATAGTAGAGTCGAATTGCTCATCCATGAAAGTGTATTGTGACGCCTTTATATCGGAATCGATGAGATCGACCAAACTCACTATTTTTCCATACACCCCTTATGAAATTTGAAAAAATGTGAAAATTCCAAGTGGTTCGTTCAACTGATGGAACTAGTTGGGATCTCAGAAGGTTGTGTAGACCAATTTTGAGTCTATTATTCATGTTTTAAGAGATTTTATAGTGTATTTATCTAAGGGATGGTTGAAATTCAGGGTTTCGGAATGCTGCGATTAGTTTCCTCAGCTTCTGAGGTCAAATCTGATGATAGAATCGAATTCCGCATCCATAAATGTGTATTATGACGCCTTTATATCGGAATCGGTGCGATCGACCAAATTCACTATTTTTCCATACCTCTACCCCTTATGAAATTTGTGAAATTGTGAAAATTTCAAGAGGTTCGTGTAACTGATGGAACTAGTTCTATGGGATGTCAGAAGGTTGTGGAGACCTATTTTGGGTGCCCTATTCATGTTTTGAGAGATTGTATAGTGTATTTATCTGAGGGATGGTTGATTTTCAGGGTTTTGGAACGCTGCGATTCATTTTCTCAGTTTCTGAGATGAAAACTAATGTTAGAATCAAAAATCCCATCTATATTTCTTCTGACATACCGTTTCTTGTTATTGTGGCTTGTGTATCTGACCTGGATATCACCTTCAACGAGTGATTTAGAAACGATACTGGAACATCTTGAAGAAATGCTCCTAGTTTACGAGTTTATTATTAATCTTAGATGACTTTAATATACCTTCTTAAACAAATGTAGCCTCCCTAGAGTAAACTATATCTTGTTGATAAAATTGATACCATGAGCTGAATAAATCACGAATCTGTTTAAATTTTCGGGTTACTTTGGAAAATGACATCTCGGGAGATGGATGATTCAAAATATACGGCTGTATGTAATTCGACATAAGCTGAGGTAAAGGTGTATCAATATTACATTTTGGCGGTGGAAAGCCTCTTATATAACTTATCAACGCTCTTTTTGTAATTTCTCTGACCGTAATAGGAAGCAAAAGCTCTTTGGCTTTCAAGTCTCGCAGGAAATTGCAGAACTGGCTGGCCTGGTTAGTCAGCCAAGCATCTCTTTAATGTCCTTTCACTGTTTGTTTAATCTCAGCAAAGCGGCACATGTTAACTTTCTTATAGTTTAAATGCAAATATTTACACTCCGAGCGCAAAATATCTAATAAAACCCTTCTGGCACGATTAGAACAATCCAAATCCCACTTTTCGTTTATAGAGACGTCACTCCGCCGCCGCCGCTTCAATTTAATTGATAGCCGCCTTAATCCAACAAATATCCAGTTTAATTAAACGCCTACACAAGGCACTAGGATATCAGTGGAAAATATATTGGGGGATGGAGGAATGGCTTGATATCGGAGCTCTTATAATTGCGATTATAGTTAGGTAGGTCACTTTTCGGAATGATACATGAATTGTGCATGTGGCATTTAGGCAATTGAGTTTTCATCTTCAGTCGATTTTGTTCCAGTGGGTCAAGGACCTCATCAACCCAATTTCAACGATGTGAATAAATTGCAGATGATGGTTCTCAAATTCGTTATTTCATTGACTTTTTATATTTAGACAACAAGCGAGGAAAATCTTTAATGTTCGAAGAACATCAAATGATCCCGCAGTGGAATATTGGGAGAGGGGAAAGTGTAATAAAAGCCCTCCTTTGGTTTACGTGATTCTCTAAAGGTTATCAATTTATTTATTTTATTAAATTCATTCATATATATTATTTGACTTGATTTATTATTATCAGTATAACTTGCAGTACGTGTACCGATAACCAGGAAGTTACCCGATATCACGGGTTTCTCATTAGCTAGCCAAATCAGGCAACAATATGGTCAATAGATATATGTAATACTCACTTTTCTTTGGTTGAGACACTAACACATTAATTAAGCACGCTAAGTAGAAAAACTCTCAATCAAAACAAATATAGAATATTTAATAATAATAAAGAAATAAAACAATTATAAAAATGAATTAAAAGTTGGAATATTTAGTACAACTAAAGTATTAATTAAGAAATTATGTTAAACTTGGAAAACAATCAAGTAATCCTTAATTTTGAATTGATCTTATTAGAACCTAGATACGATTGGAAAACTAATGTAACTCAACCCGGATGTACCAGGGCAAAGAGTTAAACAAAACGATTATGATTTAATTATTCAAGAAATTCTATAAGTATTCTATGTATTCAGCAATATGGCTTGGTTCTAAATGAACTTTCTACTTTAAACACCACAACGCAAGTTTAACTGGAAAGTTTTATAAAGTATGATTTAAGTGATTTGTGGAATAGTCAAACCAAGACTTAACTCAAGAAGTTAGAATATAACTGACGTTGGTGTGGTAAGTTTGATTTTTTATAATCTTAGATAACCACTCCTATTTGAGCAATATGTTTGGAGGTAGTAACTTTTACCCAATAAGAGAGACTTGCCCCTGTCTAGTGAACTGGATACAGAAGAACTATTTTTGTTGACGAGGACCTTAATTTTATGACCTTATCCAGACCTCCTTGAATTCAGGTATGAATGAAAATTATATCAATTTAATATTCTAAGTACATATTCAATAAGAAACGACTGCGTCCTGCACGTCTCATGTTATGGTTACGTGAATCGATTGTAGCTTCAAAGGAAAATATAGAGTAAAAACCTTTGTTTAAGCCATAGCAAGCGATCAACGTGCCTTTACAAATTAGATCATAAGCATATGTCTTAACTATTAATAACTGTAAAGCACTTGTTCTCTTTAGAACCATTTCTGCTGAATAGGTAATTTATTATTTCCTGTTGAAACTGTGGAGCAAAACCTAAAACTATGCTTACATTATCTGGCATCTTCAATGACCTGATCAAGGAATTCAATCTTTTTTGCAAATAATTATATTTCTTCATATTTATTTGTAAACCATTCTCTTTTGCAACTTCAAAAACGGTTTTCAAGCGTTCAAAAGCTTCCCATTCACTCACGGGTACAACCAAGTCATCAAGATATGGTCGTTTTATCATTCCTGTTTTTATCAAATCTCTATATAAATCTTTGAAACACTGACGAAGAATTACACAAACCAAATGGAACCATCGTAAATTCAAATTGACTACTCTCAATAACAAATGCTGTGTATGTAGTTTCTACTGTTTTTCTCAACACCAACGTGGGAGGAATCATTTCTCAAATCAATCGTACTTAAAACTCGCGCATCTTTAAGTTCGTCGATTTGATCTACAATCAGAGGTAAGGGATATTCATCCTTTATGATGAGTTCATTTATCTTACGATAATCAACACAGACTCTCGAAGAACCATCTTTCTTTTTCACAACGACAACAGGACTAGCGTAATTGAAACTGCTTGGTTCAACTGTACTCTCATCCAACCACTCATCTACCTGTTTCTCAAAAATTTCACGCTCAGATATGGACAATCTACATGAACTAGGGAAAACTGAAATGTCACTTTTAATAACAATTTTCATTTCAATGGCATGTATTGGTAAGTAAAACGAGTCTGGAGGGAAGAATGGAGGCACGGATGAAGGAGAGAATGGGGGGCAGGTAAGGAGGGAAGGAGGCATACATAATCAGATAAGAGGTTTGCCTGATCACAGCGTCACTCGAGTTTTACGAATGCAATGACGATTATTTTCTAAAACGACCTTACCAAATCAACTTATTTAAATAAATCCATTGATAATTATGATCTGAGCTGAGAACAGAAGGGAATTGTTTGTTCCAATTTATAAATAGGTCATTGTGGAATTCAATAGTTAAGGGGTTATATTTGAGTTCAGAGAGTTCACAGTCAATGCTGCTTTGAATAATGAAAAAAATCCTAATTGGAAGAATGAAGAAGTTGTTCCGAATATTCCATATTTTCCAATCAACACCATGACGATAAAGCATAAATACCGACGTGGAAAGCTTCCCCTCACTTTCCAGATTCAAATTTCTTCAGAAACAAATGTGAGGTACATTAAATTAAAACGAGACTACGCTCCTATAAAATCTCGTCAAAGAGGAACGGAATAACGAAACAATACGAACTTCAATAAAATTAGAGGAATAAATGAGAGCATCAATACGAGTCACAAATATACGGCCGAGCCGCGATGGAACGAGAGCCTTTAGTCCTTGCGACTGCAATGGAAAGGAACTAAATAACGAAACAGGCAAATCAAAGTTTACATAATTAAATACCGGGACGTAAAGTGTGCCTCGTTTCTTCGGCCTGACTTCGGACAGATTAAAATGGAAACTCTTAAGTCTTCAATGAAATATGACTTTATTCGACGGTACCATCTGCGATGATACCATAGTAACCATAGAGATGGAATACATATAAACTTCGTTCTATGACGTTAGACGAGCAAATGTGTGGGATCAGCATAAATGAATACGGAAGATGGGGTTCGTTCTCTTGGATTTGGATTTCTTCCAGGCTCGTTTGAAATTCTCCATGCGGAACAATTACGTCTATCATGACGCGTGCCGCTGAATAAACGATTCTATATATATTTTTGGCATTTAAGGAAATTAAAGACATAAAGTCGTTTGGTTTCTGTGTTTTCATTCGTCATGTTATACTAGTATTTGCACGATTCATACCTTGTAATATCCCAATAAGGAATGTATCTTAAATGAATCCTAAACTGGATAAACTTGTAATATTTATTTTCTTATTTCACAACAATGTTTATTAAAGTATAACATCCAACGAGTAATTATGATTATCCAGCAAGATCACACATTGTTTTAATAAGCGGTATCAATCAATCAGTGTAGGAGATTTCGACCTTACCAGATTGCATTGAACGGCATATCAACAATGTGACCATAAAAAATTCCTCGGCAGGAGGAGAAGTGTTTATAGATCGTAAGATTATAGTTTTACTTGGTTAATAGTAGATTAGTGGGAGCCTCTCCACTGACTGACCTTTACAGATCTATTATGTATGCCCTCATGTTATGTTAGAGTTTAGACTCGTCTTTATTACTAGACTCCATAGGCTAGACCTTAGGTCCTCTATATATTGAGAGGTTATGGTTTTTCCTCTCCTATCATTGAAAACCTTAGTCTTATTAGATCTTGGCTGTGGCACAGTATATGTGCTGAGGTTTCTTCAGAACCTGAATATGGTTAAATCTGCCAGTCCCACGTTGTTCATGTGTTTGTTGAGTCTACAATACCCTGTCAGGAGGCCAACCATGATTCTGATTGTTCGCCTATTCTGTCTTAGTAGGTACTCCGTGAATTTTGGCGATCTCTCTTTAATTAACTCTCTAGCCTGGCTTATATCCGACGCCATATTCCACCATTCTCGAGCTAGATTTTTCATCTAGATATTGTTATATGATATAAGCATCACTTTTCAATACCACGTGAAGTTTCTGGACCAATTAGAGCCTCACGTGCTCCTTCTCAGGCTAGTGAATCAGTATATTCGTTGTCTTTATAGCCTGTGTGGTCCAGTACCCAGGCTAAAGACAACTTTTTGACTGACCAACTCTTGTAGGGCTTCTAAGAAATCCCATTCAAAATGGAAATTCTTGAGAATTCAATGAAATTGCAACTCTCTAGGTATTGGATAAGCTCGATGTAGATTGCTTTCTCCATGACTTTAGATATCACAGTTAATAGTGTAATGGGTCTACGACACCGGTCTTTCACTTTTGTCTTTTCGGTGAAGCGGCCTTCTTGGTTTTCGTAGAAGTTGTGACAGCTTGGATAGTCTTCGGTTGGGTGCTTTGAGCTTCTACGACTCATTCGATTTCTTAACTTTTCTAGCTTCAGCCGCTTTCTTTTCCGCAGTCGGATTCCTTGCCTTTACCAGGGTTAACACTTTTTCTTTTTAGCCTGAGTCTGGCAGTTTTCGAAGTGGCGGATTACTTGGTGGCCGATTTGGCCGCGGCTGCCGTCCTCTTTGAAGGCACTTTTTTTGCTTACGCCACAGCTCCCTTTTCAGTCGATACGGCTGATGTAGCGTTGGCGAGTTTGAAAGAACCGGAAGCTCCTTTACCTTTCGTTTGTACGAGAGATCCTGAAGCGTAGGCAGATTTGAGATATTTTTTGATGAAAGGGACGACTTTTTCAGCGTCTACTTTGTAACTAGCGGTGATGTATTCCTTCTTTCCTTTTTTTTGGAATTCGATGGATGCTAGCTCTCTTATAGATGGAAGAAAACACACCAAGTTAGTATGAAAAGGGTAAACAACCTGCAGAAGACTGGTGTTAATTCTGGCGCATATTTCTTGAGAACGACAGGTGGAATTCCATCTGCCCCATATCCTTTTTGGTATTGAGACAAATTTTGCGCTGTTGAAAGATTATTTCAGGCATATAGCTATCGATGACAGCAATATTAGGATACGTGGTCAAGTGAGCATTTTTTTCTCTATTGACTGGCATCCTAGAATAAGCATCATGCTATGGAAACATTAAATTGCTAATTAGAGATTTGAACTTAGTTCCTTCAAATTCGGAGTACAATATATAATGAACTGTGACGTCACATCGATGACATCATTAAATCCTGAAATGATTATCTTTCGATACTTCTGCTGCTTAAATATATGCGTGTGATATAAAATTGACCCGTTGAAAGATTACTCGTGCGTTAGGGATTAAGGTAAAAGACGTATGCGAACATATATATTCCTCCAGCCGTATATTTATATGCTTCTTCTGCTTATAAATATACGGTTGTCATTATGATTTAATGAAATACTATAATTTCGTTAGAAAAACTGGAGATGGATGTCAAAAATACCACTTGCAACGGGGTTACCGCGCCCAAAATCAATACAATCATTATTTTCACTACGTAATGGCTTAATCTATTCAAATAGTTGAATATTGTTAGCGTGATATTTAGAAATAAAATTCAAACAGTATTTTAGTAAAATAAAATACCTATACGGGAATTCACTGCGTGACAAATATCTGTCAGATTTCCATATATTAAACGCGAAATTCTGGATACGCTAATAATTGTTACTAAATTTTGGGAAATAAACATATTGTACCTGGTAGTGAAATGTTGCATGTAATTTAATTGATACACGTCTATGATTTTGCCTGCCTTCAAATATTTCATTATCGTTCGGAATTCGATATAATTAATTCAAACTTCACAAACAAATAATGCTAAATATGAATATTCTCTCACTGAATCGATGGAATCCAGAAGTTCTTCTGGTGCTCATTGAAAAAGATTAATTAAACAGTGATGCGTGTAACAATGATTGTACCTACAATTATGCTTCAAACTGATACAATGACATGAATAGATTTCCTCTCACAAGCATTTAATGTGAATAATCACTTCATAGGTCAATAATAATGAATATATTAATTGTTTTACATTTATTAAACATTCAAATGCATACATTTTGCATACAACACATTTTTCTACTGCACACAAAAACTGTGTTTTATTGCTTATTTATCTAAACATGTTTTGTAAAAAAATATGGTCCACATCCAATACTATAAATAGAAAAAAGTCACCCTGATCCACTTAAAATATTGTTAAAATTCTGAGGATGTTTCCGCTACCAAGTACGCATAATCATAATGAACTAAATTAGAAATCAAATTGCACATATTTAAATACTATTTAGCAATAATAATGCAAACAAGGGGTTAACCTCAGCTTTTAATGAGCTTATGCGCCGTGAAAAGACGGCAAAAATGAGCTGCGGATGAGCCCGATTGGTCCAGCGGTGATCCCGCAAATTGCAAAAAACCATCGATTTTGCTCGAAATTTCAAAAATTCATAACTCTTGTTCTTCCAAAGATTAAGAGCTGAAACTTTAATAGGTTGTAGCTTCTGTGCCCACCAAGTACCACACAATTTCAGCAAGATCGAAAGTACACTTTTTGCAAACCACAGCTTAATGCAAAAAAAAGCACTGCTTCAATAGTTAATGTCATCTAAATTGTACCACATCATTCGATTATTCGTGGTTCTGTTCGTTTCAGCGACGTGGGCATTTTTAATTGAATTTGGTGCGATATGGACGCTTTGTGCTAATACAATTAGTTCTTAAGAAAACTCGTCTTGGACATAATAAGTCTTCTGATGATGGTCGTGAGACTGAAACGTACGTAAAGACGAAAATATAAAACAAAGTGTTAATGTGACCTATTTCCCGAGAATTTTATATATAATTATTACAATATGTACCTCATAACTTTTTTATTTTATACTTTCTAGCTTATTTGCATATTTGATCACCCTATGCCAATAAAGGTCTATCTATCTACCCATTATTAAATATGCTATTCTATTATATGATGTCGAAAAGGCTGCTGTATATAAAACAATGAATATTAAATTGTCTCCTGTATAATGACCAAAGAAACCATTGCGAATAGACCATGTTTTTCACATCCTCCATGGAACAACATAAAGTATCAGTAGAAAGATAATTAAACGACAATAATTAACTTGGGCAGGTTCACTATAGTTTTATATTTTTATCGTTGGATGAGTTCTAGCTGGCTTGCATTAACACAGGTCAATGAAACAATGAAAAACTTGACGCAACCAACATGTGTTGCATTGTATGTTAACAACAGTGGAATCATTGCTGGACGCAGGTTGCATTTGTCGGAAGCTTCGTTAACAGCAGAGATTGCTCACATATGCGATGTGTTATAATGCTATACGACTTCACTTTGATTGCTTGTTGCGGGTCTTGCTTTGTTCTTTTGACGTTTCAAGGTATTTCACAGTTGCACTTTATGTTTGCCTCGAATCTATTTCTATTTTTAGTATATTTCGATTACCGCAAAAACGTTATTCCAACATCACTAAACGTCACGGCGTCCACCCCCCCAATCAATACCCTCTTAATACAAGGCCTACACGCTGAGAATAAAAGTCAGTGTAACGTCATCAAAGAGAGGCTTAAGGTGCCTTTACACGGCGTGTGGGGTGACGCTTTTGGCGCGTAAACTGATGATCCTCGCGCCAGATGGCGATGCTGGCGCAAAGAAATTGAGGCGAAGTGTCTGTTCCCGTCGATGAGCGCTAATTTTCGCACACTCCAAAGAAAACCATGTGCGAAGAGAGCGGCTTGGATATCCAGTTACAAGGCTAGAGAAGTGAGCGAGATATTGGGCTGACATTTTACATTTAGTAGCTTTTAATGGAGTCATGTCGCGTTCAAATGATATGATTACAGAATGTTCAACTCTATTTGAACAAGAAATTTGGAATCCCAAGCATAACGATGATGGAGACAGAAATCTTGTTCATGATTGCTGGATGCCAAATCAACTAAACTCAAGTATAAATTGCCACTAGACGAGCTGAAGAAGAAAAACACATACCACAGACAATAATGATCACATTCTGAAAACTAGACTAGAAAGGAAAGGCAAGCATGAAGACAGGAAATGGTGCAAATAGTAAAATTCCTGCACCCAGTGTATCATCCCAGAAAAATAAATGAAAAAGGTATTTAATGGCAACTTCAGAGAGCCAGGCGGCTATATTATCTCCAAGGGTATTCATTTTGTAAGTGAGCTCAATACTGGTTGATGCTGAGTCTCTTAAGGATCTACGATTTGCAAAGCTGACACAGGTTTAAGGTAGTAAAGAAGATCATTAATATAAATTAGACACAAGACAGGACCCAAAACAGAGCCTTGTGGAACGCCGTAGGATAAAGAACAAGAAGAGGAACCATTGTTAATATTCACACATTACTGTCGATTTGAACGGTAAGAACCAGGTAGAGTTGCCTGTCGTTCCCTGATATCCCGCTCGATCAGTTTAACGCGCTTTGGGTCTGCCAGTATTTCAAGTGTCTGTCAATATTTGAATCTGCTCATCTTCGATGGCTATCCGATTGTTTTCCTTCACGCATCGGAGGATTGTATATACCTCTGCTTGGAAGACAGAGAGAACATTGTATTCTTCAGGAAATATAGACGTTTTTGTAGATTTGAAACACTTATTGCGTTCAGAGTTAATTAGGCTCCAGCTAGTTTGAGTATTATTTGAGAACTTAGTAATGGCGAGATGGAATGAACTTTTTTTCTTGTTCTAAAGAATAAATAAAACTTGTTTTACTGTCGGTATTGCAGCATTGTGCCTTAAAGTACTGGTAACCAGCTGTAACATAGCATCTGGCTTGTGACATCACTATCGAGCGTTCAGGCCTTATACTATAGAAGTTATAGTTCCAAACAACTTCTGCAACCATTACCTCACATTCCCAACTATCTTAGCCAGTAGACTACAATGCAAATTGAAGGCACTTTATCGGTTATTAACCTCTTCACGTTATTAAATATTGTGTTTACGTAGTCTTATTACGGGATTGCTTATCATCACATTGATTCACATATTGTAGATTGCCAATGAAGCTTAACGAAAATGTGAGAAAAACAGACCAAATTACTCGATCGGAATAACATTGAGGATTCCCACGAGAAAAAAAAAAACTGCTGAGATACTGCGTGTGAGTGTCTAGTAGAGAATAAGTATAATATCCCATAATTTGCCTGATAGGACGGCATATAAGGAAGGCGATTTCGTTCTAAATCCATGAATCTTGCTAACACAGCTCAAGGAATATTTGCAAGAGTCCCGCCTATATCGTGTCTCGATTCCCAACAGAACATTATCCCGTATTTGCAGTGGAACTTTGCCGGCTTATTGCAGTTATTTATCTACCGTTTTCTGATTCATTTATTTGCCTCGGCTATATTTTGTACGAGGTAATTTGCGGTATTTAATTACCGACTGAAGGAGCAGGGCCGATTCAATCCCTTGTTGGCGAGTGGGGAATTAAAACGTGAACCAAAATTACAGAGAGTTTCTATTATTACAATGAAATCTGAAAGATTATTCTAAACATATTTCGTATCTGTATGACTACGTCATTGTATTATATGAAGGGACCATTTTGTCGAAGAAGATATGTGCAAATGTACAATTTGTCAAATAAGATATATCGACATTCATAATAGCATGTCGAAGACGATATGTAATAAATTGAATAAGGCATAAGGCGCCTATGTTATATGCATATTGCGTCAAGTCAACTTCTATTGTCTTAGGTATATCTGCAGTATACCCTTGCGGTACACCTGCCTTGATTTGTCTTTCTTCTGATGTGATATCGTTTTAAATCTGCGACTCGTGAGGTACGAATCTATAAGCTTCAGATAGGCTATTGGTAGGTTGTATCTGCATATTATGTATCAGTTCAGCGTGCCATATCTTTTCAAAGGCTTTGAATATATCTGGGGACACTGCACTGGTAGGCATTTTATTATTGTGCTCCTATAATCTTCCCAGTGAAATGCTCTTTGTGTAACTCACACTTTGCCTAGATGCATATAACCTCCCAAACACACAAGAAATTTCCAATGCCTGCAACCTCTCCCAACATCCGATATTTTCCACCAGTATAGCCGTAGTAGATACAAACATAAATATTACAACAAATTATCACCAGACTGTAACATAAGAAGGTTCAGAGAAACTTCGGAAGAAGCTTCGTATTATATTCCACAAAAGGACAATTTCTTCGAAATTCAAGTTATGTCGAAGAAGATATTAAAAAAATTAAAGAAGATATGAAAAATGATAATTTGTTGAAAATGAAATTCAATAAAGAACGTTTATCAAAAAATCTGTGATATATCGAGAAAAATATGTGAAACATTGAACGCTGTTCCAGGAAAAAAGAAAGATATTCGAAATTTGAAAATATTGTGAAGATGATTTCCCGTCCATCAAAAGCGTCGTCATCAATTTATTTTCCGCATCTGGACATATGAGTGAAATATCTGAAGATGTATCCGACCTAGAAACCCCGCTCCGCAGTAAAGCATCTACCAATTAAAAAAAATTTGATTACAATTTAAACATATCGAATTGAAAATTTATTCATTTCGACGAGCGTGCCAGATTCAATTCCGTCGACGTTCGAAAAGGTTTTGCGCGTCTCTCTAGAGAAACATATCCCTTAAATTACCAAAATGTTTGCATTTCTCGTCGCGTTCCAGGATTACAAAAGCGGCATGATTGATGGCAGTAAGCTGATTAAGTGGAATTTACAACTGCAAATCGGCTTAGCTTGTAAGAAATCTTTTTCTGTGACCGCTTTGCATCTGGGTTACATTTGAAATGAGAAAAAACGCTTCGCGCAAATATCCCGAGAAAGAGGTTTCGTATTCACCAACTTATATTATACAAGTATACAAGTTGTATACATTTTTTAAGTATAGATGTTAAAACTGAAAGATGAATATCATAATACGAAACAATTAGAAGCATTCTTATCAAAATTCCTGATAACTTCATCAGATTCATCCAATTATATCATGCAATTTCCTTTAAATATACTAAAAATGATCCAGAGTAGATAAAGAATCTTTATGGTACTCAACTAATTTGAAGCTACGAAATGATCATTCTCGTGGTATAAATTCCCTAGGGGACAATCATCATATAGAAACTATTAGCAAACACTATTACCATTCATCATACTTTGATATCAACTACATCAGGAAAATATTTGGATATTTCTGTGTCTCAAACGCTTTAAAAAGCTATAAAATATAATTAATATCGCCGGCCTAATTGCAAAACCTTCGAAGTCTCGTTTTGAAAACTTTCCAAGAGGAAGGAAAAACCGTTTATTCTATCTATCTGAGAGAAAACTCGATAGTAAGCGATAAAGTTGAGGCGGCAAACCATATGAATGAAGTTTCCCAAGAAATCCCTGGAGTCGGATTTTGGCGAATATATTCGTTTAGAGCATGTCTGGATCGATCTAGACTATTTTCGACATGATGTGGGGTTTGAATGAAAAATGGCATTAAAACGTCAATTCTTACTCAAGGAATATATGATTAATGTTTTGACCTCCTTTTCACGGACATCCTGTACAATGGTATCTGGCGAATGTTACGTTCATTGTTCTTAATGAGTTAGTTTATTGAGCAAAGGAAAAGGCAGGTCCTTGACGTAGTCTAGGGTGGCTGCGGCACTTGAGTTGATCTTACGATAGCGCGAGACTTGTATTGTGTTTGCGCTTTCATGTTTTTGACGTCACGTGACAAAGTGTAATTGCTAACCGTACAAAAGAAACGTAATACACCGTGGCATTTTAAAATTACATCTATGGCGAGTGCAACGGCTGCTGTAGCTATCAGTAGCTAGAATTGCTTGAATTTACGCCCAAGGAGTATTGTAAAGTGTTACAGACTATTAAATTTCAACTCTTGAGCCTTGCGTCCGTTTCTACAGTTCATGTGTATAGTTTGACATTTAGTTGTTGGAATCAATGTCGCATTCAACATAAATGTATCAACAGAAACTGCCCGCCATTCTGCACATGATCTGTTGCAATCAACACCTACTCGATGCAGACTATTCATCATATTATAAGTGAAGCCAAGAAAATAAACTTTCTTCAAGAGCCAGATTTTTTACAGAGAGACTACGCTAATGTGTTTATCCCTCTTCTGAAACATATTTTCAACTTAATTTTAAGAACTGCCATCTTCTCTAACACAATATGGATTATTTCTCATGACTAATTTTGCTAATTTACAATTTACAACTCCATCCATTCACACATAAAACACCTGATTTGTCAAATGCAACAAGGATTCAGGGAAAGACACATGACACTTAATATTTAAGACACTGGGAGGTAAGTGGATGGGTGAACGCTAATATTAATCAGATAAACTCGTAATCAGCAACAACAACAATAAAACTTAATAATAAAAATATTAATTATTAAATTGATAATAATGAAACAAAGATTATTACAATAGATAATGGAAGAGTATTATAATTAACTCCATCACTAATAAGAATAAAGAATAAGATCGAAACCTAAGCTCAAATAAAACAAACCTAGAATTAACTAAAGACAGAAATAAAACTGAGATCAGTAAATTGATTTCTCAACCAGAATAAACCTAGGGGATCTAAACTAAATGAACTGATTTGAATTTATTATTGAACTTGTACTTGAATAAAAGCTGACAACAAACTTAGATTGAAAATCTAAAATAACTCTGATTTAGCGAAATCCACCATTCTTACCAAAAGCACTCTGAAGAAACTATTGAGTTAAATTAATTGAAAAATGCCACGTGATTTCTCAAGAGAACAATTCATGTTAGAAAATACAATTGAAGATTTATTTAAAATGCGTCCTCTTTCTCAAAAAACAAATATACAATTAGGGGAAGGATCCCCGACTTGCTTAACTAATAATTTTACTTACAGTGATCCTGCTTTTAATTTTGTACCAATAATATTTCTAGTAAATTCCGAGGAATCATTGAACCAATAGGGTGTAAAATAGTTAATAAATATTTCTCTATCTTGAGGCCTCTAATTCAGAATGTTTTCAGTGCGGAATTCAAAACCTATCTGTTCTCTTCCAAATATTACTAACTTTAATAATTATTTCAAGATTATGTTTAATTAAAATTTTGGTGCATAGATACTACGTTACGTTCAGATTTACGTGTGATACACTCTGATTGATTATGTAACGTATGAAAGAAAGACATATTATGATCAAAAATGGTTCTGGAACAGCACGAGATCAAGCATCTCCAGATAATTAACATTTAAAAAAAAATTTCAAAAGCTAATCGATTCATTTCCTGTCCTGTTTTGGTCATTGTCGTTTGATAGCAGCTTGACTGAAACTTGTGAGAAATAATTGAAACCCCGTTCCCCCTGATTTGATATGGTATCATATCAGACTTTTTGCACCTGGTGTGAACTAATTTATGTTTATTTTGATTTTCTTTTACTATTCTGACGTTAAAATATATAACAGAAATCATCTGGTGACTCTTAAAATACTTGTGCCCTCTCCCCGGAGGTGAAACCGTTCTGACAATTTGAATCCTATCACTGAGGTAACTGATGAAACACTTCAGTATTGAACCGTTAAATTAATATCAGCCCTATCGAAGGCTTTGGAAGAATCTGTGTATATGTCTTCTTCCTAACCAAATTTCTCCAAGGCTTTCAATACAAACTGAAGGAAAATTAATAAGTTCGTCGTTGTAGATCTTCTATTGCTGAAGTCATGCTGATTTTGTACAATGATTTAATGCAGTGAGGGCTTAATGTTGTCACAAATTAGGTCTTCCATTTTTTTAGGCATTGAGTTCAATATGCTGATAGGTCTGTGATTGGAGTTGTCGGATTTATTTCCATATTTGTGAATTGATGTAATATGACTCAGTTTTCATAATTTTGGAGCAGTTCTGGTATTAATGAATATCTTGAATAAGTGTAGCTGCCTAGTAAGGGAAACTACAATGCTATAAAAGTCTTAGTGGAATACCATCAGATCCAGAACCTTCGTTGATGTCAATTGAATTATTTCTCTCAATGTTATATCACAATTGTTAATATACATTACTAGAATAGTCATAATAGCAAACTTTAATATTACTATTTTGTTTTTTATTATATACAGATTGAAAATGTTTGGCAAATGGGTTAGATGTTATGTTATCATCATTATTTCCCTCATTATTGGGATTTTTTTCTGAAATGGCAAAGTAATTTATTCGAAAAATATTTATTATTAGAGTCAATACTCTTTGCACTGAGATCGTACATTGGAAAAAGATATATGATCATCCCAGTTACTAGTCTGCTTCTATTTCCTGTGATACTTTTTCGTTTCTGGCATTACCATCATGAGTTCATAGTTAAATCATTCAGGATAATTGTTATTTTTTATTTGTAAGATTGGTGTGGAACTATGAGTTCCCAAGTTTAGAATCTCATATAATTTCTGAACAGCAATATCGATATCATTGAATTGTAGTAATGTTGAGCCGGTTCAGCCTCATGACCATGCGTCAGGCGTTCCCCAAGGTTCCAATTTGGCACAACTTATATTCTACGTTCTAATGAATGACGGAAAAAATTGTTATTATTGGGTGGCATTAAAATAGTCCGCCACATCTTCTGAAATAACGACTGCGAAATGCTCCAAAGATACATTATTGCTGTATGTCACTAGTGTCACATTAATTAATTCAGACGTTCACGAAAGGCAAATGTGACGCCACTACCGGTTCCTACTGCGGTATTTGTTTCTGCCAACAACGACTTTAATTCTGTATAAGACCCTAAAAATCATGGTCCGTATGCAATTGTGCAGCGCGTTTAAACAACCGACTGCCTACAAAACAAGAAACAGTTGAATGATTTCATTTTCCAACATCTTTAAACTCGCTACTTGACAATTAAAGATGAAATTAGTTTCCACTACATTACCTCCCCGCCGTAATTAGCAAAAGCGTTCACTTAAAGAGCAGATATTTTAATTCCAAGTTAACTGCGAAAACTGGAACTACACTTTGAAATGTTTTGACTGGATTTTTAATTAAAAGAAACGCTTCCAGCTTCCGTAAACTATTTTAATTAATGTCGTCGTACGTTTCCGCAGTGTCTAGTTGGCGGAGAGGAAATAATAATGAAGTAACTTCGACTGACCAACCAGTAATGTTGTTCATGGCTAAATACGAAGGTGTACTGAGAGTTGAATCATAATTGAATCACTTATTTGAGTCACGAATTCGGCCATTTTGAGTTATGTATGAGGCTATATCAATTGAAGGGCGACGAACAATTTGGCATTGAACTTCCATCAGTCCTTGCTAAATGACAATTGACGATTTGATAACATAGTGTTGACAAGAATAACTTGGTGCGGCTTGGAAGTTGCTAAAATTTCTCAAGTAACCATTTTGCTATGTTATACGTGGGACAATTAATGTTTGAAATGATTGGTCTCATGGAATTAACAGGCTCATGCATTTTGGATAAGCAATACATTTTAGAAAGATCAGGATTCGAAAGTATAAGTTTGTAGTTTGAATTATCGAAAATTATAGCGGTAGATATATGATTTTAATGTTTGATTTACCATGTTTACGCATTTAGACAAAGGGTTTCTGGAAATCTGTTCATAGGGATCTTCAATCTTCATGATATTTACGAATTGTTATTAATTTAAAGGGCGGAATATATGCACGTCAATTCAGTTAAAATATGCGCATATATATGTATAGTTTTTCTTTGAAATATGCAACAATATGCATTTATTTGTCAAAATATGCAATAATATGCCTTGAATATAACATGGAAAAATGGAAATGAAGAAACGCCGACTCTTACAAAAATTATTTATTTTAAGTAAAATTAAAAGAAAAATTTAGTAGGTAAAACTTTTAACCTGAAATAGTATAAAATGCATTTATAACGATATGTTTTTCAAAATTTTCCAATAAAAGTGTTTGCCTTCTGTCTGTAAAAATATGTTTATACAAAGAAAAGATCTTTCAACATCTACCGATGTGATCTGGCAATATTTCAATTTGGGTAGTAAGTTATAAGGCCAAGGGTATTACTTCGTTGGATGGTTTAGTATCAAAAATATGACTTCCATTAAATACTTGAAGCCTACATTCTTCCCCACAATAACTTCGAGTTTACTTCTTCCTTGATTTCCTACATCACCGGGAACTTTTTTGCATTTGTCGGAAAAAGTTTCAACAATATTAATTGATTCTCTTAAACTCATATTCATACTTTCTAACAAAGTTATTATATCTGGTATAAAACCAAAATTAACCTTAATAAAAACAAGTTCCTCAGCTAAATTAACATTTTTGAATACTGCTTGACTTTGCACTACACACTGTGAATTATCTTCTAAATCTAAAACTATGTCTTTAATGGCTTCAAAATGGTCTGCGTAGAATATCGCGGCCTTAATCCATGTTCCCCATCGAGTAATTACGGGCCCTGGAGGTAAACTAACTCCTGGCAATTTCTCTCTATAGATCTGCACTCTTAGAGGTGCTTTCAAAAACACTTTCATTACATTTGAAATTAATTTGTTCACCAAGGGATATGCTGTTCTAATAGTTTCTGTAACTCTGTTTATCCCGTGTAAAAGGCAAGTGACATGTACCATATTGGGATAAAATATTTTCAACTTTTGGCCTACTTTAACCATATACGGCGCTGCGTCAGACAAAAACACTAAAAACTTCTCTACTGGAACTGGATTTGGTAAAAAAAATGTGATAGAAACTGCTGAATAAATCGAGTTACGGTCACATTATTTGTTTTGTCTAACTGTTCAGAAGATATTAAATATGGCTTCCCTGGCTCATTTTCTTGAAGCCCTCCAATAATAAGATGTGCGATATATCGACCACATGAGTCTGTGCTTTCATCAACAATAATATAAAAATGTTCATCGCCCAGTGAAACTTTATTTGCTGCGACTAAGCTTTGCATAAGTCTTGATGAAACACCTCCTTTTCACTCTTTGGTTTGACATTTTGAAATGCGGTTTGCACACACTGCTGAACAGGCACAGATTAATTTTTCTGCAACTTAGCTTTATGCATAGCTGTTGTAACGAAGTTCTTAAATTCTACATGAATGTTATAGATTGTCGATTGAGGCATGCGCATATTAATTATAATTCAGGGTAATTGAATATTCTAAATCATCATAAATGCGTATATAGCAGTAGAATCCAAAAGTTCCGAATAGATAAATCGTCATAGAGTAATTGATAAAGGATATTATCCGGTGTAGCCCTTTGCATTATAAAAGTCATATTTGTTTTAGTTTGAATCCATGAATCGTGTATAGTGGATTCCATTCAAATCGTAGTAAAACCGTGTCATTATCAAATAACGAAACAAGCGTCATAATATATTTTACTTATTTTGTAACGTACTATTCGGTATTTTGTCTCGAGCGCCAGATTTTATTTGAGAGGTTTACTCCCCGGAAGAGTTCTCTGTGGTGACGGTCTCTTTTGACTGCGTTATACAGCCTGTGCCAGGGCAACTTCAGTGAAGAAATAAATTCCAGGGGTCAAAGTTCTCGAGATGGCTCGAAGTAGCTACTGAGTTGTAGATTTTACTTACCACTCGTAGGGTTCTGGGTTATTTCTCAATTGGGATAGTACAGAGAAGATGTAATATATCACTAATATATAATTAAGGTTGTTCAAACATTTATTCAGGTAGGATTACAGTTATCAATAACCAACACCAACGGGACGTAAGCGGGGAATAATGACGGAAGCGTCCTTAACTATTAAGCCGGGGAATTAAGCTAAGTCTTAAAAGGGAGCTACGGACACCAAAGCGTGCAAAGCGGGTAACTACGGCGGGTAATCAGCTCCGGTCGGGAAAACACTAGCAAGATCGGTAAAGCAACAAGCAAATCTAATGCATAAATCTCATTCAGTTTTCTCAACTAATATACGCCTTGTTACAGGCCAGTCCTAAGATATCTACTGCCGAGAGAGAGAGAGAGAGAGAGAGAGAGAACAAAGAGTGTTGCCTCGCAATCCTCGACTTCAGACAATATTAAATACTATACCGGCGGAAAAACCCGACAGCCTGTCGACGAATAGTACGTTACACTGTTTTCAAGTGTTGATCAATTTGGAACTTCTTTTCACGAACAATGATTTTGGCACAAACTTTGCAAAACACTTTATCCCCACTAAACTCCAACTCAGGAAAATTTTTAATCCACGAAGCGGCTTTCGGCATTTTAGGCGTTTGAAATAAATATTTTCGAAATCACTATTTTCACACTGGAATCTGTCGACAAACTAAACTATACAATATAAATACAAAAGAAGAGACCATATTTGCTCTCCAATTAGGCACCGAAAAGAAACAAGACAAGAAGGTTCACTTGGCGTCTGTACTTTGAAGTCCGAACTATAAAAGCAAGCCGCCGCATTTCAACTAGACCCCGAAAAAAGAAAGTTTTGTTATGAATTCATTCGCGCACCGAACAGAAGTTTCTGTTCGTTGACAATACTTACTACCACCGAACACGACTTAGCACCACCAGCTTCAAGTGAACCTTCTTGTCTTGTTTCTGTTCGGTGAATTAGGCAAGCTGATTACTTAGAAATTGCTAAACATCCAATAATTGCCGACAATAAACCATATAATAATAAAATGGGTCCATAAACCATATAATAATAAAACCTACCCACCTTTTGAATCATTTCAATTATCTGCAAGGGTCGCACTTAATCTTTTGATGAAACGAAAAACATAAAAATATGCACACAAATTTTATTTTTGCCGAAATATGCAATTTTTTATGAAATTTGTAAAAATATGCAAAACATGTAAATATATGCACTTTGCATATATTCCGCCCTTTAGGAAACGCCGACGCCCACATGTTACGAATAACAGGTGTATCTTGAAAGTTGAGAGACCAAGTAATTAAAATCTGCTTATGTAATTTCTGAGAATCATTTGCAGAATTCGAACTTTTATTCATCAAACTCGTTCCCTTTTCATTGAATTTAAAATTGGTTCTATTGTGAAGAAGAAAATTAACATTCTCAGTTTATTTTCTAGGGGTTTTTGGTTCTAATTTTTGAAATTTATTTGTTGACTGATTCGAAATAAATAGACTCGAATCTCTTATGTTGAAAAGTCCTCAGTATTTTAACAGTACTCCCAGAGGATAAGGGTGATTGCTCCTTATTTATTACTGACAGACTTCATGCAGACGCCTCTGAAACAAAACTTGACAGTGCGATTTATTCACTACCTAATGAAGATATCACAATAAAAAACATAAGATCACTTCCTTAAAAAAAAAGTCTAACAGATTTTTCGAACGTTGCTTGTAATGCTCGCTTTTCTTCCGAAAGCTTCTGCTGCTGCCGTAATCATTCTGTATATTGTTCTTAGGATCCGTGTATTATCTGAGGTTCCGAAAGCAATTAAAACGACGGCGAAACCGGCATAAGGTGGGTAACGAGAAGCGCCTTGGTTGTGGTGGTAATGAGACCGACATGAATCGCAATAGTCCGGTAATTACAGTCCTAATTATCCAGGCAGGATGAAACCTGAATATCGTGATTATGTATCTGTCGACCTTTTACCTTCCGGCAAGACACCAATTTGCGAAAATCCTATTAAGGATATTAATTGCGTGCTAGTACACAAGCCACGCTGTAACTTCTGATTCTCATTGGAATATTCGCTAGCGACTGAAATCAGTTCTCTTGATTTTCAGCGCGTTAATCGATTCATCTGCTGTTTGGTGATCTTTCCATTTCACGTCGTCTCACATCCAGAGGAAGTCTATAGGTATCAGATCGGGTAATCGATCTAACATTTTACATGGAATTTACAATTGGGAGGTGAAATGAAGGATGATATAGTAGAAAATAAACATATCACTCGAATACTGACCTTATCTTGAAACGTCACAAACTTTTATAGGACCCTACAAGCTAATTGTCTATAATCACACCAAAAGAACAATGAAGCGTGTGTTTTTATCTCTCAAGCACTTGAAGTTGATTTACCGGCTTTGAAGGAGGAGATGACCAGCTTCAACATACAGACAAGTGCGTCGTATGCTCAAATGTGGTGTCTTTCTTTGTTGTTTTTTTGGACTCAGCAATTTGGTAAACGTGTTGGAATGTGATGGGGACATACGGCAAAATGTCTTGAAATATAGATTATCCACTTTCAAATCCCCCGAAAGGGACTTTCGCTACATCGAAAAATCGTTTCGAGTGGTTTCGTGTCTTTCCCTTTTTTATTGAATAATAATAAAATTATGAAAAGACCTTTCGCTTGCGATAATCATCATCATCATCTTCATCATCAATGAGGGGTGGGGGTCCAATGCCTACATGTACTTAGGCCACTTGATTAGGCCCATTGGGTGCCCCATGATCAGGAGCTTGTTTTATTCTAGCAGGTTTGTGGCCACCAGAAACTCAAAATATTGCTTACACTGGCTCTTAGAAGTTTCTCTGGAAGCTTTTTTGCTTCGCCGAAGAGTTTCTTGAAGTTGCTGAGCATTCCAACTGGATGTGTGGGGCATTTTCTTCCACCTCTTTGTATTTCCTATTTATGAGGTTATCTGTGATGCCTTTGATATGAAGGTGTTTGTTAAGACGACAGTGATTTGTGAGGGGTCCTTCAAGTTCCTTCTATTTAGAGAAAGGAGTTTATTTGAGAGCGTAGGCACAGGCTCTGTGATAATGAGCTTGATTGGCTTCATGCGACCTCGATGGACGCAATTTGCTGGAACGACCATTGGCTCTGGCCCAACAGGAGTATTACCAACTTCCGCGGGGCCAGTGTGTCGACCATTTTATTTCCTCCAACTACATTATGTTCTGTGATCCAGATGAGTGAAGCTTTGTTTGTCCTGACTAATTCAGACAGTGTATCTCCGCATTCTTTGAGTAGTCTTGATGTGACTCTGGGTAGCTTCACAACACCCAGAGCCAACTGATTGTCTGTGCAGATAATCATTTCATCACAATCTATATGGTCCAATCTTGTCAAAGTCTACAAACAACTGGAGTCAGTTTCGATGCAGACCAGAAGAGTCATCTGGACCCACCTTAAATTCTTCTATACTTTGCCTACCCGAGAGGAAAACCTATAATATTCAAATGCGATTAATGTTTCTAATATGGTGTAGTGGTATGCGAAATTTGTGAATTGTTTGTGTTCGAACCTCTCATATTGAAACATTCAACTAGTCAAAATGACTTGTAACAACAGAGTAAGAAGGAACCTGTATCAGCACTTATACAATTATTTTTCGTTGCATCATCTGTGATTTTCCGAACCGTCCTCGTATTTTGGATTGATTTTCTGAATGTCTACTTAGATATATCGCCTCCTAGGAAAATGGATGTTTACTTTTTGTCAATATATTTAATGGTGAAGCATAATAAGAGCCAAGAAGCTTGAACGAATACTTGGCAAAAATGCGAAAGAGAATATCCGATAAGTGCAAAACTCTAATTTGTATTCATACGAGGAAAATCCGATCACATCCACCCTACCAGGGAATAAAGATTAAATAACTCGAAGAGTAATATCTCGCCCGCGAATTTTCAACCGTAAATTTTAATTTGCATAGAAAATATGGGTAGCGGTATTCGCGATTGTTCCCACAGTATTTATTCACGGTCTTAGCAATGTTTATTCTCTTCTGACTTCCGCACAAACGAAATTTTGGAGCTGTCCCAATCGATCAGAAAAAATTCTAACCAAGTATCAATCGCTTATGTACCTTTTAGGAACTGATTACAACTGAATCAAGTATGAAGCTCTAAGTTCCAAGCCAATCAACTGGAATTGTAGTTGATGTTGCAGAAGAAATCAGTCAACAGGAGACGACATTCTAGATGCGTCGCACTCTTACTAAAATTTGTTAGAATTGACAACGGGGGCAACATCTTTTCGAGGTATATACTCCATCTCATGAAAGCAATCCACAAACCAACCAATCAATTACGAATTATCAAATACTGGATACAATTTTGAGAATAATAAATGTAGCTACATAAAACCTTCTAGAAATTGTTCCTGATTACTTCTACATTCTGAATTTCCAAGACGGGGAATCTTAGCTCCTCTTATCGATTAACACATATCTCATGGTCGTTACTAGAAATTATGTATGAGACAGGCATGCCCAGCTGGAGAAAATATGTTCGATTAATCATTTCTGGTGCATGAAATGATTTCAGTATATTTTTACCACTTTCGGCATTACCCAAGACCAACGACGTGGACGTAGTGGTTATTTGCCCCCTCGTTTTTTTACATGTTTAGATGAGACATAAAGTATTTATAGTTTCAAAACATCTCAATAGGGTAGCAAAATCATGAAACAATAAATCAAAAGAGAACAACGCAATAATAGTTGTAGTTTTGACGAATTCCAATAGGTGGCATGAATTGCAGAGGGCTTTGGATGCTCTAAATGTAATTGAAGACATTTCCGTAACATTGAAGATTCATGTTTCGAAAAGTCATGTTGAAGATTGTCTGCAATTCATAGAAAATAATAACGCATTAGGTAATTGGTCGGAGCAAAGTGGAGAGTCAGTACATCCCCAATTCATGCAACTTGGGAGCGTCATAAGATGAATACAATCCAAGATGAATTATATGCGGAAACATTTTTCCATGCAGTTGTAGAATTTTCTTTACTAAATACATAATAAATATTTCTGAGTTATTTATCTTTCATTCGTCGTTGGTCCCGGGTAATGCCGAAAGTGGTACAAATATACTGAAAACATCATTTCATTCACCAGAAATGATTAATCGAACATATTTTCTCCAGCTGGGCACCCTGTCTTATACATAATTTCTAGTAACGACCATGAGATATGTGTTAATCGATGAGGGGTGCAGCCACGATTCCCCGTTTTGGAAATTCAGAATCTACAAGTGATTGAGAACAATTTCTAGAAGGTTTTATTTGACTACATTTATTATTCTCGAAATTGTATCCAATATTTGATATTTCGTCTTGCTGGGCCCCCTTCCTAAAGCATACGGCCCTGACATATGTGTTTACAAAAGAGGGGAGCAGCTACCATTTCGCACTTCGAAAATTTGAAGTCTAGGATTGATCCTGAAGGTTACGTTTGGCTACATTTTTATAATACCTAACGCTGCTTCAGTACCACTGTGTAGCAAAACCTTACTGCGTATCTGATAACAGCGCTCTCTACTATTAAATACATTAACTAGTTCATTATTAAATAAAACCATGACGGAATAATTGTTTTGGCGAATGGTTGAAGATTTTAGGTCAACTGAATCCAAGCTAGATGAATAATAATCATTTATATTAATGTTTATTTTGAATAATAAGTAGTTAGCTAACTTTCGTTGAACCTTTCCAATGACATCTATGTGTAGTTGAAAACAAGGTTTCCAGGATCGTACAGTAGTATTCCAGTATCGGTGAAACAAAACTATCAAATAAGGTCATTAAAGACATATAAGTGAAATTCTGAAATTTTTTCAATTGTTAATAACCTAATGGAGTCATTAATGCTCCAATGCTCGCAAACATACACTCAAGCTCTTAGATTCTATTCAGCACGAACTCTTATGCTATAGGTCTAGTTGGTTAGTAGCTCAAGAATTCATTGTCTATATCATGTAACTGGAAATATGATCATAAATTTCCCTCCATTTAATCATGATAATGATTATCACTAAGGCCATGAATATCAACTTTGTCGAAAATATTCGGATTAGCACCTATTTTGCTATATTTTATCGCTTGGCTTGTAACATAACTTTCAATAAACTATTTGTACGCCCGTACACTTCCGAAGGATGCTATTTCTAATTGTAATACCATTCTTTGCACGTTCTAGAACTTTATACTAGCCGGAATAAATGGCGAAGGAGTTAACGCAAGTTGTTTCAGCCCGACAATTCAGAATTAAACGCCAAGACCGATAGACTTTATGCCGGTATCCGATCCATTGGAGTTTAATAAATTTATAAGATCAATTTGAAAGAGAAAAATCTAGAAAGCGTAGCGGATTTATTGGGGCAAAGACTCGTTCTATACGTTGGCTGTGCTGTGCTCTTCTCCTTTACGTATACACTCACATGGCTGTGCTCATGCCTTGCCATCCCTCACTGTCACAAGCTTTTCCTATGTATTTATCTCTGTTCCCATATTGATTAGTCTATAATTTATTATACAGCTAACACATACATATTTCTCCGTACTCACGTTGCGCTAAAACCAAGTTTGCGCTTAAATATAAAACCACATATGGGAATCGGCAAAATCCGCTGTTCCCTAATGATACATTGTACAGACCTCTTCTAAGTCTACTGAATGGTATTTTGACAGATGTTGACTATGACGGCGTTGTCTCACGGTATTATAAATTATGTCGCCAAAGATAATTCCATTCTTGAGGGATGAACAAGAATAGTTGATATAGAAACGTCATAACGCATAACGTCAAATTTGAACAAGTCAGTAATAACTTTCTTTTATCTGCGAACCATATAACTAATTCTAAGTTAATCAAAATCTTCAAAAAGAAATTATACAATATTATATCATTAGAAAGAAATGCAATCCATAATGAAATAGATATAAAGAATTCGCAATCAGTTATAAGTTAAAAGTATACTTAAAAGTGAATTTTTAAATTCAATAATTTATACCTAGATTATTAAGTTAGATTATTCATTCCTTCGAATTTCATAGCGTCTGTATATCCACATATTTACATATTTAGTATAGGCTATTAGTTCAATATTGATATTATTCATTAATTCGTTCATTTTAATACATAGTATTCCTTTTGTTCTCACGTACAAGCTTCGGCTTATGGAGCATTCTTCGTTTAATTAAGTATACTCTTCAATTATTGTAGCCAAGATTGTGAAAGTACGTATATGAATAAACGCCATTATTATTATTATTATTATTATTATTATCATTATTATAATTACACTTCATCTTCAGGTTATATATAAGTTTATAATAAAAATTCTCGGGAAATAGGTCACAATAACACTCTGTTTTAAATTTTCGTCTTTACGTACGTTTTACTTATGTAAAAAGGGGTTAATTAAAACTAATTAGCACAAGCGTCCATATCGCACAATTTTCAATCAAAAAGCCCACGCCGTCGAAACGAACAGAACCACGAATAATCGAAAATTGTATCGTTAATATTAAAGTATAATTTTTTTGTAACAAGAATCCACTGTTCAGTAAAATTCTCATAATATACAAACGCATATTGCTATGGTCTCAAAGCAACTGAATTTCGAAGCTATTGTTGATATTTACTCGAAACAGATGTAGATTTATGACGTACTTGAAAAGGTTTTAGACCTGCATTGGAATTTACTATAAGCGTTCTTCCTAAAATATACTTTTAACATTATAAAGACGCATGTAGGAATTTGCAAGAGTTTTAATTAATCAGGTTAGTATAAATCTGACTCAATCCCTGAATATCATTCCTATGGTTCACAGAATTGGAATCCCGTTTTATGTGAATCATCTCCAGGATAGATCTTTTATAATAATTGGTTTCTTTAGTTAAAATATTAACATTTTGTAATCAAACTGATGGTTATAATCAAAGCAGTGTTTAGCAAGGGCGGTGGTTATTATTTCTTGTGCTATACTTATGACCGTACATTCTTTTTTGTAAATATTGTTTAGAGATTCCAGTATAAGTTCCATCACAATCTAAACAATTCAATTTATATACTGTGTGGGTTTGTTTATCTTTAGGTATTACAGGTTTTAGATTTGAGAAATATTTCCCAACACAGTTAGTAGGTTTATTCGCAACATTTATATCGTACTTTTTCAAACATTTCTTAATTTTTTCTGAGGTCTCAGGAATGTATGGTAAAGTTATATAATTGTCTGTATTACCTGTTATGTTATTTTTATATGAAGAACCATTATAGATTTTGTTTATTCTCTCTTTAATGATAGGATTGAAGAACGTTTTTGGGTAGCCATTCATTTATAGTATATTACGAACAATTTTAAAATTTTTGGGACGGTCTTCTGCATGGGACAATTTCACCGCGCGGTCTGTAAGGCTGTTAATGACACTTTTTTCATAACAAGCTGGTGCAACGGAATTGAAATGAAGATAACGTTGAGACCAAACTTCTTTAGTAAACCAAGAAGTTTTTATTTTTCCATCTGCATCATGCCTAATGTTCATATCTAGGAAATTTATGTTTTTGTTTATTTCTATTTCACAAGTGAATTGAAGTTTACAGTGGAAATTGTTGAATTTATTAATCACATATTGAACTTTATCGTTGGGAACACACATAAGTAAATCATCTACATATCGTTTAAAGAATACAGGCTGAAAATCTAATGAATTTATAACAGATTCCTCTAGGCATTCCATAACGAGGTTAGCAATGGTAGCTGAAATAGGAGATCCCATTGCTGTGCCGAAAATTTGTCCAAAATATTGCTCACCGTACTGAAAATAAGTGCATTCTAAACAAAACTTTACCGCATTTATAAAATCCGATTGATCAAGAGGTGTGTGGTTTTTAATTTCTGCCCAACGTTTTTTGATGCAATTCAATGCCAAAACGACAGGTATATTTGTAAATAAAGAAACAACGTCCAAGGAAATTAGTTGATGGTTTACTGGTACGGATTGATTTTTTATAAATTCATTAAAATGCCATGAGTCTTTCACATAAAATTCATTTTTTCCCATTATATTATTGATAGATTTAGATAGAAATTTTGATTAATTGTAAGTAGGAGCTCCAATATTACTTACAATGGGTCTTAGGGGTATATCATTTTTATGTAGTTTCGGAAGCCCATAGATATAAGGTGCTAGCCCATTATGGCAAATTAATTTATTTTTTAATTCAATAGGGATTATCTTATCTTTATGCTATTTATTTATCAATTTATTCATGTTATTTTGTACTGATAAAGTAGGGTCAGATTTTAATTTCTTATAAGTTGTTTCATCATTTAAAAGGTTTCCCATTTTGTTTTCATAGTCATTTCTATGCATTATGACGGTTTTATTACATTTATCGGCGTTCAAAACTAAAATTTGAGGGTTAGCATCTAAGAACTCTTTTGTTCTTTTTGTATGATAGTTAAAACGATTCTTTGCAATACCTATTTCTGCTTTCTGTTTGTTATATATAAGAAATAGATTCAATATATAAGATTTATTTCCTCATCGTTTGGTTTCATTTAACATATTCAAGTTTATCTGTCAAATCTCATTTTATGAGTTAATAACCAGTGGCTTCCTGAATTTCAAAAGATAAGCATTATTGCTTGCTAACTCATAAAATGGAAATTTCACAAATAAACTTGAAATTATAATAAGCGAACGCAATTATGGAGTAGAAATATTTGTCAATTTGATTGAATTCTTTCATTCGGGTATCCGATTGTGAGTGGTTATCGAGAAGTACTTTCTTGTGAAGTCTAGGTTATAAGAAGATGGAATATATTGACAACAGAGTGAGCTCGAAGGTGGCAGTCGAGTCTCTTTTATCGCGGTATTCTAAATCGTGGTTGCGAATTTCTCTCGAATTTAATCATCTATGAAATGCTTTGACAACAATTCATGCGACAATCCTCTCCTTACAACTAAACTAGGATAGGGAGATACTCTTGAGACGGATACTCGTGTGCGAACGCACGCTACTTCTCATTACGGATTTATTAAAATCGCTAATGGTTTATTAGACTGTACCTACGTAGTAGACGGATGTACATGTAACATAGCGACGCGACGACTGACATACCCTACTGTATTAAAGTCCTGGCGACAAGTAGTGAAATTAATTAAACTAGAATAAATAATTCTTGTTTTCGGGAGCTTTACATAATTCCACAGTTGTGACACCGGTGCTGTTACTCCGCATTCGTAGAATACACAAAGATGGGTTCTATCAAGGCCATTTTACGATCTCGCACGACATTTTGTTTTGAAAATTTCATACTACTCACCCTGAGGTCATAGGGGCCTGTAGAATTTTTCGTAGGGTGATGCAAAACGAAATAACGCAAGCTATATAAGTAAGTAAATAAACTGAGTCAGTACGCTACCCATGCCCTACGGGTTAAGACGGAGTGAGTGAGTGTACCAGAAGCATCGGCTAAAGCTTTTGCTTTGCTGACGCCATCTTTCGCATAACTCGATAAAGCTAAGCCGATATGGACAACGCGCGCCTCAGTCTGTTGTAAGGATATCAAATTCCTCTTACTCGCGGATAAACTATTATTACTATTTTATCACTTGGTTGCCGATAGCTACAGTGAAGAGCGCCAGAGTATTTTGATCAACCAATTAATAAAATGTTCCTAGATAGTGGATTCAAACACTCAAATTTCCCCATAGTCGAGGAATTATAGCCAAAATGATTGAATTTTTTACTGGCAACCTGTATCGAGATGCGGTTTTCGCCATTTGCTTCAGAAACACAATAGAAAAAAATGTGCCATATTTGTTTTACCAGGAAAAGCTTGGTTGCACTTGTGCATGCAAAAAATGCATTCAAATAATGCGATTTGCGGAACTGTATTGTTGCTCACCAAATATTAACCAAAATTGGCCAAAATTTGTTACTCAGGGGTTTTTGGTGTCGCTGATTACGAATTTGATGTTTACAAAACGCCACGCTGCATTCTTGGGCCGATTTCGGGCTTGGGGGGGTATTTGCAGTATAAAGCGCAAATCCTCAAATTTTCTCAATCATTCTGTATTTTATGGCAATTTTGGGATTTTTAAACACAAACTAAATGATGTTCGTTAACTCAAGTTCCCGGAGCAAAGTGGAGCAATGTGGGGCAATGGGGGGCACTTGGGACTGTTATCGAATCTCAAACATCAAACCTAAAAACCTTGTTCTCTGGGGGTTTTTGTGGTCGCTCAACACGAATTCAAGGTGCATTCTCAGCTCAGACGCTCCTGAGGCAGAGTGTCCTCTGGGGCAACGGGGGCATCTGGGGCAGTAAACCAATTTCAACTGTCGAACATCAAAACTTCGTTACCCAGGGGTTTTTGTGGTCGCTGAACACGAATTCAAGGTTCATTTTCAGCTCAGATGCTCCTGGGGCAGAGTGTCCTCTGGGGCAACGGGGGCATCTGGGGCAGTAAACCAATTTCAACTGTCGAACATCAAAACTTCGTTACCCAGGGGTTTTTGTGGTCGCTGAACACGAATTCAAGGTTCATTTTCAGCTCAGATGCTCCTGGGGCAGAGTGTCCTCTGGGGCAACGTGGGGCATCTGGGGCAGTTAATCAATTTCAACTGCCGAACATCAAATTCTATCAATAAAAAATCGTTAACAATGAAAAAATCTTCAAACTCGCATTATTAGATGTATGTTTCTTACTTTCTCCGCTAGGTGCGCATGTACCGTAGGAATACTTTCTCGCAATAAAACTTTCCAATGAATAACTCATAAACTACATCGACAATTTTCATTTTCGAAAAACAATTGATCACAAAAACTGGGAATATAGTGAGAGAATATCTCCTGACTCAGCTGAAGTGTATTCAAGTTTGCCCCGGGCACTTGAGTTAACGAACATCATTTAGTTTGTGTTTAAAAATTCCAAAATTGCCATAAAATACCGAATGATTGAGAAAATTTGAGGATTTGCGCTTTATACTGCAAATACCACCCCAAGCCCGAAATAGGCCCCAGTGGCGTTTGTAAACATCAAATTCGTAATCAGCGATCCCAAAAACCCCTGAGTAACAAATTTTGGCCAATTTTGGTTAATATTTGGTGAGCAACAATACAGTTCCGCAAATCGCATTATTTAGATGCATTTTTTGCATGCACAAGTACAACCGAGCGTTTCCTGGTAAAACAAATATGGCACATTTTTTTCTATATAGTATTCCTGAAGCAAATGGCGAAAACCGCATCTCGATACAGGTTGCCAGTAAAAAATTCGATCATTTGGCCTTTTTACGGCTATATTTCCTCGACTACCAGGTTGAATTACACTGAAAATATAAACAATAAAGAGCTCATAACGAGTGTGATTGGAATTCACTTGTAAGTGAGAAAATATACACTATGGAAAATATTACAAAACGGAAGAATACAAAATGTAAATGATATTGAAATATGGATGGGTGAAAGGAATGAAGTAAATTCTACAATACAATTATCAACAAAAATGATGAGAACTAACTAACTCTCAGCTAACACTCAATTCTTATAATTAGCACTAATATAATCGTTACAACACTTAACCTGTGTTAGAAAGATTTCTTATTATCGATAGCTTGACCTTAAGTTGGTGAAATTATACTTATTGTCTGAGCAATATTTCATACATTTCTTTAGCAATCATCGGCCTGTCATACCTTCATCGAAATTTGGCGCATCAGGCCTCGCCTCACCTTCGGCTCGACCCTGGCTAACCTGCTACTATTCAGATTACATGAAATATTTCCGAATTAACATTCTGTTTTCTCACAACATTCATGAATTCTCTCGCATGAACGTGAGAAATGTTGAAAAGCTCTGTTCGTTTTCCAAACATGAACAATTTCGGAAGGTAATGGGGATGAAAATAGACGTACAGATTCAGAAGTCATCCTAGAAGTTATCCGTGATAACTGCTTTCGCTTGAAACGTCCTATACAGTTTTAGATTAAACCACCGTTCTTGAAACTAATTCGAAAGTCTTTTCGAGACGTGACACGTAAAGATATGTTTCTCGGGGAATAGCTTAACTGCCTCAAGTTTAGATATATTTGAGAATTACATTGAAGGTGAAAACTTGTCTGAATAACTGAAAACCAAACTGTTTATATACATAACAATGTAGGCAGGCAAAAGCACAACCGTAGATACAATACTAGAGGAAAGAAATAATGTCTTAAAGAACGAACTTCAGTCAACATTGTTAACAAACTATTTATAAGCAATTATACGATATCAACAATAACTCTGGAAATTTCTGATTCAATTTTATGTTCTTCTGATTCTTATTTCTGTCTTTAGACTGAACTTACACCGATAGATATTCTTAGGCAATTTCGGTTTAAAGACACCTCCTCTCCATGAAAAGAAGAAGTATGAAGTTAGTAACAAAACTCCTGAACATAAATCTACACTTAATGGGCATAGTTGATGATCCAGGTTGCGGATATGCCAATGAAACTGATTCTCATATGCTAGAAGAATGTCCAGCAATGACTTCTCTCAGGCGGCTACACCTCACTAGCGCTTACGCGCGGTCTGAAGTTGTGGGAGCCATTAGTAGAAGAAGCATTCTCAACCTTTTGCGATGTCTCAGGCATGCTGGAATCAGTATTGTTACAAGTGGCTTACAGTGGCCAGAGGCTAGATTCTCTATATATCTCAAACGCTAAATACGTGTGGTCAACACAGTTGCCGTTTTTCCAACCAGTCCAATTGCCAAATAGGGTAAAACAGCGGATATGGCAACACCCTCTGTAGGCTAGCCTTCCGTTCGCACTCGGTCATTCGTATGAAATACGATTACTTGCTGCCGTTGCGAGACTGCGACACGTGCTCCATCAGTTATTGTTTTTGTTTCGCAACGCGAAGTAAGGTTAAGTTATAATTTCTGTTCGGTGGCTTCTTAGAAAATCCATTTAGTGGATTAACATATGACAGAAAAGTGTTTTTTTTTAAATAAACGGCCTTTACCGGATTTGAAAGGATTAGTAATGTCAGGTAAGACATTAAAAAGAGTTTCCCAATACACTTTTAGATAACTTAGTTCTGAAATATAGATTTTTTGATAAAATAACACTGCACAATGAATTATGCGTTATATACTGGGATAAAGATATTTTAGGCCAGTACGACAGTCACGCCGATATGATAAAATATATGATAGACAATGATTTCCAACAAGTTCTACCTCAGTTTTATAAACTACTTTGTTTGACAGTCACCATTCCTGTCCCGTCGGCATCGGTAGAGAGATCATTTTCTACTCTCAAACGAATTAAAACTTACATGCGAAATACAATGGACCAAAATCGTTTATACAATGTTAGTTTAATATCTATTGAAAAAGATTTAGTGAAACACTTAAAACTAAATGATACATCTTATGATAATATTATTGATCATTTTTCGCAAACTAAAGACCGTAGAATTCCGTTAATATATAAAAAAAAGTAAATAAAATTAATAAAAAAAAACGAAATATGAAAAATTCTAATTTTGTCACTGA
Organism: Endomychus coccineus; assembly: GCA_958510875.1. Taxonomy (NCBI): domain Eukaryota; kingdom Metazoa; phylum Arthropoda; class Insecta; order Coleoptera; family Endomychidae; genus Endomychus; species Endomychus coccineus. The sequence continues at coordinate 199,093,819 of OY294068.1, forward strand.
AGTAGCTGGTACGGTCGCTGTGCAAAAGTTAAATTAATTGGCTGAGTAGAGTATATTTTTTAAAAAACGTTTTATGTCCAGCCTGCTCTCTTGAAAAGTTCACGAGCCGCCACTGCTGGACTTGTCCATCCCCACATTGATTGATTGATGATTGAAGTATATACCTCTGTCCAAGTTACTGCTAGAGATAGGAATTAATGTACGAAGCTTCTGTAGATGAAATCCAGAAAAGAGATTGGATCAATCAGTCAATCAAAGAGGGAACGGACAAGTTATGCGCAGTTAGACTCTTGATTGGGTTCATTGTGTGCTTCTTGAAACAAAACTCAGTCCGGCAGGTCTATAGACTGCGCCGAAGGCTGGAATTCTGCATGTACTGATATATCTTATGGACTCAGACGGCATGTATCCATTGCCGAGGCTTTGTAGCTCAAGAGAAGCCAGTGCTGAATATTCTACTAGAATATGAGAGGCAGTTTTGTCTACCTCTCCGCATATACTACAACCTGGGTCATCATCGATCCCCATTAATAATTTCAGCAACGAGCGTTGGACAATGATTACGACAAATCTTTGATCAATAATTTAATTTCTAACCAGAAAAGCAAATTGGGACGTAACCAACTAACCAAATTAAAGCCATTATCTTCAAATACTTCAATAAAATTCAAAGAATTCCCTTATCATCCTCCATTAAATAATAAATTCCGTAATTTGATTTCTAAATTTGCAATACAGCCAGTTTATAGTTGTAAGAACAAGCTGAAGAACTGTTTAGACAACACCTTCGACAAAGCTTCCGACTTCGACAAATCCAATATTTACAAAATTGATTGTGAGTCACGTTTAAAATACTATGTGGGTCAAATTAGAAGAAACATTTTAACTCGATATAAGGAAAATTCTGTCCATCTAAAGAAAAATAATGCTGAAAAATCAGCGTATGCCGAACATATTTCAAATACAGATCACACGATTTCTCAAGAAAGTTTATCACTTTTAGAACACAGTGCGGACAAATATGTAAGTAATTTGGAAGGGATGGAGATGTATAAACGTAACAGCAATTTATCAAATTCCGATTCATTTCCAGCTGAGGGTAATCCCTTGCTTACGTTATTATCCTCAAATAGTATTTAAGCAGGCACATTTTGATTTATAATTCAGTTTACTCTGACGATGGCTACTTGATAGCCGAAAGGTACTTTAAAAGTATTCTTAGAGGATAAGAGTGATCATTTCTTATCGGTAGTGTTATATTGTATTCACAGTGTGAATTCTTTTATTCGTAGATACAATATTAAATCAATATTGTTGTTTGTGTAACCATGTGCGTCCCCTTTATGTTGATGCAACACGATACTGGCAAAATATGATTTATTTACACAAGCATATGGCTCATAGCGTAGCTAACAATATCTCAATTCTAACCAGTCCTCTGGTAATTAACTCACCGCTTTTTTACCATTGAATTCTTGAAATAATTACACGAACATCGAGTTCAAGTGAAGAATATTTAACATTCTTCCTGCTTTGGAGAGCTAAATTGTAGAAATGATAAAGCAGAAAACACAAAAAATGATTCTTGAAAACTAGGTTACATTAAAAATTATTTCTACTATCTTTTCGTCTTTACGTACGTTTCGTTCTCACGACCATCATCAGAAGACATTTGACAACCTATTCACATCAACTGAAGCGCGGAATTTCTTGAACTTATTGTACTAAGAATCAAGTCCTCTGAATAAGAAATAATCACCCTCATCCACTAAAAGTAGTGTTAAAGTACTGGGGTTCTGTCGGCTACCAAGTATCCATCATCAGGTTAAACCAAGTTACAAATCAAAACCTGCCTATTTAAATATTATTTGGGGATAATAATGTAAACAAGGGGTTACCCTCAGCTGGAGATAAATTGGAAACCAATAAATTGATTTTGATTTTTCGTTTCTACATTTTCATCCCTTCGTTTAACCAACGCTGAGTTTGCACCATTTGTTTGCAGACACAGACGTGGTAAGACGTCAACTAATACCAAATGTCGTTAAAAAATTAGTCGAATTGATAACATATGTGTTCTACAACTGAACGTCTTGTAGATATAATCATCAGTGCGGAAATTCTTCGGAAGTATAACGTGATTTCTCCTTCGAACCACCTCGATGTCTCTCATAGAATGACGAACATTGTTATTCCAAAACTGAGGTAGGTATAGCAGTGTCTGAAGATTCCTTGGCCATTTCGATTCCACAGAAGACACATACATCCTAAAGAAAATTGATTATTCTAGTTTATACTCCTCCAAAACCCGAATTCTCTTTGCAGATATATTTGATAATACCATGTATGTGACTTTTCGTTTGAGTTTCACGTAACGACCCAATGCAGCCTTCAAATAAATTGAATCTACGAAATTCTTCTTGTATAGTCTGCAGCGACAATGACTGGCATATGTAGTCAAGAGTTACGATGTTCTTATCTACATATCGTACCTTGTTCTTTACCGCTTCCTCATCAAAATTGATTATTATCATTATTGATACAATTTATATTCATATTATTGACGTTTTGCTCAGATGAAAAGTCAAAATTATTGACCATTTCGGGACAATTAGTACGTAATAATTCATGTAAAGTCTGTAGCATTATGTGTTCTATAGATGGATCTCAAAAGTTACATTAGCAAGGGTGTTAGCACGCTTCGAAATAAATACAGTTCCTATTTTTACCACTTTGAAATGTTTAGCAAAATTTCAGATTCGTTCGACCAATAAGAACAGCCCAATCGTCCATACAGAGGTACATATACACACATACATACATCTCCAAAATAGTATAGATGAATCAGGAAAGGCTCAAAATGGATATTTTAGACCTATTACAATACTTCTCTTATCTTATAGTAAAAGCGCAATTTTCATAAACCAATCGACTTTTATGAGGGTATTTTTCAACTGCAGAAGAAATGTGAGTTTCATTTTATAGTATCGAGACGAACTGAACATCCTAATTTGAACATTTTGTAGTAGGACATTCAAAGTTTCAGCGTTGTTTTCCAACAGTGATCTGTATGTCGCCATGCCTACTGGAAACGATTCCGGAGAATCAGACACAGGAAGAAATTCGTCAGGACGTCGACAATTGTCAGCTTGTCAACACTCCACTTACCTGTTACAACTTATAAGTCGTGATAAACTCCAGTAGGTATTTCATCGTGTTTTATACAATTCTAGATCTCAAAACGAGTGTTTATAAATGACAATTGAACGTGAGAACTTGGAAGGACTATGGACATTCCAATACGTTTGACACCTCCAGCTACATTGTTGTAATATCACATGTTCGGAAGATGAAAGAATGAAGTGCATACTTGATGAGAGTTGGATAATAATATTAGTAACTCAGTAACTCTGGTTTGGTGCTCTATAATTCATCAGTACCAATTAATGATCCGCTCAGCAACTTCCAATTCATTTTGCCCTTCGCCTAATATTTTTCTGGAGAGAAAATAACAGTGAATCAGAGTTTTCCCGGAATTGGAAACGTCCGAATGACAAAATCTGTTACAGTTTTCTTGTTATGGTAACAATCACTCCTTTGAGAGTTGAAATTGCAGTCGAAAGCCTTGCTTGAACATTTTGCAAGTTGCAGCTACAAAAATCCTTCATGGTTAGTAGACAGTGGAGAAGAAAAGTGGAGCAAGAAGAAGATAATGAGAGGAATTAGAGATATTCTAGAATAACTGCAATGGTAAGTCATAAATATCAATTGGAGATCCTTGCAGCCACTTCTAATTCATTTTGTGCTTCTACCAATATTTTGCTGTCAAAAAATTGCTTGATTTCTTGTTGGTAGATCATAGAGAAGAAAAAGATCAGATAGGTAAAGCAAGGGGTAGAAGAGGAGAGGATTAGAGGTATTCCAAAATAACTGCAAGGGTAAGTCATAATCCGAGATCCTTGCAGCCACTTTTGACTCATTTTCTGCTTCTACTAAAATTTCACTGCGAAGAAAATCGCCACCAATCAAAACGTTTCTTCAAACTTAGAGACGCTTAAATAGCACAATCAGCTACAATTTTATTATTATGATAATAATCCCTTATTGGAGTACCAAAATCGCTGGCAAAAACCTTTGTTGAACATTTTGCAAACTGCAAAAATGCATCAAGGATCGTTTCCGGTTGGTCGATTGATGAAGAGAGATGGGGTTCGGGTAACGGGTAACGAAGAGAAATGAGGGGTAAGCAGGCTGGACTGGAGGCATAAAACTCCTCGTGGAAATCATTTCCATGTAGGACGGCATATTGTACTACTAGTTCAAATCCACTACAATTTGCGTGAAGTTGTTAATACAAAACCGTACATGAATCACACAAATCGAATGATTGTGAAATTTGCAATTATATCGAACGTTCACTCTGGTTTTAATTCGTGACCGTGCGTGTCTATTTGTGAATCTGTACGAATTGGCTACGGCCGAAATAATGGAATTAAATTCAGGAATGCATATCATGAATACTTTAGAGTGGGACGTATGGGAATTTTTTTTTGCATAATGCATGGAATCCATTAATTATATAACAATTCTGAAAGGACATTTCGAGTTTAATACAAATTCATGTATATTCATAAAGGTCTTTATGTGAATTGTGTCATAATTTGTTGAACTAATAAAGTGCAATATATTCGTTATGATTATTATTTTTGCTTTTATCTCTGGCGGATAATAATGTGTATCTCTTAAATTTCAGAAGTATATCACGATAAAGTTAATTACCATTCTGCTTTTACTATCCCAATTGATTGGAAGTCCGGTAATTAATAATGAGTAGGTATTATTAAGATATCAATAAATTTCCCGAACTGTGAGATTATAACTCAGTAGCGTAGCTACCGCGGGTCTGAAAGGAGAAGCACTCGGCGCTTCTGAGTTCCAAAGGGTATGAAAGACTCAATCGTCAGATTAATTTAATAAGATCTGCAAAATTTAATATGGAACGTTATTACGAGAATGGAGACTCAGTTCACGTTCAAGCAGGGAGTCCTCATATATGACCTAGAGAATAACGAAGACTTGTTTTTTATTGTCGGTATTGCATGTAATATTGTTCTTCAACAAACTCGTGAACAGCTGCAACATAGCCCCTGGCTTGTGACGTCATGATCGGAGAGTTCACGCCTTGTACTATGGAGGGTATTTATCAGGTAACAAACTCTACATCCTGGCCTACTCCTATAGTAGACTATGTCTCTTAGATAATCAAATTCCCTATGAACAGATCAGCAACAGTAAAACGGTCAAGTCCATCTTTTGGGTATGAAAATTTTCTTCGAGGTGGTGTAATTCACTTGAAAATGAATCTATTTGGCTCTCACTTCTGATTAATTGTCCACAATTGCTTGTAGGAGATCATGCTACTACAAAAAAGAGAACGAGTTTTTTGGCATGTTCCAATCTCTGCTTGCAATGAACTATGGAATGAAAGCATGTGAAATTGCTTCTCGACATCAATCACCCCGGAAGTGTACTGAATTGCATAACATTCAGAGAAACATAGAGCGCTTGTAACTTAAATCATGTACGCCAAAAAATATTAGATGAATGAATTTCCGCAATGTTTCTGGTTCAAATTCAGATAACCAAGAGTTTCGTTAGTCAATGGTAGATGATTCGTGCTGTTCCAAGTTGATTGGACTTAGTAAAACTGTAGTTAACTTTTCATTTTCTATTTCCGTAGGCGAAAACTACAGAGCGTATACGCAATTATTATCTGAAGTGTGTCCTGAAGTTCGGTATATATGAGGAACTCTATCGGAAGTGGAAGAATGCTCATTCCAACGAATAAAACAATTGAAAGTAACGGAAGGAAACTTATCTAAATTTTGTCACGCACTCTCATGAGTATCGCACAAAGATACACCAATATCGTTTGATAGAGCCGCCGAATATGAGATGAAGGAAACGGCAACAGAAAAATAAGCCGAACTTCGTCCGTTCCCTAGTCGATTGGTTGTCGCAGCCGAGCTCGCGAGGTTTACACGAGGGGGAACTCGATAAAATTCACTCATTCCTAATACGTGGAGAATCCCTGGGATGAATGCCGATACATCTCAATGCATAAATACATAGTTATCTGTGAACTACCTCAATTTTACGTATTACCTTTTATCCAATGGCAACAATTTGCCCCTTCAATTTGTTTCGACTCAGTTTTCATCCCGGTATAATAAAGAATCACCGCCGAAGCTCAACCTGTTCAGTAGGGACCAATTGTTTCTTCGTAACTTCGTCGCGAATAAAACACGGGAAAAACCGATCGAAAAAATGGTGAATCTAGATTAAACATCGAGACAATGTGTGTTTTTCATCTGTATGTAGGTTATTCCCTTACTGCATGATTTTGTTATTTTCGCTTACTCTGAAGAAAATTGGGGGTCAGGAATTGGTGTAGAGATAATTGGTTTAAATTTACGATAATTATTGCAAATTTTGGAAACTGTAGAGTTAATGAGTTAACGTTCGTGTCCAATTTGTAGACCCATCAGGTCGAAACTATAATTGTCAATCGTTGACTTGTTTGTTGGTCATACCTTACTAGTATCGTTAGGCTGTTTGAATTTATTACGTGGTCAGCTCAGGTCTCCATTACCACTCGAAGCCCATTGTATTCGACTTTGAATGATCGTTGATATTGAATTAATAAATATGAAATGGAGCGTTACCTCTTCGGTAGTCTTAAGCCTAATGTAAAATATTATCAAAATAGTAAAATTTTACGTTTTGAGAAATATAATTGTCTTTTCATTCGCTATCATGAATGAATGAAAAAGAATGAATATAATACATTTATGTCGATAGGTAACCAGCAACAAGTAAATCGCTATTCTAATTCATTTCGGATTGGAAGAAACAGAAAGCATTTCGATACGAACTATATCGATTCGGATTCGGAGGAGCTGTAGAATTTCCACGTTGCACGGGAGACCGTTTAACTCGAACTCTGAGGAACCGGATGTAATATATCGACCGGAACTTGCGGATACCTGTTGGGAATCTTTATTAAAATGTCAGAAATGTCCGATGGTGGATAAGTAGAGATGCTTCCCTGAATTTTTACAGCCACTTGATTGATATACCTTCTTACATTTGCACTGCTTTGAGGCGATCTTTAGAAGTGTCCGGGAATGAATCAAAATTTGCCACTTCTGACACTTTCTAGTAATTACTACGCTGGAATAAATCCGTCGGTTTTCGTTCGCGTTCGCTTTTTATATGTATTCGTTCCATTTTTATATCAGGATTTCTCGTATATCTTCCGCGTTTCTATAACATGTAAGGAAGCAGCCGTTTTAAAGAAGCAGTTACTTCAGATATGAAATAATCTATTTTAAACGGCTGTAACTTGTTCAAGCAGGAAAGGCTAATGAAATTGTAACAGTTAAAACTTATTACGCGTAGTGTACATATAACATGGACATTAATGGTACTGAGACAGTTGGTCGGTTGCGAGGCAGACGGCAAGCTGGCTACTTACATGTAGTTTGAATACTTTCATGTAGATACTCTTAATTAGATTCAATAATAGTTATATTGTATCAAAAAGGAATTTGCAATCATTTCTCCGATCCATTGAATTAATAGCCTCACTTCAAGTATATCCGGTTTGCGCCCTCATAACAATTTGGTGAATGCGCTGGCAGACGATTAGCTGCCTACTTCGACGTGGTGTGTATGATTTCTCTGTTAATTAGGTTTCTCGTAAAAACATATTCTACGTTAAAATGAAGTCTGGCAGGAAGAAGCCGACCTTTTTGCTACCGGTCTCGAGCTTAACAATAAAGGGGGAGGCCAGTTCGAGATAATCTAGTCTGCTTACTCAAAATCGCTCGTGGTACAGAAATAGACGAGATTTCTGATGAGAACCGACCATGAAAATATCCATACAGAAGGGAGAGATCGTTCTTTCTACGATGTTCTATGAATTCGTAACTGTAACATCACCAACCAGACAAATAACTCTCTTTAGAATAGAATGTAAGAGCATCAGAGTATGTTTGGGAGGTGAATCTAACAGTGGATGGTACCTGAAATAATACTGGCAATATACGAAATGTGGAGCAAATATTCAAATTTCAAATTGTACCTTGGCACACGAAATATTCTATTCACAAATGAGTCTTCAAACTGTTCGTACAGAACATGAATCGATAAATGTCAATGCAAACATGCATTAAATAAAAATGCAAAATATCAAATAACACAATTTGCATAAATAGCTGCACAATATTCAATTCGATAAGCTTTATTTTAATGTTTTCTTACAATCTTAGCGTAAAATTGAATGAATCGAACTCGGTAATCGTAATGGGAAATCCGTTTTGTTTCTAATTGCTGGTCAGTATTAAATTTCACTGAAATATATAAGTGTATCCTGTGTAAAGAAAATTATCGCGGGTCGTAGCTTGTAACACGCGAAGGCGTGATCAGCCATCCCTCATTGAAACCTGCTATTCATGAGATCAAAAGACCTATAATTCCATTCGTTCTATGTCATAAGCAAAAGGAAACATTGTGATTCAGATGACTCACTTCCCTCAAACGTAAGTCTCGCTTATTCGAATTGACATCATAATGTGATTTACAAGGATCATCATAATTATCATCATTGTATTGCAGGACTTCAACTTCTAAATGCACTTGGATGGCAAGATTGGGCCCATTGTGCGCCCCATGATCAGTCTATTCTATTTTATTCTACCAGGTTTGTGGTCCCTCCAGTATCCCAGCACAGCACAGCTTCGCCAAAGTAACGGTCGCTGAGGATGTCAAAGATGGATGTGGAAGGAAGTTTCTTCCAACTTTCAACATTTCCAATATAAAGGGTAATCTACGATGCCCATAATATGTAGAGGTCTGTTAAGGAGATAGTGACTCTTGAGGATTCTGTCTGAGATTTTTCCTATTAAGGGAAAAGCGTTTCCTTGAAAGTCTAGGCTCAGGCTGTTTGATATAGAGCTTGACCTACTTCATGCCTGGTGAGTTCTGCACCAAGTCAGTTTGTTCGGCTGGCCTCAAAAGACGAGGTCGCCAACGCAGTTCGGGGAAGCGACCTTCGGTTCTTACCAGACAGGGCTCCTGACGACCCTGACCTGGTCATTTCATTATCCTTAACCCCACTGCGTCCTGGTACCCAGACGAGTCGAACTTCTCTTGTCCTGTCTAGGTCAACCAGTGTTTCTTTGTCCACTTTGATCAGCCTTGATATGACTTCATGGCCGACTGAATGTCTGTGCAGATATATATTTACATAGTTTCTTCACAGGATTTTCAAGGCGCAGGTGATATTGCGTAGACCTTCGCCTGAAAATCTGTACAAGAGCACAGCACTCGGAAAAGTCTTCCTAATACTGGTCATGCTAGGATAGAGTTAACCAACATGAATTTTCTAGTGTTGGCGATGACGCCGATGGGTAGGTGTCCAGCACTTGATCTGTCGTCTCGTCCTTTTTTTCGCATGCCCTATACAAAGGATCATTCACTAGGCGCATGATGCGCATATACTTTCCTATTCCACACTGACAAGGTACGTTCATCGTTCCCTTGGCCTATCATACATGTCCAAGCGCTCCCAGGATGCTGCCTTCGGAGCTTTTATGTGGTGGTGCAACTTGTGTTTCTCCTGCGGATTCCCCTTGGTGGATCCCTCGCGAAGCAGCTGGTAAGCCTTATTATTACCTTCTGTTATCTCATGTCCCTCCACCGATCACAGTTTGATGTTGTTAGTTATTTTAGCCTGGCTGTTTCCCTATCAAGAGGAAATGTGTTAGGTTGGGTTAGCTTAGGTTGATGTAGGTTTTCCAGAGGTATTCTATTGAAACGATGTGATATTTGAATTGATGTCAAGGGGGATTGTATTCAATAAGAGAAGGTAATTGTTAATCTGCTATGTTTCTATTAATTTTTGGCTCTGCCCTCGTATATTGACTGAACTGATCAATCTCCTTGTATTTATAAATATGCTTGATAGCACCTTGAATGGGCACATTATCTTAAGAGGTATTATTAATTCAGATGCTGGAGCAATTTCAGTGTGACTAAGGATTTTATTTACAAAGTTTCTTGAGGATACTGTAGCTTCTATGAATATAGATTCGATGTAGTAAAATTCGCTGGATTCATGAAACATTGCATCAAGGAGAGAGATAGAGAGAGAAATATAGAGAATCGGTCGGTTGTAGTAACTTTGCGATAGGTAGGTTTCCGTTTGGCTTTTGTCTACTTCTACAATTCCTCGTAATGCAGTAAAGTTACCATCAATTACGACGCTCGCACTGTGACCAACGCTTAAACTAATATAATTATTTCACGGTCCACGAGAGAGGGAATTACAGAAATATCAGAACACTTTATGCATTCTATATCCTCTCTCTAACCCAGATACCGGATCAAATCGCATCTTAGCACTCTATACAATGGACCTTGTGGTGCGGTCTTATTATTTGTATGATTGAGGAGGAACCTCGAACGCGAGCCATTGTTCCATGTAACTCTACTGGATTCAGGTGTAAGAGATGAATTATTTTTACGGCTGGGAGAGATGATTAATGAGCCTACAAACTATCGATCCGTTCGATTTCTGGGAATGTTTCAACACCTGCTTCATGTACGAGATTTTGAGTCTAGATTGCCTTCAAGTTTTATCAGATAGTTTGTTCCCAGCGATAGTACATTATGTTATAAGGAGCTAAAGTGAAGTTTTATGACAAATAAGCATAATACGTTGTAATACACAAGTATGATGGAAAAAAATGGATTTCTATCACAAATAAATTGTCCAACACATGTAGATGGTGATTTCGCAACTATTATTGATCATATTTATTTGTATGAATCAAATACTCAAAAATTGAGTAATGAATTCAAATTTAAATCAATAGTATTCCATAACTCTATGACGGATCATTACCCACTAATTTTTAATATAAAAACTTCAGAAATAAATAAAAACAACGAAACTGAGGATGTTAATTTTATAAAAAGAATAGACGAAAAGAAGCTTTTAAATATCATTAAAAATATGAATTTTTCCGAAATATTTAAATTCACTGATTCACAGCTATGTTCTGATACATTTTATATAAAGGTTCTGGGGGCCATAGAAAGCTGTACTGAGATTATATCGGTTAAAAATAAGCAACTAAAACTGAAGCCCTGGATGACTACTGGTATTTTAATATCTATTAGACATAGAGACAACCTAAAAAGGAAAGTAATAAGATACAACCTGAGTAAAGAACTAGAACAGGAGTACAACAGATACCGTAATCATGTGACAAATATAATAAAATTAACAAAAAATGAGTACTATAAAAGCAAATTAAATGAAGTTTCACAAAATTATAAAAAAACTTGGAAAATAATGAACGAGATCACAAATAACCCTAGAAAGAATACAACAGCACAAATAAACAAAATTGTTAATAATAACACAATTATAAACAATCCTCAGCAAATTGCAGAAATGTTCAATAATTATTTCACGGATATAGGAGAAAAACTCACTGCTAATTGCAAAACCGAGAATGAAAGCTCTGCACACTTAATCACAAATGGGAGTAGTAAAAATAGAGTATCTATGTTTTAGGAACCAGTAGACTATGTAGAAATTGAAAAAATTATAACTAACTTGATTAATTCGACTGCTCCAGGCAAGGATGGTATTCATATGAAAATTTTGAAACTTTTGAAATCTTACATAAGTAAACCGTTAGAACATATAATAAATACAATTTTTGAAACCTCTATCATTCCAACACAATTTAAAGAGAGTATCATAGTGCCTATCTTTAAAACGGGAAACAGAGAAAGCGTTGCAAACTACCGTCCAATATCATTAATGAACAATATATCAAAAATAATGGAAAAATGTTTAAACAGTAGAATCAATGCATTTCTACAAAAAAATTCGATTCTATCACATACTCAGTTTGGCTTCCGTGCAGGGATAAGTGCAACAGACTCTGTACAGACGTTAACCTCGCACATATTAGATAATTTCAATGTTGATAAAAAAACCATTGTCATTTTTCTTGACCTTCAAAAAGCATTCGACACAGTGATGCATGCAAAATTATTGAAAAAGTTGGAACACATAGGCATTCGCGGTTGTGTGCTTCAACTAATAGAAAATTACTTAGCAGAAAGACATCAACAAGTCAGAATAGGTAGCACCCTAAGCTCTAGACAAATAATTAAAACCGGCATACCTCAAGGGACGATATTAGGGCCAACACTCTTTCTTATATTCATCAATAATTTTCTTTTACTTGGAAATTACACAATATTGTCTTATGCAGACGATACAGTTGTAATATGTGAGGGCGCAACCTGGAACGAGGCTTGGGATAGAGCACAATCAGCTATGAATGATATAAAAAATTGGTTGGATGCAAACAATTTGAAATTGAACAATTTCAAAACTAAAATTTATAGCATTTTCGCCAACGAAAGCAGGACAGCCACCCATCTTGGAATCCTTAAAAATAGGAAACTCCAGAGATGTAATTGATAAATCAGATTTTATAAAGTATTTGGGAATATTTTTTGACAAATATCTTAAATGGGAAAACCGTATCGATTTTCTATCAAAAAAAGCAAAAAAACTCATATATAGATTTTATTCCCTCAGGAGCATACTAAATAAGAAAAATTTATTGACTATTTATAACAGTCTGGTTGTATCAATTATATCTTACGGTGTGAATGTTTGGGGCTCTGCATATAATTACTCCTTGAAACCATTACAAATTATACAAAACTGTGTGATTAGAATAATATTTTCGATCCCCGCAAGGACAAGCATTAAACCTATATTTATACAAGAATCATTACTAAATATCAAAAGTCTATATATGTTCTCAGTAATCCAGTCAATACATAAACAAAATAATACTGCAAGACTAAATCATTCCTACACAACTAGAGCCATACAGAATAAAGAATATAAATACCAAAAATTTAATAAAACTGTTTGTCAGAAAAGAAAAGACTTTATTGGTATAAGATTGTACAATTCACTACCTGTCAAATTGAAGAGCGCTACTAAAACACAATTTAAAATTCAAACTAAATTATACATTATAAAAAATTACAATTTATTAAGCTCATTACTTAAATAAAACCCGAGATCATTCCACCATATTTATGAATTTGTATATTTTGTATTCTATATTTTATCTTTTATCTTTCAACCTAAATTTTTTTCCTTACATAATAAGTACTACAATTGGAAACAAGACATATATAAAAAGTTTTAGTACAGAATGAAATGTTGGCACAGCACGAGATTTTCTCAAGTGCCACAGATACATGTAAAATTATAAATGTAATTTGAAAATAATTTGAAATAAACTTGAAATAAACATTTGAAATGTAGCAAAGCTACAGAAAATCACTTTAGTTTTGATTAATAGTACGGGTATGTGTTCTTATGATTATTTTAGTTTGCTGTGGGGAACGTTACGTTGTAATAAACCACCAGAAAATGTTTCGGTGTTTCAGAAAACTGATTATTTTGAAGTTTCCGTCATATCAGATGCGCAAGATATATAAATTGCAGCTGTTTCACTTTTCTTATAGAGCTTAGATAGATAGATTCCATTTATTCGTTCCAACTGTATAAAATACAAAATACCGTTAGGTGTAGAACTTGTCAAATACATTAAATTTAAATAATAGATAATTTAATCATATTAAAGCTAAAAGTAGTAAAAGGTAAGGTATTTATTGATTCACTGGCAGAAATGGGCAGAATAATGGAAATAATCAACTTCAGTGAAAATGAACTGCAGCGTAAAAAGTATTTTATTTTTCAACTAACTAAAATATCCATAGCTACATAAATATATGAATATCATGAAACCCTATGATTTTCTCGATGAAATTCAATAATCCAACAGTATTAATTAAAATCACACAATAAAACTTATTTTCTAACAGGTATTAGACTTAAAAAACACAATAGAAACACAAGAGTTAAAAATTAAAAACTTATTTTCTAGCATTCTTATCATATAAAAACGGAAACAAATTAGACCATACTATTAAAACCATCATCAGTTAAAAATTCTTCTACCGAGTAGAATGCCTTCTCTTTTAAAATATTGATTAATTCCTGTTTAAAAATTTTCAATAGCTTATTTTTCATAGGAATTGGAATTTTATTATAAATTTGTATTAACATGTATTTCACATTTTTCTGCAGGTAGCGGAAATTGTATTTATTGCAGGTTAGATTTTCCTTGAATTTGGTGTTGTGAGAATGAACTAGCGTTTTGAAAAATGTAGGATTATTTTCAATAAAAATTATACATTCATATATATAAATACTGTACCTAGTAAGTATTTTATGTTTAATAAAATACTGTTTACACTTTTCTTTATATGTTAAACCAAATATGTTTCGGATACATCTTTTTTGTTATCTAAATATTCTGATTGAATCTGTAGAATTAGCCCAAAATATGACTCCGTATCGTAGTCTCGACTCAATGTAGGCATAATATGCGGTAAGTGATGTTTGATTATTAACACGTTGAGCAATTATTTTGAGGGCATAGCTATATTTTGAAATTTTAGGTGCAAGGCCAAAGCCAAGATATTTGATTGTTTCATTAGACTGTATGCTTGTATTGACGTGAGTAAGTATAATTTTTTCGTCTTTATTATAATAGGGAAATTGTATCAACTGAGTTTTATTGATATTCAGTAATAAATTATTGGCTTGATACCAATCTTTCAATTTAACAAAGTTGTTATTGACTTTTTGTTCTAGGTGTTCTTTATTAACCTTGCTTTCAACAATATCCAAGGTATCATAAGTCATTTGTATATATAATGTAAAGCAGGGGCCCCAGTATTGAGCCTTGAGGCACGCCTCTTTTTACAAATTTTCCATTTGAGCTATGTAAAATGCCATTAAGGTCCATTTCTGCAACATACTGTTCACGATTTTGCAGATAACTTTCTATTAGCTTTAAAGATGGTTCTTTGATTCCGTAACGTTCTAATTTATTGATAAGTATTTTGTGATCTACACTGTAAAATGCTTTGGACAAGTTTAGACGTATTGCAGCAGTTTCAATATTTTTGTTTAACGAGTCCAATATATTAGAACAAGCAAGTTTGCAACGTTGCTGAATGATTTCTGTTGAAGGTAGCCAACAGCATGGTAAAAAGACAAGGGAATGCTAGAAACACCTTCTAAAAACTCCTACCTAAAGATCCCACCCCCTCTATAGAACGTTCAGGTTTGCCTTCCTGATCCTACTTATAAACTCTTTCGATATCTCTCATCCATTCTCAAACCTCTTGAAGGTAATTCCAATAACCTTATCCTAAATTCCTTCCATTCCTTTGAAATACTCCAAACGCTAACAGTTGACTCTGGCGATTCGCACGTAATTACGAGTTGTTACCCTGAATCAGAAGATCATAAATTGCAAATAATACAATGATCGGCGTATACGAATCAGGAACGAGATTATATTTTTGTAATCATCACTACTGTACCGGGAGTGATCATCAATTTTTCATCCTTTTGTAACCAAAACTTCATCGGGTGAAATGATGAGGAAGAAGTATCCAAAATCAATGCCTCAATTTCCCGTATAATAGTTTTCCAAAAACTTGTAGGGCTCCAAAGAAGGTTTTCGCCTCGGGTTTTTTTAGATCAATTCTTATATACTTCCTTGGCAATGGCGATGTCCTTTAAATTCAGCTCATCTATTACTGTTTCAAATAAAATTTGACGTAAATCCCACTTAACGTTGAGAGGCCTAAATTGTCCTTCACTTTCAAAGAACGACTCAGCTGCTCAATTTCCCTTCTCAATCTTGAGCACTCACAACTGAAGAACATAAAAAATCTTCATGAAAGATCATCTTGTTCGATCACGATGAAATGAGCTTTTCCTAAAACACATTCACCTTCAATAAGTCGACAGACGGTACACATTCTGTGTATCGAAAACCTACTCACACCAATAGATATCTCAATAATGACCTGTCGCACCACCACCATGCCCAAAAGGAATCTGTCACAAGCTCCTTGGTCCACAGAACTGTTAACTTATCCCAAATTCGTAATTGAAACACCTTTCATCTGTCTTATCACTAAATAATTTCTCATTCTTATTATAATATTTGAAAAGTCATGAAAAGTACACTTCCCCTAAAATCAAAAAGTTTCAGCGTTTGTTTGAGAGTTGAACTCCAAACATGAGGACAGATCTTCAGGATAGGACAGATATTCAATAGACCTGATTTTTGTAATCAAAATCGAATCGAATTCACTGCCAACCTTTCAGAAACGATCGGGATAATATCGAATAATCCTGTCGGAAACGATATCTCATCAAATGAACATATGCTACGTGAATCAAAAGCACAATGCATTAGCCATATTTAGCCTTGTCTAACTTGGCAGCAACGAGTTGACAGCTATTTTCGAATACCCGTTTCAATTCAACACAGTAGTATTGTTTTTATTGATTATTAAAAACCACCACCGTATCAAAGTTAAAATATGATATCATGTATGCGTAATTTCGCAGTCATTTGCATTATACATCGATAGCTTTAATGTAACATATTTTAATGAATTTAATGGAATGAGTGGAAAATTAATAGTTTGGTGCATCCGTGGAATAATGCCTATTACGGGGGGCTTCAAATAAATCAGAATATATCTTTCAAATCTGTACTGTTAGGACAATAAACAGTGTCTTGGCTCAAAACCTAGCCAAATAAAATGTGTTCGACTTAATGACAGTTGCAAGCATGAGAAGCAAATAAATTCAGACTGGAGGTAAACCAAATATATTATTATCGAGGAAACACAATATTAGCTGAAGGACGAAGGTTATCTGACCTTGATGACATACAGTAATGAAGAAGAAAAAGTGAACGAATTCGTTCATTTGGAGGTAAGTAGAGAAAAAAATGGACTTCAAGAACAAGAGACATATATGCGTGAATTGCAAGACGTGAGTTTGAAAAAGCCTCCAATGTATTTGGTGCACAGGACTCCTTGGTACACTACGGCAATTCAGGAACATTGCTCCAATTGCGAAATGCATCGAAAATGATTACTGATGGGTGTACAAGATCGCTGAACACGAATATGACATTTAAAGATTACCTACGTGTACTTGGAGGTCAGGACTTCTAATTCAATGTAGAATGCATCGAAAATGGTCACTGGGGGGGGGGGGTGGTGGTGTTTGAGGTCATTGATTACGAATAAGTCATTTTGAAATGTCCTCCGTATACAAAACGTCCTGGGCACTAGGCTCTCTCCGGTAACTTTTGTATTCTTCACTGGGAGATTTTCTGATATAGCCATCGAACAATATGACGCTTAAGCATAGAGAACAACAGCAAAAGAAATATGTCGGAACAAACGTTAAGTAGGAGTAATATTTCCTGCTTGCAGATTAGAGAGGAGAAGTTCCACGGGAATGAATTCATTTCAATTTCTTCTGGCCATGTATCCGTAAATTATTTTCACTTTTCTCCGCTCAACACTTGCTCCGCTTTCGTCCCATTTATCCAATCTAGTCTCTCATGAAAGAGAATCCCTGAATTTACCCGTTTTCTGGTGCATTTTCGTATGCGCTAGTTCAAGTTTTAATTTCGAGTATATTTAGATCGTAGGTGATGAGGAGCTATTCAGTTTCCAACCATTTGAAAATTTGAAAATCGCAATAAATATGAATAGATAGATAGATTGAAAGTGAACGGAACGTAATAAATGACATAAGATAAGTTTTCCACAGTTTGGGATACAATATCGTTGTCTTGGAGATATTCTTTCAATGTGTAATAGGCTTTCTTGATTGAGAAATATATTCTAATTCAATGTAGAATGCATCGACAATGGTTACTGGGGGGGTTTTTGGGGTCATTGATTACGAATAAGTCATTTTGAAATGTCCTCCGTATACAAAACGTCCTGGGCACTGGGCTTCCTCCGGTAATTTTTAAATCCTTTACTGGAAGATTTTCCAATATAGCCATCGAACAATATGACGTTTAAGCATAGAGAACAACAGCAAAAGGAATATGAGCTGCATTGCACTCTTGCACGCAAAGTTTGTTTAGGCTCTAATAATAGGAATTGAAAACAACATAGAAGATGAAAATCCAACTGACAATAACATAATACATTTTATCACATCTATAATATAGACTATAATGATATAATGTTAATCCAAACAAATAAATAAAACCTTTTTATATATATAGTACTGTTTGAAGATTAATTTATTTATCACTATACTCCTTACTTGATATTTGATATATTTTAATATCATATAATTCATTTTTATATATTATCAATTTTTCATATAAATTTGAATTTAGTTATCACTACTTTATTCTAGATTAATTATGAATAATACAAAATTTTACACCTTTAATTTGCATTTTACGAGTTGAATAAATTTTACAATTCATTTTGATACAAGCTGCAGCGTGATCTGTTGTTTCATTGTCACATTCTTTGTTAGCACCTACGAAAAAGTCATAGTGAAGAGTTGGATCTGATTTTAAAAAATCTGGCAATAATTACCTAGTTTTTCAGGGCTTCCTGACCTGCAGGTACACGAAGAATAATTTTAAACAATATATTCGTGATCAGCAACCTCAAAAACCTCCGAGTAACCATTTTCTATGAATTTTGCATCGAATTAGAATAAATGACCCAGGAGTGACGTAGAACTCCAGAGAGTCCTGACTCCTAGATATACGTAAGTAATTTTTGAATGTCACAATAGTGACAGCTACTTCGAAAACCCCCGAATAATCATTTCCGATACATTTCGCATATAATTGGAGTAATGTTCCTCAGTTTTCGTAGTGTACCAGGTACATTAAAGACTTTTTAAATATCTTATCCGTATTCAGCGATCCCAAAGACCATCGAGTAACGAAATTGGTTCAATTTTGGAATATATTCATCGATTGGTAAAACATTTAAGCTAAGGCTCAAAAAATGGTTCAACATAATGCATTTTTTTGATACACAAATGCAATTTCAAATGATCGCCAAAAACAAAATGGTAAAAATTTTTTTACTTGTCTTCCAGAATCGAATGCCGAAAACCACATCTCGATCCGTCTTGGCCGACTGTAACTGTTTATTCAAACTGTTGCCATACTAAGATACCATATTTCCGGTGATATTATAAAGAACTGAATTCATGTTTTGTCAGAAGCGTCCATTTCATTTAAGAATCGAACGTAATTCCTAAATATTTTATGCTTTTAATACATGCTATTTCCCAAGTTTATAATCGTGCCAGGTTCTACTCTCCAATAATTACTATGGGAGAGGTTTAAAGACTCCTCTTGTAATGTACTCCATTTACGATACATTGCTTCCGTTCTGCATGATACCCGGAAAGGGATCATAATCGCTGGACTGGTAAACAATTTTCCGAGTAACATGCTGGGAATCGACAGATTTCATTTGCTGGAAATGCTGCAGCAGGCAGCGATCAGCTTTTGACGGCATCAAATTCTTGTAATTTTATGTATTTCGACGATACAAACTTATACACAATGAACGTAACCACATGTTTCTACGTGACACGTGATGGAGGTTGGCGATGGAACAGGATTAGTTCTACGTAATCGTATAAACGTGCTAATCACTCCATACGTTACACAGGTTCAATTCGGGATTTCATTAATTTGTCACATTTGATACGTTTTGTTGAAGTTGCTCAACTAGTTCGTGCGGTAGACATACAGGATGGAATGAAAATCTGGTTATTCGTCTAAAATCGGTTATTTTGTTAATCTACATAGAAAATATTCTGTATTTTGTACGCAAATATAGTTTATATTGTCTACAGGGTATTCCACGAGAGTCGTTCGTTAGAAGTTTTCGTGGTTAGAAAAAAGTTAAAATTCTGAAATTTTGGGGTTCAGGGTTATCTAAGATTTTCTTTCTTTTCAAAATATTTTCAAGATCATACTATTTCCGGTTACACCGGAAATCGCCATTACCTTTCTTATTTTGAATGGAACACCCGGTATATTATTTCATTTTTAGATTTCTGAGAAAATTTCATAGTGGATTCTATCAGGTTTACCTATACCTATTTTCAATTTTTTCTTAGATATCTTGATTTTTTTGAAAATTTTGACTGATGTAGCGCTGTTTTGAGCATTGGTGGAAAGCGCTTCTGGGGTAGAAGGAAGCACAAGAATGATTCTTTCGAATGCCGTATTGACAACTGATTTATCGCGTACAGGGTATCCAAAATTTAATGACCGATTACATCATTTTAAAAATTGAAAATGTTCGTTTTTTCAAATGGGACACCCTGTAATTTATTGGATGGTCGGATGCAGAATTTAATTCTGCATCGAGTTGCTATAACATTCCCTATACCTATTTCCAGTGGTTTTCTTGTTAATCCATATTTTTATCAAAAGGTGATCAAACTCCAAAAGTTCTACCAAAATTTAAATGCAGCAAGATATCTTGAGATACTGAGAGGGTTTGTTAGTGATTTTCTAAATGCCCTACCTCCACGTGATAGAGCAAACAGTTGGTATCAGCTTGATGGTGCTCCAGCACATTCCACTATAGCTGTACACAGGCAATTGTCACTGATGTTCGAGGATCGGTGGATTGGCCCGCGAGGACCTTGGAACTGGCCACCCAGATCACCCGATTTGACCCCCTTGGATTTTTACCTCTGGGGTCGCATAAAAGAACTAGTGTACTCTAGGCCGGTACAAACTAGAGAGGAATTGTTGAACCGTGTTCAAAAACTAGAGAGGAATTGTTGAACCGTGTTCACCATGCGCTAATATAAGTTCAGACGAACTTCGGATGTCTGTTTCGCGAGGGGTATATGACAGAGTTATTCAGTGTTTGAACCAAAATGGAGGTCATATAGAACAATTATTGTAATTTTACATTCTCTTATTATTTTATGTCATTATGTTCCAATTTTTTGTTTTTATTTCATATTTCGTTCTAAATGTTATGTACTAATGTCATGTTCTAGTTAAAGTAAATTTTTTACCGTTTCATTGATGTTTATTTGGCTTCGAAAGGCAAGCGATGTTTCGGTTTCTGCCAAAAAACCACATTAAAATAAAAAATATGGATTAACAAGAAAACCACTGGAAATAGGTATAGAGAATGTTATAGCAAATCGATGCAGAATAATTCTGCATCCGACCATCCAATAAAATACAGGGTGTCTTATTTGAAAAAACGATCTTTTTCAACTTTCAAAATGATGTAATTGGTCATTAAATTTTGGATACCCTGTATGCGATAAATCAGTTGTCAATACGGCATTCGAAAGAATCATTCCTGTGCTTCCGTCTACCTCAGAAGCGTTTTCCACCAATCGGAATTGGTTGAAGGGCGCAATGCTCAAAACAGCGCTACATCTGTCAAAATTTTCAAAAAAATCAAGATATCTAAGAAAAAATTGAAAATAGGTATAGGGAAACTTGATGGAATCCACTATGAAATTTTCCCAGAAATCTAAAAATGAAATAATATACCGGGTGTTCTATTTAAAATAAGGAAGTTAATGGCGACTTACGGTGTAACCGGAAGTAGTATGATCTTGAAAATATTTTGAAAAGAAAGAAAATCTTGGATAACCCTGGAACCCACAATTTCAGAATTCTAATTTTTTTCTAACCACGAAAACTTCTAACGAACGGCTCTCGTGGAATACCCTGTATAGTTTAGCTGTAACTGCTGTAAAAATATACACTTTCTTTCATTTATTTAGGGTCTGTGTGGCCCTCGAAAAAACTCCTGTGAAATATGGAACAGTAATACGAACGTTCTCATGGTACCTATATTCATTCAAATTCAATTCGAACACAAACCATTCACGGCTAATAGTGTAGGTTGTGAAATTTTGAAAGATGATGAAGTTTGGCGAACATCGATGCCGACTTGATGGTCCAATCAAATTAATGTTGAGCACTCCGAATTACACCGAGGCAATTCAACTTCATTATAATGTAACCATAAATCAAAAGTAGAGGGTATCTCGGATAATATCCGTCGTACGCTCATAGTTAATGTCGGAACAAACGTTAAGTAGAAGTAATATTTCCTGCTTGCAGATTAGAGAGGAGAAGTTCCACGGGAATGAAATCATTTCAATTTCTTCGGGCCATGTATCCGTAAATTATTTTCACTTTTCTCCGTTCAACACTTGCTCCGTTTTCGTCCGATTTATCCAATCTAGCCTCTCATGGAAGAGAATCCCTACTTTTACCCGTCTCTAGTGCATTTCCGTTTGCGTTAGTTCAAGTTTTAACTTGTGGATCATCTAGATGAGGAACTATTCATCGTTTCTGATCGTTTGAAAATTTGGATATACCTCGTAAATCTAAGTAGCATCGTGTGTCATACCTAGAGATCGCAATAAATATGGGTAGATAGACAGAATTTATTTGTTCCTTTTATACTATTTACAAGACAGTGGAGAATTCGTCAAATGAAATGAATACAATTTTCAGTGAGATACGTATAAGTGACAAAGTACATGGACATTTTACAATAGTTAAAACGTTTAAAATGTAGTATATGACATAAAACTAGTTTTCTACACTTTAAAATACAATAACATTGTATTGGAAATATCCGTCCAATATGTAATAGGTTTTTTTGAACAATAAATTTTCGAATTTCCTTCTAATGTTATTAAATGGTTGTATTCTTATGTCTATAGGCAGTTTATTATATATCTTAATTATTGAGTATTGGACATTTTTTTTTGGAGGTAAGTGTAATTTATTTTGTCACATAATAGATTTTGTTTTAAACGCGTCAAGTATGGATGTTGACTCTCATAATCCCTGAATAATGTCTTATGTTCACAATAGAGATTGTAAGAATATAATTTTCTTCGAAAATGGGCTTGCAACCTTCTGTATATCTTATGTTGAAAATTGAAATCAAAGCCCTCTTTTGAACAACAAAAATTCCATTAGCATCGATAGAATTACCCCAGAATATTATTCTTTATCGTATTCTAAACTGGATGTTACCATGGTGTGTCCCCAATGTTTTCTTATTATTTTTAGCACATAACAATATTTTGACAGGCTTCTAGCGACACTTCCAGTCTAGTCTACCATTTATTTGCATTCCAAGGAATGATGAGTTGTTTTTCAAATATGAAGATCCTATTTCCAAGTTGTTATTTGAGTTATATGAAAATTTCATCGATTGAGTTTTATTTTTATTCAATTTCACATTATTCCTTTCGAATTTGTCTAACTTATCATTTGAGGTAATTTGCATCTCAATTTCAGAATTCTCTTGTGTGACAGAAGATATTTCATCTGAAAACATGATGACAAATTCCTCCAAACCTGATGGTAAGTTGTTTGTGTTTACAATGTATAAAAGTGGACCTAAGACTGAACCTTGAGGAACTCCTTTTGTCACTGTACATTTTGAGGATTTGATTAACCTTGAGGAACTCCTTTTGTCACTGTACATTTTGAGGATTTGATTTTTCGGACGTAAATATCATATTCTACTACGCACTGACTTCTATTTGGCAGATACGATCCGAATGATGTGACTGCTATGCCTCTAACACCCATCTGTTCTAATTTCATCAACATGATTCTATGATCAACAGTATCGATATGGATTAATCGAACTATAGTAATTGTCGACTGATTAAGTCATTAATCAATCAATCGATCAAAATTAGCTGGAAATGTCCAGAACACTTAGATCACTTGATTGGGTTCATTGTGCGCCCCTTGATACATGACTCAGTTCAGCAGGACTAACTCAGTGCTGGAGATTCTACAAGGATATGAGAGTCAGTTTCGTCCGCACCTCAGCATCCCGTGAGGAGTCCTATTACCAGTTTTAAGCCTCTTCAGCTAATAGAGAGAAGGGAAGATGATGACACTGTGTGTTGAAATGTGTGTAAGCAATAGTGGATAATAAAAAAATTCATTGTTTATTTAGGGTGAATTAGTGGTTTTACTTTCATAACTTCATAAGTTAATGATCCGAAGAATGAGATCCTGTTGGGTATTCATTTCCTGACACCCTGTATTAACAATAGTTTTATCCTCTATCATAAAGCAATACCTTCACTTCTCCAAAATAGAGCTAATTCGTCAGTATGAATTTTCCAAAGTTGCAGAATATACTTGTATATTCTGATACTCCAGCAATTCAGGTATATTTTAAAACTGATTGAATCAATGGACAGTGTATCATAGCTAAACTTTTTTAAAGAAGGCCCTAATCTCGATGGCATTGCAATTACAATTTCGCTAATCGGAGAGGAGCAACAATGGCTGAAGTTCGAAGTTCATTCTCATATTAATTCATTACTCAACAAGTTTACTTGTTGGTCATTACCCACATTGATCGTTAATCTACGGAACGGTATAGTTATTATAAAAACTAACGTATGTTCGCTAAAGTTTTCCAATATAAAGCGAGGATATCATAAAAATAGCAATTTCAAGAGGCACCTATATTACCGGATTCACACTTTTTTCGCAGTTTACTTGTGTTGTTAAAATTCCATCTTTATACGTCAATAAAGCTTATGTGGCTGCGAGAGTGGATTTTGCTTTTGTTTTCGAAATTTCGATCCACAAAACGTTTATGACGTTATTAAAATCGAATAACACAATTAGGAAATAGACGAATTTTATCGTACGTGAGGTAATTTCCATTATTTACTCCATGCTAGTCGTAGGACAAAATTTTAGCGCCCCAGTTATGCAATAATAAATAAAACAATAAAACTTTACTGGTCTGTTTGGGATGAAGAGAACAGATGGGATACGTCGCTTAAGAAAAAGATGTAGTAATTTTACAAACATATAAGTGAAATATATATCTAATATAAAGGCTAGGCCTATCAGAATAAAGGGAAGCTACAAACTAATTGGGAAAAACATTTATTCACAATAGAATATAGCCTTGTTTTATACTGACATTTGCTGTCACATGAACTATCAAAATGTACCATAGAATAAAGACAAAAATAGATTGTCACATTGAAAACGACATACTCACTCACTCTAAATAAAAAACAATTACCCTTATCTACTAAAAATACTGTTAAGCTACTCAGGACTCTCAACTAGTAAGTTGCCATCATCACAATGAACTACATTAAAAATATCTTCCCTCTGATGAAGCTGTTGGTGCCTTTGGCAATCTATATCAATTAAGGATTGGAGGGTACATTTCATTACCACATACCATGATTATGACATATTGCTTTTGGCCTTTCCCATCACCACCCTGCCCATAAGAAATCTGTCATATATTCTCTAGTTCACAGAGCTGTCAACTTATCTCACCTCCAATCCATGAAATCAGAATTAAAACATCTTTCATCTGTTCTATTATCAAATAATTTCTCCCATTGCAACATTCAAAAAGCCATAAAGAAATACACTTCGCCTAAAATTCCAAGTCAACCTGAGCCACAAACCTCCCCGCCTGCTTCATTCACTGCCTGTCTTCAATATATTGAAAATTTGACAAATCGAATTTCCAAAATCCTTAGCAAACATAATATTCCTACTCGGTATTCCTCACTTCCAAAACTATCTCAGTTTTATAAATCCATCAAAGATACCCTTCCTCCTCTTCACTTAGAAGATGTTTATGACATTCCCTGTTCTTGTGGTAAAGTCTACATTGGTGAAACAGGTCATACAGTAGCTACTCGTGTGAAAGAACATGAGCGCTGTACAAGGCTTAGTGACACCAGTAGAACTGCACTAGAGGAACACAAGTTTGGCACTAATCATGAAATCTTCCTCTATAATACTGAAATCCTAGCCCGAGCCCCAAACTTCTATCAGCGAAAAATCCTTGAAGCTATAGAAATCCTAAAACATCCAAATAATCTAAGCCGTGACTCCTCCCCAATATTTGGAAACCCATCCTCGAAAATTCCACTTCGCACATGATCACATAACGGCAGGGTCAGATGCCAGAACGGAGTTAACTACTGGAATGAAGGCAGTGAACTGTGTAGCGTGAAGTATTCCTCCCTACAATAAATACGGCTACAGCTACCATTACAATCAGTTTCAGCTCAAGCGTCAAGCCTGCCTTGAAGATGCTACCTGTAATGATTTACAAAACGTTGGCATCAAGTCGTGCTAATGTGATGCGGAACTGTTCGGCTTTTTTCTCATCATTTCCGGACATCCTGTGTAACACTGCGTGATCGATTGATAGATATAAATCCTGTCAATTCGCGTAATATTCCGGACCAACTTCTCAGTTGGCTCTCGTACTCGCGAAGCTGATAAGAATAAATAGAAATTCTAAATTCCATCCAAGTTTCGACATTTTATGCAAAGAAAAGGCAATTAGCATTTTCCTCGGTTTGTTAACCTGAAAAGAATATTGCTTCTCGTAACGCTTTACGAAACAGACGGACGTTGGTTCTTTTTCCGTCCTGCTGAAAATAACGCAATTAGATTTCTCACTCCGAGCTTTTTCAATTTGGACAATCTCCATTCGAAATTTAATAAGTTAATTATCTCCCATTATATCGTACAAAAACGGCACTTTGAATTATTCATACCTCGATTGTTTCTACTAGAGAGAAATAGATAACCCCAGAAAATGTTTCTCGAATAGTAGACTTCCGCGGATAGCTAACCTTGAAGAATCTTGGCTTCCGGATGTATTCCGCGTCACAATAGCTCGATTCGATGTCGACGTTTCGCCAACCATTACAGGTGGCATCTTCTGGGCAGGCTTGAACTGAGAACAACTGTCAGTTCAAGCCTCAAGTCTGCCCTGAAGACGCCACCTGTAATTGTTCGCGAAACGTCGGCATCAAGTCGAGCTATTGTGACGCGGAATCCATCCGGACGCCAAGATTTTTCGGATTTAGACATTGGGTGGGGACTCCAATGGTCACAAGCTGTTTACCGAATGTGTGAAGACAATGAAGTACCCACTTATTGGTTCGGCTTGCATCGAATCCTAATTCAATAGAACCAGGAATACATATTTTGGTATTGAAAGACGGACAGAATGGCAAAAGTACATATTTTCAGAAGGTTCAAGGTTACACATTTTTCTTTTTCTCATACGTTTTGCTCCGTTTCACACAAACATCATTTTGGTCTTCAGAATATAAAGAACTTATATAGAATAACAAAATCTCAGCTAATGAAACATATTTTATGAGTAAGAACACTTTCAAAATTGAAACTACTTCAAGTTCACTATGAAATTGTTTGGGTAATTGAAAGTATTTATCCGAATCCAACTTAACAAACATTAATGAGGGGGAATTTACCACAGCTTTTACAAACATATATAATATGACTGTTTAACCTTACAAAAGTGAAAGATCTATTTTACTCCGCACATTTAAAATTTTGTAGCTGGAAATTTGTTTGCACTCTCCCAGACTAATGACTATATAAGATGGTTCCATCATGAAGCAAAAGATTCCGCGATCGCCTTTAGATTTGTCGGTTGCAATTTTTATCAATATGTAAGGATCGGGGGATCTGATATTGAAATAACAAGGTCGAAGCTCGGCTGACATAAAAACCCAATCTAAACTTCTTTTTACGCCACATGCTACAATTCTTTCCGGGTTGAGTAGTGAAAAGCTAAATCTTTCCCTAAATTCCCTTCAAGCAAATCTACATCTTCCTTATTCGCAAGATTAATTCCAGTCTCCGAGATTCAACGATCAGCCAGAGTTTCGTTCATTTCTATAACGATATAGAACCAATTTAGGAGGCTTGTGTATGCTTAAGTCTGCAATCACAATTTTTTTGAACGGAACTTTCAATAAACCACTCTATGTTGATCTACAATATCTACTCTTTCAGAGCGTTGGGAAGTTTGGCTATCTTTTATAAGCATTTCACGCACCTGGGACTAGATGTAGTTTATTACTTACAATAATAGGTTCGCCAATATTTGTGGTTCCAGTTATAACTGGAACTGCGATTGGAATGTACAACCTGTGGTAGATAAAATCAATCCCAAAAAAGAATTTCGATATGAATATCACAGTAGACTACTGAATACAGTGTCAAAAACCACCTCCGAGGTGATAAAGAAGAAAGATTGAGTAGGAATCATAAACCTACATTATGATAACACCTTGGAACCTAGTTGTTGATCTTGGCAAAAGTGAATAAGCCAGAATCAATAAGCGTAACTCATATGTTACCTGAAGGATATGGGCATCGAGTTCATCGTCTATACCACCTCACTATGGCATTTTCAACTCCATATCAGGGGGTGACAAGTATGCCCTATGGGTGCTAGACTAGAGGTGGGAAGAAGTTGAGATGAAACGTGAGGCCACTGATGTCATACGGAATATCTCTAAGGAGTTAAGTTATGTGAGGCAACCAATTCCAAAAAAAAGTCAAGAAGCAAAAACCACTTCACAAAAACATTTTTCTATCGAACGACAAAGTTATGAAACTCTTTGCCTAGTGGGGTCTTTCCCTATGCCTATAACCCCAAACCGTCAAGGAAAATTCGAATTCCTATCTACTCTCTCAAAATTCTAACGCTGATTCACACGATGTGGTTAAGATATAGAAAAAAAAAGCACCATAGTCCTGATGGATTCTCCTTTTTATGGTTTCACGTTCTAATTCAGCCGTGGGGGAATTGTGGCTCGAGTGGGGAGGGGGTGACGTGTAGAAGCATTCTACGATTCTGTAGTACCAGGTAACACCGGGTGCTCAAATTATAATACAGGTAATCTTTTTGAAATACCTTTTATTTGGATGGTATCCGATGGAGCGTTGCCATATATTTTCACAACAATCCAGTATGAATAGTTTCCAGCAAAATGACATACACAAAATCGACATCAAAGTTAAACTGAAACATACCTAATACTTCCGTAGATCTTGTATGGCGGCTTCATTATAGCCGTAGGGTTTAGTTTACTAAAAAAAAGGTAAACATATTCTGCGGCTCAATTATAGCGAATGTATGTCATTGTGAAACAGATACATAACAGAAAGTTAAGTGTGTTCCACTAACTAACGAAACTTCCCTGGAATAATTATTTCTACCGGCTTTAATTAGATGTTTCGCGTGAGAGCAGCGTTAACGATACTATATTTCAGCACGTTTCAATGAGCTCTCGTCTATTCTGCAATATTTCACAGCCGAGAACTTATTATGGATACTTAGTATATGCAAATATAAGGGATATCATTTCCTAACGCTACAACATCTCACATTGCTGATGGTAATGATATTCTTGAAATGCAACAGCTATCTGCGTTTTGATCTTACGTTGATTACAGACAGATTCAAGTTGTAATTACTTTCACAATATTATACCTTTCAAGGTAACTTGCTTTTGAATTTACGGTCACCTACACTTGGAACAATTTACTAGACCTGCAGAAAAATTAGTATTAAGCCTAGTAAAAACGATCGCATCAATCTATTACTTATTGCCACCAAAAGCATACCTGAACATCTTTGACCCTTCCAGGCAGGTCAATATGAAAGTTAGTATACCCATACTACAAAACCAACGAAAAACTACGTTTAAGTCCATCGAACTATCACATGTTGACACCAAAAAGCATACCTGAACATCATTTTACCATCCTAGGCGGTCTGGTATGGAAGTTAGTTTTAAAGCATGAAACCCTGGAAAAATTAGCACTAGGTCCAATAAAAACAATCGCATCGATCTATCACCTGTTGCCACAAAAAAGCATACCTGAACATCTAACATATGAGAGTTAGTTTATCTAAAGCATAAAACCCCGGAAAAGTTAGCATTAAGCTCAATAAAAACGATCGCATTGGTCTATCAAATGTTCCAACGAAAAAAACATACCTAAACATCATTTCTGGGCAGTTTAGTATGAAAGTTAGTTTACTTAAAGTACAAAACTCCGGAAAAAATCACTATTGCGCCCAATAAGAACGATAGCATCGTTCTTTCACATGTTGCCACCAAAAAGCATACCTGAATATTATTTGGCCCTTCCAGGCAGTTTCATATGAAAGTTAATTTACTCAAACTACAAAACCACAAAAAAATTACTATGAAGCTTAGTTAAAACGATCGCATCGATCTTTCACATGTTGCGACCAAAAAGGACGTCTGAACATCATTTGACCCTTCTAGGCAGTTCAGTATAGAAGTTAGTTCACCTCAAGTACAAAACCTAGGATTATTAAGCCTTAAAACAAGATCGCATCGATCTATTACATGTTGCCACCAAAACGAATACCTAAACATTATTTGATCCTTCTGGGCAGTTCATTGTGAGAATTAGTTAACCTAAACTACAGAACGCCAAAAAATTACTCTTACGCCTATTGGAATCCATCACATCGATCGATCAAATGTTGCCATAAGAGTGTTAAATGTCTTCATCCAGAAACGCATACATACAAATCTTTTATCCGTTCAAGATAGTTTACTATAAAAAATAGAGTACCCAAACTACAAAACCTCCGGAAAACATGACTATTGAGTGCAATAAAAACGCTTACCTGTACATCAGTGCTTTCAAGGCAGTTCATTATGAAGTGAAACTATCTACACTGCTCAACCCTCCTGAAAAATTACTATTGAACCGAAGACATTTTTTTTATCAATCTATCATATGTTGCCACCAAAATGTTATGTGGGTTCAGCCAAAAACTAATACCTGAACATCATTTCACCCTTCGAAGCAGTTCAATATAAAATTTTAACTATCTACACTGCAAACTTATTACAAAAATCCTGGTGAAATAAGTAATAAACCCAATAAAAAGGACAACCTCGATCTATTACTTGTTGTCACTAAAATGTTAGGTATATCTGAACATCATTTTACTCTTCGGGGCTGTTTATCATGGAGCTTACACTACCTAAAATACTAAAACCTCCTGGAAAACACCAACATGTTGAGGGTTTCCACTCAAAAACCCGTATTGACCTCAACCTCCAAGGTAGTTCATTGAGAAAGTAAGACAACTAAAATGCCAACATATTTCAAAACTCCGGGAAGAATACTATTGTGCCCAAAGAAAACGTAAGTTGGGTATTTTCATCCAAAAATGCATACTTCCACATAATTTTACATTATTTTGTTTATTGAATTGGGTGAATGTGTCTCAAGAGAACGATACCTCGCGGTATGAAGCAGCAGGATTAGCACCATGGCAATGTTGTTACTTACGCATTCAGTAAATACCACTGTGGTAAATTATTAATATATTGTTATCGGAGTGAAAATGTGTCTTTTATTCATTCTATATTGATCTATCTAAGAAGAACCAGCTGGATGTAGTGCAGCATTGTGATTTTGTTCCTTTTAAAATCCCATCCAGTTCCGGAACAAGTGAACGTTTATGGAAAACGCCAAATATCGAAGGTGTAGATGTTTTCCAACGCGCATGACGTTGTAGAACGAAAGTACTAATTTGTCTCTGTCCTCGTAGTTTAAGGAGTAAGGAGAGTGACACGACTTATTCCCGTCAAACTTTATTTCCGATAGAAATCGAATGGAGAAAGCTTCCCATCCGTGGAACGGATAGAACAAGCCTGATTTACCTTTCAATATAAATTCGTGGTAACTTTATAAAATCCTCGGGCCTGGAAAGGGGAACGTTGGCTAATGATGACTTGTTCGCTCTAATAAAATCGGAACTTGTTGTGACGTCACACGCTCATTTTTTCTTTGTCTAGTTAATTCTCGATATGATGTACGGAAATAATGAGACGAGTAGCGATTTCTTTTTATGTATTCGCAATATATTACCGAGTTATCGATGATACTTTCGCTTCTTTCCAGGAAGCGGTAATTTGAAATCTAATAATGTAGAAGCTTATTCCATTCGAGTTTTGAAGAATCAACTGGTTGACTGTATGACACTAATATAATCTTATAAACACGTGTAGAATGTTCTAGAACTGTCTAGTAGGTGGATAATTCTTAGATGCAGCAAATTGGAAAATAAATACAGGATGTTCAAATGAGACTTTCTATTTTAAATCATTTGAAAAGAATTGATTCCACTCGACCGCCTTTATCAATACTTGGCGAAAAACGAGATATTTCGATATGAAAAATGTATGTCGTTCTTTAGAAAATGTAACGTTTGGACGTTAATAATTTTATTTGATGGTCATTTATTGTTCCGATGAATGTTGCGAGATATTCAGTCCTGGGAAAAGACAGCCTCGACCTCTGTAGTTTGATAGCCCAAACTGAGTATGGCAATCTGGTAGCGGGTCTCTGGAGAAACGGATCATTGACGTAAGAGGTCACACGTTTCGCGACATTCGACTTGAAAGCTTATATAGTTGTGGATAGATGTTATTATGATATAGTGATCATTCTAATTTCACAATATCAACGTGATATTCGCTTTTTCTATCGAACAGCGAAGTTTTTGAACTCTTTGCCGACTGAGGTAGTTCTTGATACCTATAACCTTCAAAATTTCAACAAGTTCAATTTTCTGAATATACGGTATTGTACCCATGGAAATGAGAAGAATACACAACTTATGGAACAAAATTTAAAACTGACCTATATCCTGGCATATACTACCTGTAAAAATGAACAATTTTATCACTTATAATATCACAAGAGCTTAAATTACTTCCGGAAATTTTCTTGAGGGCACGAATATTTTGAAAATTATCCCGAGTCGCGAACCGACAAGGGATAATTTTCTTAAAATATTCGTGCTCGAAAGAAAATTTCCAGGAATAATTTAAGCTTGCGTGGTATTCGGTAAGAAAATTTCACACCATAATTTGGAAAAAAATTATTAATCCAATCTGACATTTTAAATTAATTTCACTGCTTGTCAAGTCCACCATGTTTCGTTAAATAAAAAATATTACCAACTTTAGTAACACCAAATGCTAAAACTCAGATGGTATTAGATCAGTCTATCGCCCTTTCATAATTTTAGGTCACTAAAGGTGGTAGAAATGTATTTTTTGTTAAAGTAATCCATAACACTTCTAATGTAAAAAATATAATATCAACATGGTTTGTTGCAGTAGGTGGCCGTGATATAGGCGGCCATGCTTTTGACAGATGAGGTTTATATTGGTAAATTACATTGAGTTACTGTACAGTAAACCAGCAAACAAAGATATTCTCATGTAAAACATTTCTTGTAAGCATTTGCGTTAAACAATTTGAGGAAAATGAAATGCTTTGAAAAATACAATTTATGTAAATACTGCAAAGGGTTGAGTCAAGTGCAAATATGTCATCCAAAATTAATATATTCAACGAATTTAATGGAAGATTGCGACCAGCAAGCGTTAGAGTTGAATGGTTTGTTTACGAAAATCCAAGAAAGTCTGCTGCAGACGTCAAGTAAATATGGCCTTTTGCGTAAAAGAGATTCGAACAAAATTGTTTCAAAATATTACATATACGTCTTAAAACACAGACATCTAATTAATTCGTCACCTTCCTATTCACCATTAAGAAGAGAGGATGGGTTAGAATTCAAACAACATTTAAATCTTACTATGTTTGTAGATCCTACGTTTTTTGAAATATAAATTGTTAATGCATAATAATTAAACAAATTTGTGTGTTTCTGTTTAATGAAACTTTATAGCGAATAGTAAATAATAATGTCAATTCTTATAGAAATTTTGCATTATTCACAGGTATATCTACAATATTTAATGGTTGTAGATCATATGTCTACCTTTTCAACTGTCAAAAAATTTCCACTTAAATATCGTGGCGTCACGAAAAAATTTCCGGACATTTTTTTAGTTGCCATGGTAACTAGTCAAAATTAAGGCATCGTATTGGTTAAAAAGTGGAGGTGTGAAATTTTCTCCAAAATAAAATAAACAAATCAACTAGAAATAAGGATACTGAGAAAAGTATCTCTATAAAATATGATTCGTTCATTTCCAAACTAACTATCAATTTCCAAGTTCCTTTTACCGTTTGTGATATCTAATTCACAGCTTGTGGGTTATCATCCTTTACGGTAACTTCGTTCATACAAAATTATCATCCAAAATGACTTGCTCCCAATGGAAGGACGATTTCAGAATTCCGGTATTAAAACACAAGTTCACACAACCCTTCTTGTTGGAAACCCAGAAATATACAGACGTGAGCCCTCACCAGCAAAGATCTGACGGAAGTGAGCACCCCATTGATGGTCTCCCGATAGCTTATGGCTTGTGACGTCACGATCGAGGGTTCAGGCCTTGTAAAATAGAGGGAAGGAAGGGTTTCCGAAGAAATGTATTAATGACGACTCATTTTTTGATATACAATCGACCACTGAAGCTGAGTCGTACATTTTCAACCTTCCAGTTATTTGGAAAACCTCCCATTGGAAAACACTTGTACCTTCCAATGCAAAATAGAAACTTGGACTCTATTAATCTGTCACTTCCAGTAGATTCTCGAAATTTGTTCTAGTAATTGAAAAAGAGGGGAACTTAAGTTGATTAATCCAGTTGTGGGTGTCTGATAATATGTAGTAGTACATTTATGTTGAAATAGGTCACGACAACTAACATCACGTACGCGCACCCTTTGCCTAGGGTGAAGCGTCGTGAATTATAACGACATGTCCGCAGAAATTAGACGTGGGAAGTCGAAATTCCGTGGGATAATATTTAATTCGGATGCAGAAGGTATTACATAATTACAATAACAATATCCGGATGTGCGCCCTAAATATTAAAATCGCGCATATAAACTACGAGAGGGACGTACTCGGGGTAAGCGTCGGAATGTAATTAGGAAGGCAAACACGTGCATATTAGTAAAACATGATCGCTGAAAATAAAACCGAACCCGGTTGAAGTGGCGAACGAGGGAATCAGTTATCGTTTGGAAGCAGGCTTTTGATATCTGATCATGCTAACCTTTGTTCCAACATGTACATCCCTGAAACGATCGAAGCCCAATCTTATATTGAGATCGAGGACTTTCAACTCCGATTACTCAACAGATTAAACTGATATATGACTAATATTATACCAAGTTGCGTGTAACTGTCATAAAATATTACCTCTACCAGATCGCATTTAATCAGTATTAGGGAATTTATGGCGAAACTTGTACCTTTGAAGAAAATTACTTACTCGCCGCGAATAATTGTGAAATCAGTTTGACTAATTTGGGTTAGTCAGCAGATAACGAACTTACCAGCGGCGGCTGGTGATGCTGAACTCTACTATTAATACTATAAATAAGAATCAATCACCCTTATACATTAAAGATACTGTTAAAGCACTGAAGACCTTTCGGCTACCAAGTAGTCATCAAATACACCAAATACTATTTGTGGGTAATAATGCAAACAGGGGGTTACCCTCAGCTAGGATAAGAATTTTTAAGCTATTGCATATAGCTTTTATCGCGGGCTTTGAGCGCGGCGACCGAATCAAGAAATTCCGTAACGAAAAATAACAGGAACTCGTTTATGTTGCGCTCTCTCGGGTGACTAATATTGAAAAATTGTATATCACGACAAAAAACGATAATTCTACAATCAAGTTTTATAATAATCGTAGGCAAGCTGCATCGACTGCATCTTTGTTGCAAGAATTCAAAAGACTGCCTTTGAATAGGTTCAGACGACAGCTCAAAGTGTCTTAGATTTCCTTAGTATTAGAAATGGCATTCAATAATGACTTTCAATTGCCAAAGTCTAAATAGTCACAAATACGATTTACAAGATTCAGTTACGGGACAAACAAATGTGTTACTTCTTACCGAATCTTGCATGGCGCATGATAATCCGATTGAAATACCTAATTTCAATTGTATTGTTCAATTCAAACGAGATACTGTTCCAAAAGGTGGGGTAGCTATTTACCAAAATAATAATAATGTAACTAATATTATGACTCCGAATATTGAAATAAATATTGCACACGTTAGCGATGTTAATGTTAGGCGCTCATTTTTTGGAGATATTTGTGCGTGCTTATGCAAACTTAGAAATGGCCTACACATAGTCATGGTAGCAATTTACATTTCTCCGAATCCAAAATTGGACGAGGTAGAGCATTTTATTCATCCCACTTTACTGGAGTACACTGAAGAAGGGTCGAAAATACTTGGTACAAATGGTTATAAATTTCCACTTATCTTGGCTGGCTATTTCAACATCAACTTCGCTGATAAAAAATCAGTGCGGTTGACAACTTTTCTTTCGGAAAAATTGAATTTGAAAATGAATAATGATCCACAAGAATCCACAACAAAATATGGGGCCACCATTGACGCGGTATTTTCCAGATATTTAGAGGATATCAAGTCTCAAACTTATGTCTCTTATTTCAGTTACCATAAACCTATAGTTTCAATGATAACAAATTCCTGAATAACCTACATGTATTGTAAGATAATAAAAATATTTTAAACGATATTAACTTCTCATTTATTCAATAAAAGAAAAAAAATTGTTTTCTTATCGGTCACCACGCTCAAAAAGTGTAACTTGAATTGATATCAAAGAAAAAATTTGAATTAATATCAAAGAAAAAAAAATACTGCATAAATTAAAAATAAATAAATAATTATAATTGCATAAGTTGAGAAAAAATGCTATGCAATAGCTTCATCACGGCAGTCCCCGAGTGCCACACGTTTTTTCTGTTATACATTTCCATCTATTCTAAATTACCTATATATTAGCCCGTAGTAAGAGTGATAAGCTTTCTTGAGGAGGGTGTGACCAGTATTTTCTGCTAATTCTGCTGAATTTAACTTATAATATCACTAGTATTCAAATTATTGGTGGGATTTTTTTCGTGGTGCGAATTTTTCGAAATTTTTCGCGAGGTGCTAGCCAAGAGAAATTTTATTACAAACTTTGCACGAGCTTTTCAGCTCGTGAGAGATTTGGCATTTATGCTAAAATTAATTGAAAGTAGAATTAAATTGGTAATAGACAATCTTGTGTAAGGGACATCATAGTAGTCTGTTGTAAGTGTTGCATAGGAATGGTAAACTAATTGGTATCATGTTCTTTTGCCTGATAAGTTTCGAAAGCATAGTCGCGTTTTATTTGTTATAATAGACACAAAAAGAAAATGTCACGCTTTGAACAGAAAATAGTGGGATGATAATTTTTAAATTTCCCTGTGCTCTGGTAATATGTGGTTTAGATAATCACATAAAGTAGATAATATTTCACCCATACCACACAAGTTTATAGTATTAGAGAAAAGGGAAAATAACTGAGGCCTATTTCTGTTGGACGCAAATGATTTTATATCGGTGGCACTTTTATTCATTGATTGCTGTTTTGATGTGAACTATATCAATTTAATGTTCTAGTAGAATAAGAATTAAATGAATTGAATAATGTAGAAAACACGCTATTCACGTCATGCAACTTTATAGTATTAGAAAAAAAGAGAAAATTCAAACCTTTATTGTAAATAATAGTGGGTACTATATTCTTGTAAGTCAGAAAGCAGTTTCAAATGCATTTTATTACTTTCCTTCTGCTCTAGTGGAAGAAGGTTCAAGTAATAATCTAAGATAATAACAATTTCCTATACATTCCATAATTTTATACTACTAGAAACAAGGGAAAAGTATTAAAAGTATTAATTAATAATGCATACAAAATAAATGATAAAGCAGACGATTTAGCAAAAAAAGGGGCAGAAACACCATTTGTGGGACCTGAACCATTCTGCAAAATAAGCGTCAGCACAATACTGGAAGAACTCATGAAAGAAGTAGACAACAAAAGATCCAGCCACTGGAAAGGTGCAGATTCTGTGAGGAAGAGAAACCTCGCGGAATGCACTACTTTGTAAAACCCAAAGGCACGATACCAGTGTATACCAAATAGAAGAGGGCGACTTACCCAACACGAAGCATCCCGACATACAAGACTTTCTTGAAGCCACAGGGTTGGAGGCCTGAGATATCCTGCAGGATGCAGCAGCAGAAGAGGACATAATTGATCTTTTGGGTCACAGAGTGAAAAAAAAAGTCACATGTGCAATAATGCAACCTCGGCAAGGTTACCTCATAGTTGATACATCATCCGTTTTACCATCGATATGAATGACAGTTATGGAATGGCGAATCAACATCAATTTATAAGGAAGGAGAAGTATTTATAGACTAGGATAGAGTTATCATAATGAATTAGAATCATAATTAATTATTAGAAGACTCAAGATGAGGTAGTTATGAATTAGTTATTAGTTATCAATCGTTATCTATAATTCCAATAAACCGATAAAACCTACGATGGTATAACTTGTATCTTACCATACCACCATCAATAACAACCTCTATAGAATCTAGCACCTGGCAATCATGGGAAATTATATGACGATCCCTTTGCCACAACTTTACAGATTATTATAGTATATTCATAGATGGCGTGAAATATTTTGGTCTTTTTACCATGTTGTAGGTCGGTTATGACTACCTCCAGTAGAGATTTTTCAGTAACGTTGCAAAATTGATCGTTCAACTGATGGACTCTATCAAAGAAGAGCGAAACAGATATCTGGAATTGTAAGTTTGTTGTGCCGTTACTGATCCATCTGTACTAAAAAGATCTCATCATTACAATTGATTGGTGTAGCTGAATCTGCAGGAATATATCTACCTATTTGTTTGAGTGGCTTTTCCTTATAGTGATTACCATCTTTGATAACGTTTATATCAAAAGAAGCCAGCTGTATATATGTTTCTGTTTTACAATGAATTTGAGTGAATCAAATTGGGTATTGTGCGAGTTTTTCATATAATGACATCCAATTTGGTAAAGTCAGCGCATTGCACGTGGACCTGAGGACTAAATTTTTAATTACTCGGTAATGTCTTACTTATCTGGATCACTCCAACTCACATGACTTTCGTATACAATCGAATGTAATATTCTTGTTAATAACAGAATATTAATATTTCTGCCTAATATATTAATAACTATCCAATATGGACGAGAGGTGGCCGGTCCATTAGAAAAACACTTCTCCGTAAGAAGCTAACACGAACAAAAGGTTTTCTCCGCATTTACAATCAGCGACAATATTTTTGTGAAAGATTAACATCAACCCCAAATACCGAAGCCGAAAGCGAAATTTGCACCTCGCTAAAGTGTTGCTAAAATGATTCTCAATTAAAATTTAACTCGGCTCAATTATTAATGGGACTTAACAGGACCCTGTTGGTTTTAGTTTTAGTATTCCGTCTATCTCTACTGCTTTGGTGTAATCGTAGATGGGAGCGATCTCGTGTTACCGCTTTCCTACATCGGAATTTAGCGCGCGTATAATACATAAGTAACTAAATACTCTCACCAACATTGTGTAATCACTCCATGCGAAACCACAATAAATTGGAAGTCTTTTTGAATGAGCCTCAATTTCAGCATTCAACATTCATATCTACAGGGTGCATCTAATGTCCCTTCACCCACGAATTTTCTGAACCATAATACTCATCTTGATGAAATTTTGATGGAATTCAGTAAGGTAATCTTGACAAATGACGGACTAGCCACATTGTGATAGTTAATTTAGATGGAGATTATGTGGCGGGTACTACTAAGGCTTCATATAGCAGAGGATTCGTCCGTCATTTTGAAGCCAACACTACAACTATTTCAACTATTTTAGTAGTCATTCGATATATACTTGAAGCTGTGACAAGGTGAGGAAGGGATTATCTCTATCGAAATTTTCGAAGTTTTAACAGTACATACTGTATTGTCTGTTGCAATGCATAGTATACTAATGTGCACTGTTCTTTCTATTCCAAAATGAGAGTGTAATGTAAAGGTGATGAGGGTATATCTTCAATAAGTTCTAAATAAGGTGAATTCCGAACATTACTCTATATTGCTGATATAACATACAAAGTGGATCACATGTGTAATAATGCGCCGTAAGCAAGGTTAGCTTATTGTTGATAAGTCATTCATGTCAACATCAATATGAATGAATGTTATGGAATGATGTATCAACATCAATTTATAAGGATAAGAAAGGAGAAGTGTTTATATATCGCGATAGAGTTATCACAAGCAATTAGAATCTTAATTGATTAGTAGATGAATTAACATTAGGCAGTTATGAATTATTTATGTTATGAAGCGTTGTTACGTGTATAAGTGTTATTCCAATAAACCGATTAATCTTACGATGATACAATAGTAAGCAATCACAAACCCTATAGAACCTGGCACCTGACAATCACAGGATATTACATGGCGACCCCTCTGCCATAACTTCACAGATTATTGACTAGTTCCTTCCTCAAGATAGGCATATTGTATGGTGTGTAACGGTAAGAGTTTTTGCCAAAGTTTATTGGAATGGAAATGAGAAGTAAAAGTGAGTCGATGTCTATATGGTATATGGACTATGTGCTGCAATATGGGAAACACAAGTCACCAAAGGGAAGACAGCCTAGGGAGTTCCACTTCCCCATATCAACACTGTGTTAGCGGAATTTTTTGTGTTCTATGTACAATTGCTTTAAGAAAATGTTGGACAAAGCAGTGCAGATGAGTGTCCAAATATGCGCAGCTGTATATATAATATATTTATAAGGATAAGAATTTATTAGTGGATGATATTTAGGATTGGTAGATTTATCATGAAGTAAGAAGAATTCTGGAAAATCGAAGAAAATGAAAAATTTCAAAATTGTAGCTTTAAATGAACAGTTACAAACTTGTATGAATTAAAACAAAGGCGCTTGTATTTTTTTAATGTACCTTCATTTTCCACATAATCCTAATGTTATTTTTAAGCGTTTTTGATGTCAAATTCGTAATTATCGTATTTCAATGACGTGGAAAGATTTTCTTTCCCGGTTTTCCACAGTTGTTGGTCTGCTTTGGATCAAAATACGCGACTGCCAACATTTTTTATGGATAAAACGATAATCGCGTGAAAAATGAGCAATTTTGTATGAAAATTACGAAATTTCCCTGATTTTCAGCCCATTGGATGAGTTTTCCGGGAACATGACCTCGAATTCATGTTCAGCGTGAAAATAGGGTTAATTTAGCGCTTAGGGGTCAATGGGAGGTCGTGTCCACTCAGTTCAACCCTCACGAATGATTCAAATCGTCCATAGAACATTATGCAAAATGAATTTTTTTGATACGACCTCTTGCTTTCTTTTTAGGAAGTTCCCCAGCTCATTGGCCTGACTATATGTATCTTTGTGACTATAAGGTTTGAAGCAAATAACAGAGGAGGACCATTTTCAAGCAATTTTGGCCTTTAAATCGGTGTTCAGACTAAAAATCCCACTTGCACAATACTGGAACGATGTAATTGTGAAGGAACTTAGCTATAAATTAACGACCATCTGATCCCTTACGATGACTTAAATGGATACAAGCTCAAGGGATACGAGTTATTAAAATGGGAAGTCCTCGTAAATAAAAACTTTTGTATTGGAGGAACCACCTTATAATATATCACAGTCTGAAAGAAGAAAGTTCGTAGGCGATAACAGAAGTAAGATTCAATAATGACCTTCTCGACTATTCAATTATAAATATCGATCTGAACGAGGCGCTTGAAAGAGACAATTTAATGAGCACGCTAAGTTCACGTTTAATTAATATTAATGGCGTCATTCGGGGGACTATAATTGGCTCTCAAAGACATTTTATGGCTAATATTCTTATATAATTTATCAAATGTGGAAATTTATTTACCGTACAGTTAATAAATTCTGCAAATTTACCCCGCTCGCGTATTCTAAGTTTTGTTTAAGACCAGGAATATACGGAGTTGTTTCAGTTGTCATATAACTAATTGTGTGAGTGACGTCCATTTCGTCCATGGACAGCGAGTATCTACTGAAAACACTGCTTTTTACTTCCCTCCCTCTACCTGTTAAAAAGGGAGTATTGTAATCGGTGTTTTTTTTTAATTTGCGTTTTATGCTTTTCTAAATGAATCTGAAATATTTTGAACATGTTGGGCACCCCCTCCTCCCCCCGTGTGTCAAAAAAATGTGGAGACGGTTGCGCCGTTTCGACTGGTCGTATGGATATGAAATTTTGCAAATCGCTTCAAAGTGGTTTAAATAGAACCCGTATTGTTTCTATGGGTATATTTGATATCCATCTTCAGTTTTCCGAATATTATTATACGTCATTATATATCACTAGGTATAGCCCTAACCAAAGGATTTGACTGTGTTGGCTATGCTATACTTTCCAAAAAACTTGAGAAATATAAATTTGATACTGTTAGCATCAATATTATCGAATCGTTTTCAACAAATCGTCATCAAGCAGTTTGTATGAATGGCAGATGGTCTGAAAAGAAATTACTCATAATTGGTGTACCTCAAGAACCCATATAGGGACCTTTTTTATTTTCAATTTTTGTTAATGACTTGCCGGAATACTTGTCATTAACGCACACTGTACTATTTGTTGATGACGTAACAATGTCAAATTCTGGAAAGTATCTAGATTATGTGAAGGAAAAGAGTAGAATGAGCAAGAATAAAGCCATGGAATGGTTTTCGGAAACTGGTCTTTGTGTGAATGAAAACAAAATGGTAAAAATACTCTCTTCTCTGAAGGCAACAAATAGTTTTGATAAATATACAAATTGCTCTACAGTTTTATAGAATTGCCCTAACAGATTCCTTTCAACGTTTACGTGTTTCATTCTGCATTACGAAATTTCGTATAATATTATTCCGTTTGATATAATAATCCAGACGTTTGTTCGGTTAGTGGTTTTTGTGAGTTTGGAGGAATAATGGTAATTAAATGATACGTAAATCCAACTAGTAACGAGCTCGTAATAATTTCTATGGCGATGTATTAGGAAAGTTCTAAACTAGTTAGATGTTTCGAATATGTATCTCATGTATGGTCCCATGCATCAGTGCATCTCGGAACTATTATAAATGTTATCAGTAATTACGACATTCATATGTTCGTGTTCTAATAAGACATGATTATGAGATGCAGTTCGCAAGGTGAATTTACAATCGACCGACGACAATTCCGCTCATAATATGATGAGTTGTTAGATCTGGGTAGAATTTGTTCTACGCGAACGAAGATATGAACTGATTGTCGTCTGTCAGTTCCTTACAATAGTAGCCAAGTAAATTATGGAGATTTATTCCAGACCGAAGGTGTTTTGTAGTTATAATCTGTCCAAAATCATTCAAAATCTACTATTCCGAAATTTGTACAGCCTTTTAAATTATACGTTCAATTCATCCCAATGACATACCTCTCGACATAATATGTACATGAAACATGATGCATTATACTAATTTCCCGAATTTTCCATCTGAAGAGAGTTTTTTGGGAAAAATAACTGCGGAATCGTGATCAGCGACCCAAAAAACCTACTAGGGGTCATTTTCGGCTCTTAATTCATTAATTTTGGACTGTTTTTATAAGAATGCTCCTCTGAGGGGTTGAAACCCCGTTTTGAAGGGGTAGAAATGTCGACCCCCGTGGTCTCGATAGTCATGAATGATCTATGGGGTATAAGGAACAAAATGCAAACAAAAAAAATTGAAATTCTAGCTTACTATATTTTTTTTTTAATATGGCCTTTTTTCCGGCTTATTGCCTGGACTAATAATGTATGTCAGCGAAAAAAAAGTTGGCCGTACTGTTTATCCTCGTTGGTAAGATATGATGTCTCTAACTATGGAAAAAATACTGTGTTTTTTTTGATACGTATTCACGTATTTTGTTTAATGTGTTAAAATTTCAATTATCCGTGTTTTGTGCGTTGTTGCGAAGTAGACATTTTCATTTGGAATCAATACGATGAAGACGCTCAGTGCTCATCACAATTGGATAAAAAAATCGAGCGCTTCAGTTGATGAATTAGATTTCAAAATTCTTCTGACGATGGTCGTGAGACCCAAACGTACGTAACGAGAAAAATATAGTAGACAAAAGTGTTGATCATACATATAATTCTTCTTATATTCATTTCTTAACAGAGGTTGTTACGTAGCAATTTATTATTAATTTTTCAAAGTTCATTCAATAGCGTCAACTTGAAACAACCGAAAAATGTCAAAGTATGAGATTTAACGTTATTATCCGAACGGGACCGTCTAATATTCAAACTGAAACTAACAATGGAAACTTCATTAGTCCCTTGACATATCGAGATTATACGAGAACGACAGCGCGCGCCCTCGGTGTTTTCAGCTTGAATATTTCAGTAGTTTTAAAACGTTGTAATTAACAATTCATCATTGTTACACTCAATTTCACGGGATTATTGTGCGTTTCTCGTATTCCTGGAATAACTGATTCTCTAGATTCATCAGCTATGAATCCGGAACTCGCCGGAGTGTACGAACGAACATTATTAGTTTTGTAGTATAAGAATCATATATTCATATACTTAATTTCCATATTTACAAAGCATACTTTATTTTTGTTATGAATCATTGTAATATTAATG
Source organism: Endomychus coccineus (assembly GCA_958510875.1). Taxonomy (NCBI): domain Eukaryota; kingdom Metazoa; phylum Arthropoda; class Insecta; order Coleoptera; family Endomychidae; genus Endomychus; species Endomychus coccineus. The sequence continues at coordinate 199,138,328 of OY294068.1, forward strand.
TTATATAAATAAACCTGAACTTAGACGATTCAAACGAAGGCTTGTATATTATAGATTCTTACTAGGTGTTATGTACAATATGCTGACGGACGCAAGGTTACCTACCGATGTCAATGATTGTATAATATAATCAATTGTCGGTCATTGTTCATGCACTAAAAATCCTTGCTTCCTTGGGATATCTGGGGCAACCAACCAAAAGGGACCAGAGTGTAATGGAACAAAATTTGTAACCATCATTTTTCAAATTAAATGTTAGTAAAGTTAAGTCCTAGCGCTCTATTTTCATCATATCCCTATGTCAATTTTTTAGTAATTATATGAACAGCGGTGAGTTTGGTTTCTTACTCCTTTGTATGGGCGCTCTCAATCAAATATTCAAATCCTACGAATAATATGCAAAACAAGGAAACTTTTAGAAATTCAGCTTAACTTTGTTCGTCGAACGTGCCTCTGGTTAAGACATTCGATTATAACTTAGGCTAGTGGAAAAACTGTGATTGGAAGGACGCATTTCTATAATTTATCAATCACCTATATTATCAACGTGTTATTATTTTTTCTCTTTACCTTGATCGGTCCTGATTAAAATCGCTCTCGAATCCTGGAAACAAAAAAAAATATTAGTAGAAATTATAGAATTGTTGTTAGTGGTAAATACAGAAAATGGAAATTAATTATTTTCAAATTCTCTTCGTCTGAGTTCTTACGAGATCTACCGAGTCAATTCTTGACAACTTGTTCCGGAAACTGGAATCACTCTAACAAAAAAATGGAATACCAATATACAGGATCATTCACGGTTATTGTTCGAACAACAGATCTTTACGGAAAACGACTGAACATGGACTTTTGGATATTTATATTACAATTAGCTATGAAGTTTATTCAATTTTTGAACGTGCAATGTTGTCACTCTTATTAGAAAGTAGCAGTCACTCTGAAATTTTGATTGGCATCCTATAGTGATAATTCTCTAAGTCTATGAAAGACCGACCAAAGTAATGTTTTGCTACTTACGGATAAGTATATTCATAGTTGTATTTTAATTTGTATTTGAATACAATAATAAAAGTTGATATCAACATAGTAGTATTCAATTTTTACAATATGGATAACATTTCATATCACATAGTAAAGGGGGGAGACCATAGTATCTAAAAAAGGTACATTGTTTCGGTCGGTTAGAAAACCATCACAAGTTCTTTTTTCAATGTGTAACCTGACGAAATCATTCCAACTCCGCCTGAATTTCTAATATCCATCGGTGTAGAATCTGAACTAATAATTTTAACATATTGTCGATGTGAAATAAATAAATTCTAGAGTACTGGATGTGAATAGCTGTTTCCTCCCATTTTTTTAAGCTTGAATTTACACCTCAAAACTAAACAAAACGTCAAGATACATAACGTCGATATTTCTAATGACAGAATTGTTCCGATAGTCGACTTGAAAAATTAAAATACATGATTGTTGCTTATTGATATTTTTAACAAATTAACGCTCATAATCCAATAACTACTCAGGATAGGTGAGAGAACACTTTACGTAGGGAAGAAGCAAATTTGAAAGACTTTCCGAGTAAGAGATAATATACAGGACATTTCATTAAAGAAAGAACTTTTGGTAGCCCACTATTAATTATGACCAACAGTTGAGCTATTGAAAATTAAATAATATAAAGATATGAAAAAATTTTTGAAGTAGTGTTTCATCAATAAAATGATATAAAATAATCAATATCTCAGAAACCATGCAACGTGGGATTGGGAATTTATGGAATAATGTCATTCAGAAACATATTGAAAATTCAAATACAACATTAGATAGAGAATGTTCTGTTTAAAATTTCAAAGTATCTGCTACTTTATAATGAGAGCGGCAACACTGCATGTGCCAAAATAATCTGAAAAGAGACACTTAAATAAGTAACCAAAGCTTTAGAACTCTATATGTTGTATATTTTTCCAAGTATTACAATAATTTCACCGACTTAAATTCATGAAAAGGTTCAAATTGAGGAATGAAACACTGAAGCGTGATATATTCAGCCAGTTCATTGAGCAATCTGATTGTACAAATGTCTGTGACGAAGCTGTGCTACGAAAATCGGACCCGCTGTACAATTATATGTGTAAAGAATGCCAAGTGTCTAACAAATGGCGTAACAAACTGCTCTTAACCCGGAATTTGTAAGTGACTAACCGGATTCGGAATCAGCGAAGTCAAGGCTACTTCATTAGTCGATCCCGCTCTGTCATAAATTAAAACCGTTCGCAGCCATATTGGGGTAAACTATATTTGCATTCGTCAAACACAAATAAGAACATTCATACTGTTAAACCAGATTCAAACATCGTTAAATTTGCGCTTCCTTTGCCGGGCTACGTTCATTTGGCATCGGACGAACTTTGACTGATGATTCCTCGCAGAACAGTTCCATATCTGTAGATTTACATGCGAGGTGATGTCACAATTCGAACTTCTATGAGCAAGATCGCCAAGCAACTAATCCATTAACAAACGTGATTGAATTCTCTCAGTGTGTTCTAACAATGGAACTGAGAATAATTCTAATTATTGAATTTTGAATACTATAAATAGTAGAGAAAAATAGTACAGAGCTTACAGCTATGTTGACCTGTTGGATCAGAATTCAACTGGTCACAGCTTTGTTGACATCCTTTCGCGATATGAGTTGTGCTTGATAAACTTTTATAATAATATCCCCTCGTATGTGATATTATATTTCATTCATATTGTGAAATTAAACACCACTATGTTGATATTACTTTTATTTGTACAAAGCAAAGATTTGAACCGTCCTGGAGTCCTTTTCACATGTTTGAAGTTCGGCTTCGACATACAATGAAGATCTTGGATCCTATCCAGAAGAGAACTATTCGTACGATTGATGACGTCATTGACCTTTCTAGAATATCGTAGATAGGTGGGCGATCTCTCCCTTTTCTATAGATATTTCCATTATCGGTGTTCATCAGAAATCTCGTCTGTTATTTCATCACGAGTGACTTCAGGTAGGCGAACAAGACGAACTTGAGCTAGTCACCCCTTTATTGTCAAGCTCGAGACCTACCAAGCTTCTTCCTACCAGACTCCATTTTTCTAACGAACAGCAAAGTTGTGGAACTCTTTACCTAGTGAGGCCTTTCTCTATGCCAAAATGCTCCTTAGTCTTGAAAAACCAAAGGAAATATTTGCTTGTGTGTGTACAGATTGTTCCTCATTCATATTGTAAATTGTCTTTCTTAATGTCGTTTTTTTCTAGGAATTTTAGGGTCTAGCATTATATCCGTTACCGAAAAAAAAAAGAAGACGTTCCGGCTAAATCAGAGCTTGATATCATCTCTAATTATTTGCTTAGCAGGGCGAGATGAATGCTTCCTTTTGAAAGTGACACTACAAGATACCCATCTATCGGCACAAGCTCAATGACGCCACATGCTAACTCGTCGGAAAACCAATAAGAACTAAAAATGAAAATTTCAATTTTATATTTATATTATTAGGTACATATCACCTAAGAACGGTCTAATTAGGGTTGCAGGTATCTAAATAAAATTTATATATTCTGGCTCTACCCGAAAAGGTGGTAAATTGGGTGCCTTTTAATGCCGTAAGGATAATTGGGGTTTCATCAACGATATATTATGGACAATACTCTTCATGTAACACTTTCATTTATTATGTACAATGGCTGCTTTATAACTGGTTGGAATTCATAATTTCAAAAATTGCACCGTCAAGTATTTCGCTTTCTCTCATAATCTCAGTTTAGTATAGTCTAATCCAAGGAGAGGCCAGGCTTGGTGCTTTCAGAATACAAAATACACTGGAGAATGTTCACATTGGGCCAGACCTACCATGAGTATCGTAAAAATCGTGACCAGGGACGTGCTAGGCATGAGAACAGATCACATCCCAAAGCGATACTCTTTCAACAACACATTCAGAGTATCAATACCAGAAAGGACTTAATGGGAACATACAAACCTGAACAACTTTCTACAGGGAAAGATCCGGTATACAGACGGGTCTAAGACTGAAAATGGTGCTGGTGCAGGAGTATACTCAAGAAACCCAAAGACTGGCTTGAGCTATTCATTAGACAGCACATCTGTGTCTTCCTAGCAGAGGTATATGCAATCCTCCAATGTGTGAAGGAAAACAATCGGAGAGCCATCGATGATGAGCAGATCCACATATTGACAGACAGTCAGGCTGCACTTAAGGCAATGAGAAGTCAGGGAGTGACATCCTGTCTGGTATGGACATGCAAAAAAGAACTTGACATAAACATTTAAACATTTTTTATTAAGTATCAATTAGGCAAGCCTGATATACAAAAAAAATAAAATTAGAAATGTATAAATGTCTTACAAAAAAAAAAAAAATATAATATATATAAAAAATAAAGACAGAGTGCTGAGTATCACAATGAGCTGTCACTAATATACTTCTTTAATGATGACTTGAATTGTTTTACTGAATTAGATTCTTTTACAAGTTGAGGTAGTTTGTTGAATTCATTTAAGCCTTTATGGAACATACTATTCATTCCAAATTTAGTGTTAGTTTTTTTAATGTAGAAATTGTTATTACATCTTGTATTGTAATCATGAACTTCATTATTTCTCAATAAGAATTTTTGGAAGTAATTGGGTAGCAATCCTTTTTGAAGCTTAAATATAAAGATCATAGTCATAAATAATATACGTTCATCAACTGAAAACCAGTTTAGACAATCTAACATCAGTGTAATTGCTGTGTAACGGCTACATCCCAATATTAACCTCATACCCCGATTTTGAAGCTTTGGCAATTGTGCTATTTTATTTTTACCAAGTAGAAAAAGTAAAGTTGAACACTAATCAAAATGAGGTTGAATTAAACTTTCAAAAAGAGTCAACCTAGCATACATATACACTTTCTTACATATACGAGAGAAAAAGAAGAGTTTTTTGGATACTTTTTTACAAATATAATCAGCATGGCTGTTTAGTTTTAAATTTTTATCAATTATAAAACCCAAATATTTTATTTCGGATACATTTTCAATGTTGGTATTATTAATTTTATAACAGCATTTGCCCAAACAAATTGTTCATATTTACAAGATGATGTCATACTTTTTGTTTTACTGACATTTAGTTTAAGTTTATTATTAAATAAATATGTTTCAATGCTTTTTAAAGAACTATTCATTTCAACAACTGCTTGATCCGAATTTTCGTGTATACAATAAACCAATGTATCATCAGCAAAAAGATTTATACAGTGTGATCCAGAAATGTGGTTAATGTCATTCAGATAAATAATAAAAAGCAATGGACCTAACACACTACCTTGAGGTATGCCACTCTCAATCATAAGTTCATCTGACAATTATTTTCCGAATTTAGTTTTTTGTCTTCTGTTAAGTAGGTAACTTTGAATCCAATCCAAAACAATATCCGATATCCCATAATACCTTAATTTTTCAATTAAAATAGTTATATCGATTGTTTCAAATGCTCTTTTAAGGTCAAGGAAAGTCGCAACAATGTACTGATTTCTATCAATTATATCCTACCATTCAGTTATTAAAAATTGTAGAGACGTTTCACAGGAGTGTTTAGCTCTAAAACCTGATTGGTTGCCTAGAAACAATTCATTAGTATTAAAGTACTGAGTTAATTGGTTGTAGACAGATAGTTCTAACACCTTTCCAAGAGTAGGTAGTATATTTAATGGTCTAAAATTTTCAGCATCAATTGAGTTAATTTTTGGTACAGGAACAACAGTGGAAACCTTAAATTGATCGGGAAACACACCAGTTCTAAGTGATGTGTTAATTAAATACTGGCAGACCGAAATCGCATTGAGCTGTTTTGGGTGCCGGGACATCAGGGAACGACAGGCAACGAAAAAGCCGACGATCTTGCAAAAAGAGGGTCAGAGAACACTCCAGATCCAGAACAGACCACGGGGGTACCGAAACGTACAGCACGAAGGTCTGTAGAAGACTGGATCATGGAAAACCACAAAGAATACTGGGAAAAAATTCCAGGAAACGCACATGGGAAGAAATACATCAAAGCCACGTGTACCAAAAGAACGACAGAACTAGGGAAAAAATAAAAGTCGTAATAGGGCTCATGACTGGCCATGCGCCGGTAAAAGGGCACCCAAACAAAATGGGACTGTACAATGGCCACTTGACATGCAGACTTTGTGGTAAGGATACAGAAACAGTGACACACATACTGTGTAAATGCGAGGTGCTTGATCGCAAACGACAGTCAATTTTTGGAAAGCCTAACGACGAACCAGAATTATACAGTTCCCACCCTGTAAAGGACTCGTACAAACTCGTACAATGTACAAAAATACTTGAGTGGATACCGTAAACAAACGAAACATAGGCGAGATACAATGGGCCAGTAGACCTAAGTGTCACCGGAGGCAATAGCCAGAGTGAGTATGCCTGGAATGGTGACTCTCACAGTAGACCTTGAGATTCATAGGCTCATAACCTCCCCATAAGGAGTTTTCTTCACCTCCACAAAAAAAAAAAAAGTAGTCTTTGATAATGGCTGCATGGCAATTGGGAACTGCTTTAGATGATTAATAATTTTGAGCGGTTATAATGTAAAACAAATTATAATATTAAAGTACTAAGGACATTTTAGCCACCAAGTAGCCATCATCAGGATAAACAGTTCTTTCTGATGATGGTCACGTGCTAGCTGAAAGATCCTTAGGATTTTAACAGTATTTTATATGGATAAGAGTGAATATCTCTCACTCAGTGTTATGATGTATGAACGATCTTAGTTTATTAATGAGATTTCTCTACGGTCTCATTTTCGGCTTCGCACGATTTTAATTTTTAAAACCTAAGTTTACGTCAAGAATGACTCGTAAATTGCGAATGTTCCTAAATTTTAATTAGATTTCACCGAAACAAACTTTTCACCTCCGGTTCGCGCCGCCAGGGATTTTCAAATACGTCCGAAATATGCCAGGTGAAACTTTTTAAATTGTCGATATAATAAACGCTAAACTAGACCGGCGCGATTATCGGACAACGCAGAAAAGGCACGTCTTTCAATACACTATTAGTGAGGTAGTTTCGTCTTATTTGTGAAGAGACATTTCTCCGAATACGCCAAAGTTGTTTGTTGCGTGACACGCCTCGAGCTATGGAACTTTATGCTCGGTCCTATGAAAAAACGTTATCAAAGCAATATTTTCTCGTGCATAAAATGTGCAGGCCTCATATGTTCTACTGTCGCCTCATCCAGTTCCAATAACCGTGAAACGGAGGTTAATTCGTTAATCATATATTCTTCGCTCAAAAATAGTATGAGTCTTATAATAGCATTTTCTGTCCTGGATTACGAAAGTTTGAAAATCATAACAGTTTTTTCACTAACACGAACATTTGATAGGGTATCGATTTAAAATTTGGTACACTGCTTCAACGTAGAGGTTCACAATTTTCGAGAGAAGAAACAAAAAAATTACCAAATAATCCAAATTGGGAGGGTTCACTGACCTGCGCCAGTGATTTCCCAATTACTTCTTGGAAGGTGATCATTTATTTTGGAACATCTCCCATTTTCTATCAGAGCTATTGATAATGTGGAAGTGTTTAAGAAGATGTGAGTTGTTTTGCCTGTTTTGTGCTAAACACTAACTATGAAAAGACGTTTGATTCTCGACCACCGAATTTTTGATAGGGTTTACTCCCCTTTGAGGACTACTGGTAGGGTCCTCACCACGAAGCGTATCACAGTGTGATATATTGTTAAAATAACTCTAATGAGTTTATTTGCCCCACGTTTTTGGTGACAATTGTTAAGATAATCTTTACTGAGTTTTTATTCTTTATGATTATGTTTGAATTCTAAAAATTTTTATTTTAATTTTAACCTTAAATTTCATTTTATTCCGGCTAGCTTTTTATTTTTTATTTGATTGTTTTGAATTCATGTTTTATATTGTTTTTATTTGTTTTAATTGAAAATGTTCTTTTTATATAATATGGAATTAAACACAATATTTTTTTGAATGTTAAAAGTTTCTATATTTTATATTAATGACTCTATGTTATATCTCAGGTTTACAGATCTTACGATTTATTTTATGTTCTAAAATGTCTATGCTTAACCTCAAAACTAGTTAATATTGATTCTTATTTATAAACAACAATCTTACTTTCAGATATACAAATGATGATACAATGATGATATTATAAATAAACTTACTTTTAGTTTATATCCAATAATATGATAGAAAATGTCGGCAATGTTCAGTTGATTTTATCTTCTTGATGATTAGATTATTCACTTTAAAAACAATTACTCTGCTATACACATACACAAGGTAAACTACGTTGTTACTTCTTCATAAATTCAGGAACTGTTGATAATAAATTGTTAACTTGTTTTATTCTTTCAAGATATAAAACTTCTTCAATTACATTCTGGAACGTTATCGAAGACTGGATATTCTACGATGCTATTTATTAACTGTGGTTATTATAACCTTAAACTTTGCTATGAAGATTCAGGTATACTACTTGATTCGTAGAAATATTTTACTTGCTTCGGTTACTTTAACTTATCAAAGCTACAGACACTACTTGAGTTCTTCGATGTTATCCAAAAAACTAAGGTTATGGAAATATACTTGAGCTGCAGAAGATACTTTGGATCTTAGATGTTAATGCAAGGCTGTCTGGTTCACCTTCCTGTTTCCTTTTTATAGGACCCACAAAGGAACGCCAACTTATGTCATTTCTGACCAATGAGGTTTTTTCTTTGCATATCAAGGATGCTTTGGTCATTGTTGTATACTGACATAACTTTTGATTGTTGACCTTTCTGAAGTTTCTAAATTGTCTCGACCAATCAGAATAGAGTATTCTATAAATTTTTAATTATTGAAGATTTTCAAATTATTAAAAGTGATGGTGCTTTCAAATTAATATTGTCTACATTTTTCCACATATTTTGGTATAAGATAACCTATGATTAGGTTCATATTAACTTGATTATTTCAATATTTATGTCAATTTTTACATCTAATACATAATATAAAATATCAATAACATTTCTATAACATTATATAACTCAAATTTCCTAATTCTATCTTAAATCTATAACATATTTTGATAATTTGTGCTATCTTCTGATAGTCTTGGAATAATTTCAATTATGATTTTCTTTTTCGTATCACTGTACGTTCATCCACTTTCACTGTTTTCTTGTTTACGCTTCTTATTCTATATTACATTCTGGTTTATCTTGTTATACATTGTTTAATACCTTATACTACCTATTAATTAACTTTAAATAATGTTTTTAATTCCATATTTTTTTATGTATTTTATTAATCTTTTCTAATTGCAATGTTCGGTAAGTTCAATTTTATCATTTTATGTTGTTTAGGAAATGAAATCATAACAATATGGATAGACATGTCCCGGGTAGTCTCAGTGGAGTAAATAACCAGGGCCTCATTGGTGCAGAATGAATAGATTCACATACTTCAATTGCTAAATAAAATTCTCAGTTACTCCTCGGCTGATTGAATAATTACACTTCCTCGCAAATAAACACGGAATTTCCCAATAATAAATTCATCTCTCGTAATTGTACATTACGAAGAATTATTGAATGAAATCAACAATAAAAAGGATCACACGATCCGGAAGAATGCAAGAAAGCTCGAGCAGAGCGGAAAGAAAAACGATCTAAGCAAGCAAAGTTTTCACCGAACGATAAATCTTGAATAAATGTTTAAGGGTGGGCAATCATGGTGTAGCAAACAGTCTACAGTCTATGTACTATGCAAGCATGGCAAGTGAACAGCACATTAAAATGACTTCTCATCCGCTCAGTGTATCTCAAACCAACCCCGCGACATACCAGTCAACTCGTAAACTGTATCATATTGATTACTCTCAATGTCGATATGCCCTATTCTTACGAAGTTAGTACGCGGCCTCTTTGAGAGGGATATTTGTAAACTGGTGTCAGTCCACACTAGATAACAGCCCTTTCATTCGTCGGCCAGTCACAGTTCCTATTTTCGGGGAACTACACAGCATGCACAAACTGTGACTAGCTCATCAAAAAATACTTCCACCTACTTCCGGGGAAATACATATTGTGCAATTGAGGTAGTATCATCTCTCTCACACTTCCTATCCGTTCTCATATATTCTTCCGTTAATTGTTGTTGAAGTGTGTATAGGCTTTGCCTTTTATACTTCTTTTGGCATAAGTCTGAATGCAGCTGTTGTTGCCGTTCCTTTTATGGTCAGGTGGCATGGTTCCATCCTCAGAACAGTCATTTTGAACGATGTGTCTCAAGACATTCCGTTAACTGAGAATCCAAATGTTCGAGTGTTTGTTATTGAATATAGTATAATTAAAGATTCAACATTGCATAAGAGCATCAGGCACTCACATTAAGATATTACCTTGCACTCAGCGCATTTATTCTCTCATACAAGCTACAGAGACACCGAGATGAAAAAATATTTACTAACATTTGGCGCACTCTCAACGAAAGCTTGGCTTTTAAAAGATTTTTATTTATTCTACATACTGCGTTTCTTTTCATTCTGAATTGATTTTATTCCCTTTTTAGAGAGTTAAGCATAACATACAGCCAGTTTACTAGGTAAAAAACCTGCATATTCATACGTTGTGGTTAAAAAAAATCATGGAAATAATAATATTGCGGCGCATAATGATGCATAATTAATGTTATGTCGTTTTAGAATGCGAGTCGTGAATGTGAAAGAACGAAATCCGTTCGGAACATGCGACATCGGCGTACACTTAATCATGCATGAACTTTGGAAAATCCGGGGTAGACCCAGTTTGCGACTTTTATTCTAACTTGTTCCCATCTATTATTGATGAGGCTAGTATATGACGTCAGCTAACCGTATACACACATTATAAAACACTTTCGATATCCAATGCAGATATAAAATACAGGGGTTATTATAAATATGGGGCTGTATCCGCGTAAAAGCCAAGGTATCCGGTCGATTTTAATTTAATAGCCTCCATAAGCCCTCACTTCACTCGTAGAATATGAATAAAAAATCCATGCAAGCGAATTATACATAAATTAATATACTCATTTATCTCATATTGGCTTGTGCTAGATAAAAATAATAAGGTCTTCCTAGTTCAGATCGATCAGTAACGTCACGAATTTATAGTTCCAGACAGCTGTTTCGCTCTCCTCACAACGTGGTAAAAAGACCAACATATCTCACGCCAGAGAGAATTAGAAACAAATGAATATATGGATATACTAATCAATTCTTTCGAGAAATTTCTGGTGAAATTCACTCATTTCTAAATGGCAGTAATTGGAGTATAAACTGGCTAGTGGCGCGACCGCGAGTCAGTTTGGCTAGGGGAGGCGAAGGAAGCGAAACATATGTTGTGAAATAGAGTAGAGCGTAACCATTTGAAACTTATTTGTGTGTATTTAAAAGACATCTGCATAACAGTATTTTTGACTTTTATTTGACTTGGAATAGAAGCGAAAAGTAGACAGTGAATGCAACACAATCAAACATCAATGGAACTTCCAATATTTCGTGATTGAGTCCAGTAAAAATTTTCTTTTATGAAAAAGCATCGTCCTCTTACCGAATTACAGAATAGCGAATGGCTGTGGAAGTTAGCATTCTATGTCGATTTGACAAAACATATGAACGAACTGAATTCGAAATTGCAAGGAGAAAATCAGCCTGTCCCTGATTTATACACTAATATCAAATCGTTCCGTCAGAAAATAATACTGTTTCAATCACAATTACGTATGAAATGTTCAAAAATTTTAAAATATCTGAAATATTCAGTCACACTATTGAGACTGGATTGATGACACTGGCGGGCCATATAATGATGGAGACCCCTGATGTAGACCATTTGGATAAAATGTCAATGTCACATTAAATATATTATAAAGCCTTTCATCAGCGGTTGGTAAATTATTTTCAATAACGCCCTTGCGTAATCAAGTGAACATTTCAAGGATGGGTTTCAAATGTTGGGAAGATAATAATAACAAGTTGCAAAGCTGTAACCACTGGAACCAAGGCAGCGAACAATATATTCTCATAATAAATACCAATACGAAATCAATGATATTTTTCACGTTTGCTCTGGCTAATCAACGATTGTGATTAAGCTCCAACGTGTCATGGTTCTCTAAATTGAATGACCACACTGTCATTAAGTAAATAGATTGAGGATTAACAATGATATAAATTCATTAAATAAAATATCACAATATTACATTGTCATATGATTGAACTTCCCTCATAATTCAAATAAAACATGAATGTGGAAACCATTAGTATAAAAATTAGAGTCAGGAGATTCTGTCGTGATATTTACGTACTCACGTCGCAGCAGCCTGGTTCAAAATCAATGTTATGCGATTTCCGTGAACATTTGATAAGTTAACAATAGATCAAGCGACAGATGATGGATGTAATAGCGTTAGCAGTGTTTTATCGAAAAACAAGTTTAATATAGATTTTCCTTCTTAAGACGTGGATTACAAGTGACAGCAAATGATGTATGATGACTGAAGACGTCGGGGGAGGCGGTGTCGTCGTCCACCCTCCGTCGTTCGGTCGACATTTCCAGTACACCTTCTATCCGCTTTACTTCTACTTAAACGGTATTTCTGCGAGTTATTTATAGAACGTAAGAGCTTCGCATCAGCTTAGAAGATTCAACTACTCTTGAAAGGCTTTTTTTTGTTCGGGCAATGGTTATTTCTCCTAATTAATCTTATTCTTACAATCTCTTATTGATACTTCACTGTTCATTGTGAAGTAGTTTTCCGTACAACTCGAGCATTTGGAGCATTTTTGTGAACTAATTTTAGTCCGTACATAAAGACAAAAATTATTTCAATCTTAACAAACATTAGCGGATGTACAATGGCCAATCCACTTTCTCCATTTTTGCCCAATATTTTTCTGAGCGAACCTTAAACCTCCTCAAAATCAAAGTTGAATCAGTTTCTAAAATTTTGGTATAGATATGTTGACGATATTTTCGCGATTACAAATAAATATTTTGTTTTACATGGCTATTTCAACACACATGATAATAGCCAATTTGATTCACTGACATCCACTTCGAAATAGAAACAGATAATAAGTTTCCTTTCCTTGATATTAACATAATAAAAAGAAATAGATATACTCCGGCCCGACAGATTATTGAACGTCCCTTTGAGCCAGCAAAATGATAACAACGAAGTTGAGAGACTTCAGCAAATAGCGTTGTACAATGGTTAAGGAAAATCTTTGATCAATAATTAATTTGATTCTTAGACAAGAAAGGAAAAGCGACCTAACCAAATTAGAGCCATGATCTACATATACTTCAATAAGATTCATAAGTTCCATCATCGTAATTAATAAATTCCATAATTTGTTTTCTAAATCTGTAATACAACCAGTTTACAGATGTAAGAAAGCCTTTTACTTAGCGCCTTTGATGAAGTTGCCGAATTCGACAATCTGGAATTCACAAAATCGAGTGTGGGTCGTGTTCAGAATGATATGTGGGTCAAACTAGAAAGAACATTTTAACTCGGTATACGGAACATTAAGCCCATATGAAGGAAAATAATGGTGACAAATCAGCTCTAGTCGAACACCTTTTTTATACAGGTCACACCATTTCTCAAGGAAGTTTATCACTTTCAAAACACAGTACAGACAAATATCTAGGTAATTTAAAAGGGATGGAAATGTATAAACGAAAAGCAATTAATTGAATTTCGATTCCATAAAATATCAAACCACAAAACAAACAGCATAAGTAGCTAATCATTCATACAATACACGATATCGAAATCAACACCTAGTTCCCTATATGATGAAAACAATAACACAAAATTCCTTCAATTACTTGGCACCAAAATTTTATAATAGTTTACCTGAACAAATAAAAACATCAATATATCCACCGCAATTCAAACATGCATTGAAGAGATTCATTCTTGAGAATCCAAGAAAATTAATTCATTGTCATTTTGATGCTTACGTAAGCTGAACAAATCCTAGTATGTTATAATGTACTGCTTGCATGAGCAAGGATAAACTTATTATAATTCTTTATATTATGCATTTATTCTTATTTTTATTGTTTATCATTTATATATATATGTTTTTATCATCTCTATTTTTAGGTACTATTTATAAGGATACTTTTATGTAATAATTTTTATTGACCTTTTTATTTTTGTGCGAAACAAGTGGAATAACACTTATCGCCCATCAGCTTTATTCATTTTATTTTATTGTGAAATACTGCTTTGTATTTATTGAATAAAGATTATTATTATTATTATCTCCAGCTGAGGGTAATCTTTTGATTGCACTATTATTATTATTTATATATGCACAATTTGATTTGTAATGTAGTTTACTCCGATTATGGATACTTGGTAGCGGAAAGATCCTCAGAACTTTAACGATATTTTCAGTAGATCAGGGTGACTTTTTTCTACTTATACCCTGAACGAAGCAAAATCAGTTTTGCTACTTTGCACGAGCTGATTTGAAATGATTACTAAATGCAATTATCAATTCTGAAGCAAAAAATTTCAAAACCATGATGAAGCAAACTCTCTATGATAAACCATTAGAGTTATTCTAAATTCCTACATTGAACAAACTAAAAGAAGCAGAAACGTGTCACTATGACTAGCTAGGTACATTCTGCGAAATATTACAGATGAAACGTCTATATTTCAAGGGTTCGTTCTAAATCCTAAGCGAGTTTCAAAAAATTTAAATATAGTCGCCACGAAATGAAATCCAAAGTAGTCTTGTTTAAAAGTGTTATACTTCTCCAGGAAATTCAAATATCGCTTGTTGATCGATTCAACTTCGTTAGCGTTAGAGATTCAAATTGATACGAAGAATTCGAAGACAAGTTCCAGATTCATCCAATTTGACCAAAGTAGATCGTTAATGGAAGAAACCATAGCAACTGATTCCTCTTTAACGTCAGCACTACGTAAAATTTTGCTAAAGGATTCACATTAACAAGCATCTGCACCTATGCTATATCGGGGAATGACAAGAATTCATCCGGATCCACCATTAAAATTGTAGCTACCGATCGTATGTAGAAAGATGCGTGGGCTTGAGATTTGGTAAATGAGAAAAACCTGAAAGGAAACCGGGAGACATTCTGAATCGTTCGAGCTGGAAACAGTACCCTCTTTATTGTCTTTGAATATAATAAATCAGCGGTGTATATATGAGAGTATTGTGAGTTAGAGTGAGTAATACGCATTGTATGGTTTCTTAAGAGAAACAAGTGAATAGCGCTTTTACTTATTTATTTATTTATCTACAGCAAATTTGACCATGAATTATCATTATTTATTAAAACATTATATTATTTATGGAAGAAAAAACAAGTACATATTATAAATCAAGACGAATATTCAACCACGGAAACCTAATTAAGTCCACTGACGTATGAATATAAAATCATATTCCAAGAAGCATTTTAATTTGATTTTTTTTCAATACTTTGACTGATGTTCTTGTGAGACAGCGGTGAAATATTGGCACAGAAGATAGCCATTCGAATTTTGTCGAAGGTTTGGAGGTTATAGGCATAGGGAAAGACCTCACTATGCGAGTTCCACTATGAAAATTAAGTCTCCTTAGAAAGAAGTTGGGCCGGTCGATCTCCAAACATGTGAACACTACTTCAGCTCGAATCAGTGCTCTGTGGATTATGAGGAGCTGCTGGACTGTAAAGTAGTTGTTGGCATGAAAAAAAAAACAAGTTTTGTAAAGCGGTTTTCGCAATAGACTTTATATGATCATCCGATGAGAGGGTGTTGTTGGTGAGGATCTCAAGCATGGATATGGAAGATTTCATAGGAATAGTTGTACCATCATATTAGGAATTGTGGGATCCGTCTTCCGGGAAAAGACGCAATCTTGAGTTTTGGTTGCATTAAGCTCTACCAGGTCTTGAATTTCATATACGATATGCCATAGAAATCCACTTATTTGCAGCTTACAGATTACAGTTCTTGATGAATATACTAGGTACCTTATCAGGTCCGGAACTGATCAAATTATCGATCGAATCAGAAACTAGATGCTCTGAAATATTCACAATGATGGAATCTTCGATGAATAGTGGTCAAGCCAGCAAAATAGTGAATATAGCACAACATTACCACTGACTGACCCACTCACTTATCACGCAATCTCCGAATTCATACACACCCGCTACGAACGGATTTTTCGAAACTCAGTTTAAAACGGGGTAAAACGGATCTGATAAACTTTGAGGTTTTTGATAGCTAATATAATTACGTATAATTTATACGAGACAAGAAACCTATAACGTTCCAAGAACAACTTGTGAGCCAACGGAGGAATGTTGGAAGAGGAGATATGTATTCTAGTTTGTCTTGAAGGTTTAGAGGCTTTAGGCATAGAAAAGACCTCACTAGGTACGTCCTACAACTTCAGCGTGCAATAGGAAAATCAAGTGTGTTGGGAAGAAGTTGGGGAGATCTGGAGCTTGACAATGGACGAGTGACTAGCTTCAGCTCGTATAGTCTGCCTATATGGAATCTCTCGTGGTTGAACAGCAGACGTCAAGGTGGATTAATTAGCCCTCTTTTCTTCTTCATCTAAATAAATGATCTACCTGAGAAGTTATTTCTGATGCCAGAAAGTTACTTATCAATGATGCAGATGATGGTAACATCAAAGTATATGCAAATCATCTTTCCCTTCTTAATTGAAATTGCCTCTGCGCTCTCAAAAACTGATGTATGAATAACAAACTCACATTGAGTAGGACACATGAGGATCAACGAAGAAGGCAAAAGAAAAGGCAAACTTGAGATTGAAGGATGGTAGTAGCATTTGACGAGTGCGAGAGACGTCCTGAGGATGAGAATGAAGAAAGTCCGAGAGACATGACTTAGAATACCATGTACAGGATGATCATGCATTTTGCACACGATGAATGTATTCAATGATGTCCGCTCACGTTGACTTGAAATTCAGTGGCAATTATACACGACGCGATTGGGAAAACAAAATCGAAGACCGGAAAATAGAAACGAATTTCGAACGTAACGACGAAATCAATTAGAAATAAATTTGCTACTAGATTCCGTTAGAGACTATTGATTTCTAATAAATCTGAACGTTGATAACACGATGTACCCTTGCTAATTGAATTTATGAGGTTTATTGCGAGCATTCCTCAATATTACATTCACTAAATAACAGTTTAACGATCGAACTTGTTTAAATTCGCTAGAGACGTAATTGTATTGGCGATTTCTACTTTCTATAATCCTATACATAATTGAAAGCATTGAAAACGTGGTCGTTATTGAAATGATATACGAATTTCGGGATAAGTGGCCGTTCCTGAAGGGAGTTTCATTACAAATGGGTTTGGAGTGGTTTTCGATGATATTTATAGAAAAATTATGACCATATTCTAATGAGTATTCAGCGTAATCTGAATCCTATCTATTTATATATGAATATGTGAATTATTTCACTTGAATTCTACTAAAAAAAAAACAAGTACTATGAATAATTACTAAACAACTTCTCGTTACAATTGAACTTCGATTTCTTCGATATGTCTACTAAAACCTGTCTTGTCTGACCTATGTGTATCACAGTACTATCACAGACCGATTTACAAACTGGTGACTTATAGTATAGGTCTTTGTAAATGCAAATAACGCAACGATACGATCATCCTTGAGTTCAACAAAACTTGTCCCCTCATCACAACGAAATGTACCAGAAACATGCCCTGGTGGCTTAGTAAGCTTGCGGGCCAAGAGAACTGGAAAGTGGGATAACTACAACAATACATTGATCACTTACATACGTGCTCTGCAAAAAGCTAAGAGATACTTATAGAGGAAGTACTTTGATGAGATCGAAAGCATTCAAGAGTATTTTAGACTCCAAAGGACATACAACAACCAATAAATACCTTCAAAAATTAACAAGGATAGTACACAAGTATAGGGGAAGAAACAATAAGGGAACTTTCTAGAGTCCACTTTTCTGGATTTCAAATAGTCCAGATACTTGCTATTCAGGGAATAAATAGTCTGAAAACCTCGATACAAGGATCCAAGGAAATTTGTAGATTTGCTAAAAAGTTAGCGACCTATGATAAAATTCAATGGGGTATAAACTCATCATAACCGTATAAATCATCATCTCCAGACGGGATTCACCCAGTACTGCTGCGCCTCATTGGAGAATAGAGCGAAGCTCATGTTTCTCCCTGGCACCCCCCTTCTGCCCCTGATGCCCTTGGCTTTGGGCTTGACGGTGAGGTCGGACACGCTTCTCTCCGGCTTTTTTCTTTTGCACCGTGAAGGAATCCTCGTCACTGGGAAGGTTCGCCATGAAGGACGAGGCTGAACGGGTTCGAGATCCAGTCTTAGCCGCGGCCTGCCCGGCTCTAGTCGACCCGGTTTCTCTCGAGGGCGCCTCCTTCCTCTCCTTCTCATATTCCATCTAGAGGAGTCTACGGTGGTAGGCTCCACTGATATTGGAAACCGGAGCAGCACCTCTCCTGGTCTATCTGTACCGGGTTGGCATCCACACCAGTAATCTCATCATTCATCCCAGTGGTCAAAGAGACCTGCTGCAAAGAATTTCCTGATCCTTTACGTAGCACAGATATGAATCTGTCCTTCAGAACTTCATTAAAAGACCTACCAAACTCACAATTGATAGGCTTTTTGTTGATTCTAACATCATCAATCTTCTCGTTCTCATATTGTTTTGATTCGTAGAATTAGATTCTTCCTTTGAACACTGGAACTTTTAAGAAAACTGTGCTAGTAGAATCTTGCATAGGTCATCATTAATCTTGATATTTGCTAATTCCGGAACGCAAATATTTACCAAATTTGATATGCTTGTTCTCCAATCAATTTCAGCAATACTGGAACCTTCTTGGCTTCTTCAACGTAATTTGCCAGTAAGTTGTTCAATGTTAAAAAAGTGGGCAATATGATACAAAGGATCTCATCGGTATAGATCAAGTTATGTGTCTGATAGTTTGTTCAAGATTTTGTACTGAAATATGATTAAATTTGTATAGATATCTATTTATTCTCAAGATCTGAGCATTCTGAAAATTAATACAGTTCGATACTAATCACGCTATTGATGTTTTAAGGTCAGATCTTCGTGAAGTCGGTATAACTGTATAGATTAATCTTCCCATTTAGTCAGTTACTATAAAGTGGTAGAGGATGAACGCCTGATATACCGGAATCATGTGCCTCCGTGTAATATGCACGGTTCGTTTGTCTTGTAGATAATCTGTTGAAGCTCTAATGAAAGCAATTACAAGCCGTCACCTATTAGTAGTTAAGTATTCAGGATGAAGTTGTAAAGTTCAGGAGGACCTAATGACAAAAGCCAGACGACACGACTACTTGATGGTTCGGTTTTGGATGCGGAGATGACTTGGGTTGGTAACGTCTTCTCAGTTCTCCATCATCCCCTCTAATTGAGATTAGCGCGAGTGAGGTTACATCTGTGTTGCACCTGTGGCACATTGCGGAACCTGTCAAGCCGATTATGCCGCTAAGCTCCCTTGATGACCTGAACGATCCTATATACAGAGTGTGATGGGGCACTTTGTTCATATGATCTTCATTCGGATTCTAACAAATAAGTTGTGTTACATATTATCAATAGCGATTGTAGCGGCGTTGGTAAGATACTTGCACTATCTACTGAATACAAATTTGTTGAAGTAGGTTCGATGCTTATACTTTTTTTTATACTTTGACTACACGAGAGCAAAACCTATAGTATTCTTGCAAAGGGAAAGACCTCACTAGTTGAAGAATTTCATAACTTCGCTGCTCGACAACAAAAGTGTCATAGTATGATACTGTGAAGTCTATCTAACGATAGCAATTTGATAAATTGAGGGTCTTGTTACATACCTTTCTTAGACTAAACGAATTATTGTATATACCTAGGCGTACCCCGGACAAAATCGGCCTATTAACCGTCTCAGTCACAGATACAGCGACTTGGTGATCTACCAACCGCCATGCATCTCAGTGTGTTGACAGTTACGAGCTTTTCCCTAATTTTCAGTGAATCATCTAACCCAAATGACAAAATTTTTTTTAATTGTCACAGTTTTGCACATCTACAGTCTAGTTCCTTCTGAAATATACCTCCACCACCACCTCCCTACTCTATGACCTCTTCTCTATCGAAATGGTCACTTACGCTATCAGTATATAAAAATAATTATCTCCACATAAACCTCTGCGTGGGTGTACCCGACGCATCCACCATGTTTAAACTACAATATGTTGAGGGCTCTAAATTTAATCTTTATTCAGGAATACCGAAGTTATGAAACATCATATACAGACCAGTCAATTTATAAATTTGTTTTTGAGTGAATAAATCTTGATGAAACTTCGTTTTGAAAATATGAAAACATTAAATCCTAATCGTTAAAATGTTAATATCGTCAAAGGAGATAATTAAATCTGGAGGATAGCGATAGTGAACAGCATTTCAAGTGAGAATTGAATATAATTTTCAGTCGTAGATATTCTACTGAGAAATGTAGAATTTCCTAATGCACTATCCACAATCCAATAAAAATGAATTTTTATTATTACCTCCGAGAAGTAAATCAAATTTACATTTAAACCGGTGCTATGTGACGAGACCAATGTGCTGATTTAATTAAATTTTAGAAAATGCTCCAGACCTTTTCATGTTAGCAGGAGATATGCGCCAAAGCCGCAGGAATTTCCTTTGCCGCACTCGGTTTCTTATATTATAGAGAGGCTGAAACGGTGTATTCTCTCAGTTCTCAGAGATGAGTGAAAATTAGAAGGAAGTATAGAAGTTAGTCTTGAATATCGAATTAAATCTTCAAACGTTTTCTTCGACCGATAAGGAGTTCGTAAATATACGATACATGACGAAATTTAAGCTTCACATCCACGCTGATTGTATACTTCCGCTTGTAGAATAATTAATTAGCGAACTTTTCCCGTTGAGTAATCGATCTTTGTAATTTGGAAGACGATGTGAGTGGGAAAACGTTACGGAGGTTTCATGTTTCGGGTCAGTTACGCTCGGGCATAATCTACGCCACGGTCACCTCATACTATGACCTTGGATTAGGAATGGTGTAGGGGTGTCGTCTCAGTTTGACAAATATTCTGAAGCGTTAATGTTAACATTTCATCAGAATAAATATCAAAATTAAATGAATTTACTTCCAACGTCCTCTCCGAAAACGAAATCATATTATTATTATAACTAGTATTATTAATACAGTTTATAGCGAAGGATATAATTCTATGACTCAAGTGTAATACCTAACTTATAAGTAACATTAAGTATCAAGTAATACAATGTTAAAGAATAGAATAATACGTAACAAAACAATCCAAAACAAAAATTATTAAAATAAGTAGCATACTAAAAGTAGCAACTAGTTCTAGATCTACATGGATTCTGGAACGGTTAAGATGCAAAGGTCGCAGGATTCAACATATTCCAAAGTATTTCCTACAATTGCACTTGAAGTGTGTAACAGTGTGAGCCCTGTTCCAGGGTTAAATTACAGTATTGTTTGAGTTGGTAGTTAATTTGAATAAATAAGTCCGGATGAGTCAGTCCCTGACATCTTTGATATAATAGCGGCAGCTGTACAGTAATGGCGGTATATTATCGTTCTATATAAATTCATGGGAAGTGTTGTTCTGTCTGGATTGATGATTTTTGGACAGGGAGATTGATTTTGCATTGTGTGTGGAAAGGTAGAAGCAGGTATGTCGTATTTAATGATTTTCTGCCATTTTGGGCATTCTAATGTATCGGCCACAATCTACTCAACGACATCTTCATAGTATTTTGGATATTATCATAATTACGTTTGGTATGATATAGAGTTGCCAATTGGCTAGATATTTTCATAAATTTTCCGTTAATGGACAAAATGCCTGCTAAAGGTTATCAATTTACTTATTTCATCAAATTCATTCGTATATCTCATTTGCCTTGATTGATTGATATCAATATAACTTACAATACATGTACCGATAATCAGGAAGTGACCCGATATCACGGGCTCCTCATTACTAATGGAAATCAGGCAACGATACGGGCAATAGATATATGTAATACTCAGTCTTCTTTGGTTGAGACACTAGAACATTGATTGAGCACTGTGTGATAGAGAGTAGTGGATGAATTACGCTAAGTAGAAAAACTTTCAATCAAAATAAATATAAAATATTAATACTAATAATAAAGAAATAAAACAATTATAAAAATGAATTGAAAGTTGAAAGATTAGGCATAACTAAAATATTAATTACGATATTATGTTAAATTTGGAAAACAATTAATTAATTCTTGATTTCAAATCAACCTTATTGGAACCTGGATACGAAGTGAAAAACTAATTTAACTCAGCACGGATGTACCAGGGTAAAGAGTTAAACAAAGCTGTTATGATTTAATTATTCAAGGAATTCTAAATTTCATGTATTCAGCAATATGACTTGATTCTAAATGCACTTAGCGAGAATTCTATCATAAACACCACAACGCAAGCTTAACTAGAAAACTAGTTATCTAGAATGTCATTTAAGTGATTTGTGAAATAGTCAAAGCAAGATTCAGCTCAAGAATTTAGAATATAACTGACTTTAGTGTGGTGAGTTGTATTTTTTATAATCTTGGATAACCACTCCTATTTGAGCAATACGTTTTGGGTGGTAACATGTATCCAATAAGAGAGAGACATACCCGAGTCTACTGAGCTGGATACAAAAGAACTATTCTAGTTTTGTTGACAGGAACCTCACTTTTATGACCTTATTTAGACTCCCTTGACCTTAGGTATGAATGAAAATTATATTAAGCTGATATTCTGATAAGTTTGATAAGAAAAGACTGCGTCCTACACGTCTCATGTTATAGTAAGGTGAATATATTGTAGGTTCAAAGGGAACGACAGGGTAAAAAACTTTTGGTCAAACCATAGCAAGCGATCAACCTGCCGTTACAAATTAGATCATAAACATATGTTTCAACTCCCAATATACTGTAAAGCACTTGTTCTTTTTAGAAATGTTTCGGTTAAATATGTAATTTATAATTCCCTATTGAAACTGTGAGGAACCTCTTCGACTTTGTCGATATTCAGCAAACTATAATGGCCCTTCCTTGTCAAGGATTCTGAGACTATACATTTCGTTTCCGTCCCAAATAAAGAACAAGCTGTATTAGTTTATGATGTGACGGTCATACTAGGAAATAAACTTATACACTTCACTAGTCCGTAATAAAAGGAAACAAAGAATGTTCTTAGAACCAGCTTGAATTAAAGCAACTTGTTTGTTAGCTGAATGAATTATAATTGATAATTAATAAGGCAGCTTTGCTACACCATTCAGTCATTCGGTACTGTATCTATTTTAGAAGACATTTCCGTGATGAGAGGAAACGGTTCAGTTAGTGATGCACCACAGTTTTTCAATAGACTCGCAGATAGACAGACCGACAGTGAGATGGAGTAGCAGTTGTCAGTTAGACATCTCTCATTTTAACGTGAACTTTTCCTTTGATGAAATCAAATGTTACGAACGAGAAATTGTTCCTTAATATATCAATATTTGGTGAATTGCCAACAGTTGTTGAAGAGAAAAATTTCATCCATTTCAGTAAATTTGTAACGCATGGATTCTTTTATTATCTAATACGTTCAGTTATATAATTAGAAAACATTATATGTCACGAATAGTTATTTGGGATTCTGAATCTATTATATCTCCGTCATAATGTCGTTTTAGATTTGATTATTCGAAGCAAATATTGGAATGAATTTGTAATTCCTTACGAATGATTGTAACGATCAGAATCCGCAATTATCATTTACACCTCTTTTTCAATCCGATTTGGTGTTCCAGTAATACAAGTTCACCGAACAATTGAAACATCCAATAATTAATTGGGCGAGAAAACCACAGACATAACTATGCTCCAGTCTCAAATGAAACCAATAATCAAGGACATAAATAAAATCCAGTAGACCGTTTTGATTTGGCTACTCACTTTATTGAATCGAGCGTGAGCTAACAAGGATATATTTAATGCATAAACAATTTAACAACTGTTACAATAGCTTGAATAAATCCCATTTACACACGATAAAATGAATTCATCGCGACACGAAGCAAACAACATTAAGCATTTAAAATGAAATTTCGTAATTTAATGCGTTCACTGGATTAATGTATGTTATATGGAAGCATATGATGCATGAATTGAACCTTAAAACATAAATCCAATAGCCCATTGCACCTTACATTAAGCATCATACAGATCGGACTATGTAGCTCCTATGAAGCTCGCAGAAATAGTATATCGTGCAACTAGTGTGGAAAATAGGATATTTCATACGAGTGTGACAAGCTGATGTCACGAGTTAAACACTATATTCCCCAACAACCTACTTTGTACAACTTATAAGCAATAAGCAAATTGTCCCTCATAGAACCCTTCCAAAAATTTGAAAACTGTTCGTAATACACTGGAAATGAATGACTGCTATAGTTATTTTGTGAATAAATATGGCAATCATCCACTGATTATCAAAAAATTCACTAAACACATATTTAATAAAACATGCATTTTATTACATTAAGGTGTCCCTCAGTATCTAATTTTCGGTTTACATTGTAAATTCAATGTTTTATAACTCGTATACTAATATTTATGCATCCCAAATTGAATGTTTTTCAATTTGTGTTCTAATATTCTATATTTTATTGTATAAATGTTTCATGATCACAACCTATATACTTTGTGCTTGACTAATAATCAATACATGTATTCAATTTTTAATTGAATTGATTTTTAATTATTTGATTGTTACTGACCAGTTTTATAAAATACTGTATGTCTTATAGTCCAGGAAATAAAGGTTTTGAAGAGGAAAATTTAAGGTAAAGGACCGATTTTGATGTAGTATGAGGGCTCATTAGATTCGTTTTGGCTTCTAGATCAAAGTCTGCCATAGCTACATAGGGAGAAATGTCTCAGATTGTTAATAAACAATAAATATTGACCAAAAAATGATGTGTTATAACAATATATAAAAAAAAACTAAAAAAGCTATTTTCCATCAATTTTTAGCGATTAAAGTAGAAAATTGCAGTTATTCGATCAATAAACCATGAAAATTTAAGGTTTATGACAATTTGTTAGTTATCTATTTGTTAATAAACAACAAAATGAAAATTTTCAAAATAATCAAGATTAGATTTTAATTTGAGGTCGCTAAATACGAATTCGATGTTATTTTTTTGATTATCTGTTAATCTAATTAGTTGATTAACAATTTAACCAAAAAAATGAAAATTTTGAAAACAATCAAGATTAGAGTCATTTTCAGGTAATTTGAGATCGCTAAATACGAATTTGATGTTTTTTCTTTAATTAAATGTTAATTTGATTAATTAATCGATAATTACTTAGATACCGAATTAACAAAAAAATTCAAAGTCTTGAAATAATCAAGATTGGAGTCACTTTCGTATAATTTAAGGCCGCCGAACACGAAATTGATGTTACTTTTTGAATCGAATGATAATTTAATTAATTAATCAATTCACTTGGCAAATCAACAAAAAATATTCAAAATTTAAAATAATCAAGATTACAGTCAATTTCGGATAATTTGAAGTAGTTAAGTTTGAATCTAATGTGATTTTTCAATAAATTGTTCATATTATTAGTTGATGGTTGCCATGGTAAGAGAGAAGTGCAGGGACGTATGTGCTGAATTCAGAACCAGTAATTCAACCTCCAGGGCCGTAGCCGTAAAGGGGAAGAGTGGTTTTTCATGTTATTGATGAAAATAGTTTCTCAGCAATTTATGCAAAAAATAACTTCAAATTCGTATTCAGCGACCTCAAATTATACGAAATTGACTACAATCTTGATTATTTCGAGACTTTGAATTTTTTGTTAATTTGGTAACTAAGTAATTATTAATTAAATAATTATATCAACATTCAATCGAAAAAATAACATCAAACTACTCAGCGACCTCAAATTACCTGAAAATGACTCTAGTCTTGATTATTTTTTAAATTTCCATTTTTTGGGTTAATTTGTTTATTAATAAATTGTTAATCAACTAATTAGAATAACATCCAATCAGAAAAATAACATCGAATTTGTATTCCGCGACCTCAAATTACCTGAAAATGAATCTAATCTTGATTATTTAGGAAATTTCCATTTTGTTGTTTATTAACAAATAGATAACTGACAAATTGTTAACCTTAAATTTACATTGTTTATTGATCAAATAACTGCAATTTTCTACTTTACCCGCTAAAAATTGATGAAAAATAGCGTTTTCAATTTTTTTTTATTATGTCAAAAACATGCCATTTATTGGCCAGTATTTATTGTTTATTAACAATAAGACAAATTTCCCCCTATGTAGCGGTGGCAGATTCTGATCTAGAGTTCAAAACGAATCGAATGAGCCCTCACACATCAAAATCGGCCTTTTACCTCAAATTTTTCCCATTTGGGTCGATTTTGTACTTTATTTCCTGGACTATTAGTACTGTATTTTTATAGACGAATTGAAATTGTGAATTGAATTTGAAAAAAATCCTTTTTATCTAAACCGTAGCCATCTATGATTCCTATCTGAATTTAGTCATAACTTGTAATTGCACCTCTTTTTCCAAATTTTTCCGAAGCAACTGGATTATACAGGAAAAATTGCCTGGAGGATATGGAAGTTATTTTCTCCAAGCCTTACAAACAACCACGATATAGACATGTGTCTAAAAGTGGAAGAATCGAAAACAAAAGAAGATAGGAAGTTTTGGTTCCCTCTAGTGAATTTGTCTCAAAAACGGAGACTGTGACTTCCATTGTTTAGTATCTTCTACATTTACCGAGTTATCCTATATGAACATTGAAATTTTCTCACCCTGTACATTAGTAAGAGAGGAACTATTCAGCTATTGCTTTCATAGAGGTTACTATGAGTACTATGACGTTTCTGCCATTCTTTTTTCCTTTTCTAGCAATCTCCTCTAGTCTGTGGTTATTTTGAAACAAGAGAATATGGAATCGGTGTGCATAAATGTGGATCGTACCGTGTATAGGTCTGAAATAATAATTCAGATTGCACATAATATTATGAATACATACAATGGGACACCTGACCTGACACTGCTTGCACATTCACCTAAATTGTACTGTACAACTTATATTAAGACTATATCGCCATTGTTTATGCAGTACGCAATTGTACATCCGACTATATTCATGACAAATTCACTGCAATAGACCATGGCGAATCGTGACTATTGAATGATGAATGCATTGTCTCGAAGGATGCAGACAATTGAATTATTACGACGATGGAGTTTCCTTCCATCTTGCAGTAGTGTTAAGTAGAAAATCTCGGTGATAATCGGTTTCGTTGTATACTTTTTACCTCTCTGACAAGCAGGGCGCTACTATTAACTGATGAACAAAGGTTCCGTGTTGTTGCAAAACTAGACAGATTTCTAAATTTCATTAGCGAACACGAACATAAGTGCTTTGCTGCCATAGTTGTATAGATTTTACGTACGACCCAATATTCTTCACGGAATTCTCAAACTTTTAATCTCCTTTCACGTTATATACTTCGTTCTCAAGCGAGTGCAAATAGCTCGAGGAGCTTTTATCGTGATATTAAAAATTTCTCATTTAGCTATTTTTTTTTCTATTGGCAAACGATCGATATAGATAGAAATAGGTAGGTATGATTATTGGTACCTAATAAACTATAATGATTAGGAATTATTGATCGTCTAACTTCACCAACTATTGTACGTACATGTCCTTATGATTGGAGTGAGTGAGTGATAGAGAGAGAGAGAGAGAGCAAATATTGTTTTCCTCATATATATTCTTTGTCTACACGAAAGAGAGAGAGATCTCTCCTGGAGATGATCCAAATAAAACGTGACTCTAAGTCTGTGAATCATAGAAAAGACGTTCAATCATCACCCCACGGCTCGGTGTTGGGATCTCTGTTATTCCTGACCTGAGTGTAGGACATTGCTCACTCAACAAAATCAATTACCAAGGATGTAGGAAGAAGAGGAGTTCCATTCCTCCTGTGCCAGTGGATAAATGCTATTCTGGAAAGAAGGGTAATCGTATCATCAATCAGAGAAACCACAGTCACAGCTAGAGCTGGTGGGAGATGCATGCAAGGTGGGGTGTTTTCACCTCTTCTGTGGGCTCTTCTGGTGGTGAACTTTCGATGATAAGGCTTGCATCCAAAAGCATTTACTGCTTAGGGTATGCCAACGACCTTGCGAGTATCGCAATAGACAAATTCGCAGGAACAGTATCGGAGCTCACACAAACAGCTCTATCGATGAACGGATGGTGCCAAGAGGAAGAACTTGCCATAGATCCTCTTAAAACCACTACAGTTGTCTCTATCAGGAATAAAGTACTGAGAGGACTAAAGTTACCAGTTCTGAAAGGGGTAGGAATTCCAATCGCACAAAAAGCAATATACTTGGGAGTTATTTTTGATCACAAACTGACATGGAATCAACACCTACATAAAACTACCCAGAAGAGCACTATAGCCCTCAATCTATGCAGCAGAACGTGTGGGGAACACTGAGGGCTACAATCGAAAATGATTACATGGTTATACACCAGGGTCATCAAACTCATGATTCCCAAGTATAGTCTCGAAAAAAACTTCAAAATAGTCATCACAGTCAAAAAAGACTGTCTTTAGCCTGAGTTCCTGACCAAACAGGCTACAAAGGCAACGGAGAGGCTTATTCACTGACCGAGAAGGATAACGTAGGGCTGTAATTGGTCCAGAACTTTTCTGTGGTATAGCGGAAGCGCTTAGAACAAGGCGCCGGAAATGAGACAGTTCAAAGAGTTCATCAAGGAACTATCGCCAAAATTCATGAAGTACCTACTAGGCCAGAATAGAGAATCAACTAGAATCATGGCTGGCTGGGCCCCTGACCGAGTATTGTAGACTCAACAAATACATGAACAACTGCGGAATGACAGATATAACGCTATGCAGGTTCTGCCACGAATACACGGAGACCTCAGTGCACATACTGTGATACTGCGGGGGCCCAACAAGGCTAAGGTTCTCAACCACAGGATAGGAAAAATCACAACCCTCCCATTATATAGAGGACCTGAGGTCTGGCCTATGGAATATAGTAACATAGATGTGTCTAGACAGGGAACTCTAACAAGAGGACATACACAATAGATCTGCAAAGATCGCTGTAGTGAGGCTCCTAGCACAAAAGCCCCATACAAATCTAATCCTATCTACCATGTTAAATCTAAGAACGTTTTGCCGATGATATGATTTATGCAAACCCCATATACTAGCATCTAGAGCTACAAGATGATCTCGATAAGATATCTGTTTGAAGAAAATATAACTGAAGGTTTTAGGCATTGCTGCCTTTATTTGTTTCATACCTGGGTTAAGAATTATTATCAACATTCATGAAAGTTATACCTGGTGTAAAATAGTTAAAACCATTTATTTAATAACTTGCTGCTTAGAAATTTATAATGTACATTATATTGGAAAGAATACAAATGATGTGGAGTTTTCCTGCTCAGTAGGCGTAATAATTAACGTTCACTCTTTATAGACTTCAAACGAATATGTAACAGGGAAAAAAGTTCTACGTTTATCCTTCTTTATAGAAACTAACATTTCCCCCTTTATGCTGGATTAGCAGACCTTTAAATGCAATTTAAGAACCTAATGGAAAATCGAAAGGTCGTTTACATGGTAGACTGAAGCAGCCATATATCTCTGTCAGACGATATCAGAACAAGATTACCTTTTACGCAAATAAACTGAGCCTCGCAACTTACTAACTATCGGACTGGCGATTTCAGTTTCAGACTTTATGAGACGTGAAAATATTGTCGGACAGCTGAAATTTATTGATTCGAAATACGTTTCGAAACAATTGAAACACATAAGCAACTTTCATGGAAGCGAACAAGCTGGATCCGAATTCAAATACAAATATTCGATGCACTTATATGTAGGTCAAACGTTTGGGAACGAATAGTTTTGCAATTTGTACGTGAAATGGGTGTAAATAAAATTAAACGTCACTGGTTGAATATAATAAATGGGTGAAATTAGGTAGTCCGCGAAGAAGTAACCGGGATGAATTCATCAAATGATTAGTGCGGGTCCGGTCCTCTGTGTTAAAGTTAGGGTTGGTTTAATTGTGCCACAGAGTGGGGTCATTTCTAACTACATCCTTAGGTTCCTTAATGACTTTACCACTAGTGTCGCTTCTTTATTGCCTACGTTGTACCGACTGGATAGTTTCTTTCCCCCGGTTTTAATTAAAAACCACACTTAAGATTTATTATTAACATTATCTTAGGGGATGTAATTAAACTAGTTTCTAGTTCGATAATGCGACGTACAGAGATGAAATTCATTCGGAAACTAATGCTTTTAACGCTTTCTCGAGTTGAGAGCAATACGCTTAACTATTGAATATACCGGATGTTTATATAGCTTTGACACTCGCGGTGTGACTAGTGAAAATTTGGATTTTCTTTTCTCTGGAAGCGCTTGTAGCTCTCTTCTTTAGGCTGCACGTTCCTTCCCGGCATTCTCAAAAACTGCGTCTTTGAATGGGTCTATTTTCTGATTCTTCAAATAATTTTTTGTGGAGAAGCTTTGCGGAAATATTCTAAATCGTCTTCACAACTCCTTCCTTATAAGCGTTGCCATTAGTTCGCTTCTAGTTGAAAGCTTTTTTATAATATTTGCCAAGTGTTCGTTCGAAATCTGCTCAAGAACTTCATATTTTCGCTCTTCACAAAATGTCAAAAACTGCTTCCAAATGGCGTTTTCACCGTGTTTGCAAAAATTGAATAAATAAATTCATTGATTTGCATATTTCTAAGTCTGAAGTTTTTCCGAAGCGATTTTAATTAACGTTTGTTAATAAATGAAACCTTTGTTATTATGACAGTTATAAGATCATGGATCTAGATTCAAATTATTATTCATCATTTTTGCTTTGTTGGAAAAACCGAAGTGATTGAGTCAAGGGTATATTTGTTTACCTATACATGGTAACTATGTAAATTTTGTGATTGTTGTTGGCCTAATTTATAATGAATTATATAATCGGCATTTATTACAAACTAATTTGTTTCCTAAATTCGCGATGAAACCCGTTTTTAGATGCAAGAACAAGCTATAGTACCGTCTATGTAATACCTTTGGTGATGTTCCCGATTTCGACATATCTAGAATTCACAAAATTTATTTGTGTCATATTCAAAATGCTAGATAGAAAATTTTAACTCGTTACAAAGAACATTTTGACCATATGAAGAAAATGATGGTGGACAATCAGCGTTTGCAGAATATATTTTGAATAAATGTCACACCATTACTCAAGAAAGTATTTCACTTTTGGAACTCATTACGGAGAAATATCTAAGTAATTTAGGAGGAATGGAAATGTATAAGCGAAGAAACAGTAAATTCAGCTTCAGCTGAATGTAACCCTTTGTTTGCATTGATAACCTAAACAGTATTTAAATAAGTACATTTTGTTTCGTAATTTTGCTAATTCTGATGATGGCTATTTGGTAGCAGAAAGGACCTTAGTACTTCAATAGTATATTTAGTGGATGATATTTCTTATCTATTAGTGTTATAGTATATGGACAGTTGTGAACTCTTTGATGTATAGGTGCTCAACTTGGCTTAACAAAAAGCCCAACAACAAAGTTCAGAATGTTGAAACGGATACGTAGGGAAGAGTATGTGGCTTTTTCTCGACAGTCATGGTTTATTATTTTCCTGAAGCAATTCCAAATGGCTTTTCTGACGGGAATAGTGAAACCGAAATCAAATCTTCAAAAACGACATTATATTATCGAAACGCCCAAGCCCAGCTTTCTTAAATTTTATTTTCTATATATTGACTACACGTGAGAAAAATCTAAAATATTAGAAGAATAACATATCTCTGCCTCGCTCCTCTGGCTTCATTGGATGGTATAGGGGCTCCAGATGAGGCAGCGAAATGAAATTACCTTCATATGCAAAGCTGTGGACGGAACAGGCGGTTACTTCCAAAAGATTGTTGATATGAAGCAGAAGCAAAGGTCGTACCAAGGCAGATCCCTGTGAAACACCAGCGTTACTGGCCATTTTATCCGTCAACCACCACATGAAGCGATAAAGATGTGGCGGCAAACTTTGTTATTGGTTGGACTCTAGCTGTGAAAGGAAGCACACCAAGTTTATGGTAAAGGGTGAACAAGCTGCAAAAAATAGGTTATAATTCTGGCACATATTCCTTGAGAACGACAGGTAGAATTCCGTGTGGCTCCTTAGCCTATTTGGTATTGAGATCAAGCAGAATGCAACTAATTATGCGTTGACGAAAGACCACTTCAGGCATATGACAATCAATGGCAGCAATATTAAGCTGATCCTTCTCTCGCTGTGGTGTAGTAGGCAGTATGCCACCATCTTTGGTTAGTTTTGAAACGAAGAAAGGTGCGAAAATTGACTAGTTGAGGGTATAAAAGTTAACCTGAAAGCAGTTTTTACATAAGATTCCAAATTTGAGGCCTTTGTGACTCGAAAAACTTCTAAAATTTATCGAATATGGTGAAAACTATACATCTAAAGTTGAATCATTGTCCTGAAGAGAGACAGTTGTTTTCTATAATTTTCAAGGTTAACTATGATGATGGAATTCCTCCATTTTCATGTCATATAGATTTTGTGAGTTGACATTTTACAGACAAATAAGTGACATGATGACAGAATGGAAACAGTTCATATTGATTGTCCTTCAGTGAAACTATGGCAATGAGGAATTTCCTAAAAAAATCGGGATTTTCACCTTAAGTAAAATTTGTTGCCTTTGTGCCTTGAAAAGCTTTCACAATATAAGGATTAGGGTGGAAACTTTGAAGAATTAGTTGAAGCATTGCCAAGAAAAAGCTGTCATTTTTTATGCTTTTTAAGGTTGGCAATGATCATCTCTCCATTGAAACATACATAAGTGAGGAATTAAAGCATAGAAACGAACGATTCCATTATTGAGGACGGCAAAATTTGCATTACGATGATGATAATGTAGTTGTTAGTTCATAGAGAAATCAGAAACAAAGGGGAACTTATCAAGCAGAGTAATTAATAATGTTACAATCGCTCTCTAATTAGCTATGGATGGAATTAAATAGTCGATCGAATTAGATTTGATTCCGATTCATATATTATCGCATATCATTCGATAGGATTAAGCGATAAAACAAATTGCTGTAGTAGTACATTACAATAGCAATAGCTATGTTTCGATACTAAAACAAGTGAATCATAATGTGGTCTAGCCTAGAAGCTTACAATATTGTGCTAGTAACAATTTTCCATTCAATTTCACGGATGATCGATAAATTCATAATCTACTAAAATACACCTACAAATTCTAACTAGAGTCAAAATGTTGTTCACCGAATCGCTACGGATGAAAAGTACGCCTGTTCTTGTACGTGATCTTACCAAACTATAACGACAATATTCCCAATAACATCAAAAGTCTTCGAGACTGCTAAAACAAAAGTCAAAAATGAACTTATAATAGCATGCTAATCTAGAATTGCCGCTTGGATATGATATATGTTCTCATTTGTGTTTAGTTGATGCTATTGCACCCAAAAATAAACTAACAGATAGCCTACTAGCCTGGACTTATCGCTTGGAGCTGATAATATATGTTCTTTCATTTTCATTACATCGCTGGGGATTTTCCAAATTATGTTAAAAAGCATTATTTTTTACCTGCATGGCGATCGAACGAAAGTGCAAATTTTAGTGACCGGGCGAAAATGTATAAGCTAATTCAGGCCGTACCATATTTTAAAGGCTCTCTACTCAAGGTCAACTAAACTTCATGCTAATTAACAACGCATTTCTAGAGAGGGTCATACAGCCTACAAGACAGTTAGGCGATGAGGCATAATTGTCCCGTGCTGTTTTCGGATTCGATTAACATACAAAAACTAAACACCCTTCATCTGTACGCGGCGCGCTGGCCTATACGCCTGAGTGAGTCATGTGACACTAGCATCACGTGGTTGAGATGTTGGCCTCTAATAGAGTTGACTTTGAGTCACATATCCAAGGATATCTGAACAGTGCTCAAATTAAGAGAAGAAACAGTGAACAAAGCATTAACGGAACATCCAAGCCAGTGAAATATGCAGCAAACGTGGAACACTAATCTCTCTTTGACTTCAAACATCACTATTGTAGAACAATCTGGTAAGTACAACTAAAGCAGACACAATAAAATACTAGTCCGTTAATCTGAGATGAATAACGTTCTATTCATATATACAGTCACATTCCTAACAGTTTTTCATTTGTTTCCAACTTATTTTGCGCATTGTTTTCATGAAGTTACAGCGGTACGTTCAAAAGTTACAGTCTTGTTAGGTTTCCTTTTAACTGCATATCGGGAGCTTATTTTAATTTCCCTATTTTTCATGCGAAGATGTTCAGAAAAGGCATTGACTCGACAACTTTCAGAAACATTTCTATGCATTGTTGTTCACGTAAGCTTTACATACTATCGTTCGTGCACTTTTCCCAGGCAACAATCCCCTTTAATGCACGTCTGCGGTTGTTATACCAGTTTGTTGTATGCATACATAGCTTTGTGCATTGTTTCCATGTAAGTGAACTAACCAGTAACAACAGCACATTCACGAGTATTCCTATTAAGCCATCATACTCGTAAGACTGGCTTTTTATGAAACTGAACTTCAATCAATTGGAAAACAAAGAAATTGGTTATACCGTGTGAACGAAATTCGATGTGTCATATGTCTGTATCATAAGAAAAGGAAAAACGATAGAAGTAATCTGGAATAAGGTTTTCAAATGGGATTCAGTGAGGTAAATTTTGAGCTGAATTTGCATGATTTTTATTTGGGAACCGAAGTAATGATGCTGTAGAAACTTTTTGCGGAAACAACAATATTTCGGCACATTTGGAAGGGAATAGTTTTTTAAAGAAATTATTGGAGAAAAAAATTTGCTATCTTCTTCGGTTAAAAAGTTATAAGCAAATTAGTGAAAACAAGTTTATCTAAAATTCACAGAAGTCAAGTTTTAAACAAATAGCTTTTGGAAAGAAATATCAAAGTTGCATCTGTCAATAATTGAACATTATGGAATTAGTACACTTGAATCGATGACGACCAAAACCTATTTTTTTCCATACCTACCCCATAGAAAATTTTGCGAAATCGATAGTACCATAAAGTTGGGACTATGGCTAAAATTGGTTCAGTTAAAGTTTCAAAAGAACGCCGATTCAAATTTCAAGTGCATTATCTCCATACAACAGGATTTAATTGGGGTCATTGTGTATGAGAAGATCAAAATTCTGGGTCCCGACATTCTGTAACGTGGTTGAGCATGGACTGAGCCTGAAACTAACGCTAGAATCGAATTCCTTACCGTCAGAAAGGTATTATATCAGTGTTCTGTTGAAATCGATGAGGTCGACCAAAACCGATTTTCTTCCATACCTACCCCTAGGAAATTTTGCAAAAATTGATAATTCCAAAACACGGTATTCCATCAAGGTCGTTGTCGATAAGAAGACCATACATCCCTCGATGTCATCGATATTTCTTCGGAAACACAATTATATTTTGCATCCTGCATAGGAAATAAAATTGACCAAACTATTGTGCGAATACTCTTGAACTGTTTATAACCAACGAAACATACGAGTCGCGAAGACGGTAGTAGATAAAACCTCATCCACTCGGGTAGAATATCCAGTAACGTTATCATATTCAAAGGGTCCAGCGCCCCTGTTGGGAAAGTTCGCTGTCTAATTATTATAATCCTCGTCGAAGTTGCGTTCTCTGTTCTGCATTGAAGATGAAAGTACTTCCTGATGAGTTTTACGGTTGTTATTGACAATCTCGAACTATTCATCCTGGAATGGACTACCTGCAAAAACGAAATGCTAGGACAGGCGAGGATGTTATAATGAACAGTTTAATTTTGTAGGCGCATCACAAAAGGCAAAAATAGCGAACGTTCAGATGCGAATTGAAATTGTGCAATTGAAACATCAAATTGAAAGTCATTCTTTGTACTAGTTCCAGCTGGCTTTTGTTTCTCTTCTGTAATCCTTATTGTACGGTAACGCATTCATTGTTTAACGGACTATGCAAATTTGCCTTAATAACTTCCGTTTTTTTGTATGCGGAACTAGATGTTTAAAGAGTTTTTATTCGGTCGAGAATGTTTTTAATGCAGTTTGGGTCGTATTAATTCATAAACCACGCCCGATAAAAGCTCTCGCTAATTTTATAGACACATCCCGTGCTGGCTTTTTATATGTTTCGTTTGTTTCTGTGTACTTTCACTTGAATAATTCCAATTTTTCAGCCATTTTCAGATTCTTATTCATTTTGTACACATTCCGTTTGAATTGGGTGTACACGGTATTTGAATAAATACTAATCCACATCAGATATGACGCAGTCGGTAGAACAAGAAATGTGATAACTACATTCGGAAAGCCAATATACTGAAAGTACTGTTATAAGTATGTTTTATAGAAGGATGTTCGATGGCCGATACACTGCTAACGTTAAATACTAGTCAGTGACAAAGCTGTAACTTGCAACACAATGTAGTTCGATTTGTTACATTACTAACTGTGGTTATGTATAAATGTCTGCTGGAAAATAGAGCAGATCGAATTTCCAAAATCGTTAAGAAGCATAATAATTCTACTCATTTTTCCACACTTCGAAAACTATTTCAGTTTTGACAGTTATCAAAGATCATCTTCCTCTTCTCAGTTTAGAAGGTGCTTATAGCGTTCCCTGTTCTTGCGGTGAAGGCTACATTGGTGAAACAGGTCGTACGGTAGATACCCGTATGAGAGAACATGAGCGCTGCACAAGTCTTCGTGACACCAGTAGAGCTGCACTTGCGGAACACAAGTTTGATACTAATCCTCAAATCCTTGAAATACTTAAATCCTAGCCCGAGTCTCAAACTTCTATCAGCGCACATAGTCATACAACAGCTGGATCAAAATAGTCGAAGCGAGATTCAAGTCAAGAAGTTAGAATCTAACTGACCTTAGTGTGGGGAGTTTTTTTTATAATCTTGAATAACCACTCCTATTTGAGCAATATGTTTGGGGGTAGTAACTTTACCCAATAAGAGAGAGACTTGCCCTAGTCTAGTGAGCTGGATACGGAAGAACTATTCTATTTCTGTTGACAGGTACCTTAATTCTATGACCTTATTTACACTTCCTTGAATTTAGGTATGAATCCCCTCATCAACATGGATTCTTTCGAGGTCGAAGTACCGAAACAAATTTATTTTTATATCGTAATTTTTTAACCGAGAATATTGAGGATGGATTGCAAGTTGACGCAATTTACACGGATTTCAAAAAAGCTTTCGATCAAGTTTGTCATAAGATTCTTCTTTTAAAACTGAAAAATAACGGTATTATTGGACCACTTTTGTCCTGGTTAGAATCATATCTAACAAACAGAAATCAAAAAGTTGTTTTTAAAAATGGTTCATCTAGAACAATTTTAGCTACTTCTGGGGTTCCTCAGGGGAGTCACCTAGGTCCGATACTTTTCTCACTCTTTATTAATGATCTGCCTTTCTTTTTTAAGTTTGCTAAATTTTTACTCTTTGCTGATGACCTTAAACTATTTATATGTATTAAAACAATATGCGATTGCATGAATTTACAAACTGATTTACGCGGGTTGGAAGAATGGTGCATAAAAAATAAAATGAGTCTAAATATATCTAAATGTAAGATAATTACTTTTTCAAAAAAATATGCAGATATTGTCTTCGATTATAGTTTACACGGTGAGTATTTGGATCGAGTTAATCACATTTCAGATCTAGGAATTATATTCAACTTTCGATTTTCATATTGAAAACATTTTGGAGCGAGCATTTCGAATATGTGGTTTTTTAAAAAGACAAACAAAGGAATTCAATAATATTAACAATATTATAATTCTTTTTAATTCATTGGTTTGCCCAATTATTGAATACTGCGGTATTATTTGGAATCCTTATCAAACAGTTTATATACACCGAATCGAGAGAGTACAACGCAAATTTGTAAATTACCTATTATTCAAACTTGGATTAAATAAAAAAAATTACTCTTATGAGCAACGTTTAACTTTAGTAGGCTTAAATGAATTGAGCAATAGACGCCGCAATTACTTCATTTATTTTGGTTATAAAGTGTTCCGCAATATTATTGATTCACCAGACATATTGTCGCTTTTTAATCTTCGAATACCCGGCTATGCCACAAGATCCAAACACCTTTTCTGGTTAACTTACCATCGTACTCTTTACGGCTACAATATGCCTTTAAATGAATTGTGCAAAATCCTAAATAACTTGCCTGAGCACATTGACATATTTCAAATTTCTCTTCTCGAACTAAAAAGACTACTCTCTAATTTGTAATTAAAATTTAAATAGTAATATTATTATAAAAATACGTTCATCCTTCCTATTTTATATTTCTTTTCCTTTTATCACATATTTGCATATTATATTATTACATATTGTACTGTATTCTATTTATTATTTGGGCATGTCCTGTAAATAAATAAATAAATAAATAAATAAAATGCAAATTGTATCAAGTTGATATACTAATTACATGTTGGATTAGAAACGACTGCGTCCTGCATGTCTTATGTTATGGTGCCGTGAATAGCTTGTAACTTCTAAGGAAAATACAGAGTAAAAACCTTTGTTTAAACCATAGCAAGTGATCAACCTGCCGTTACAAATTAAATCATAAACATATGTATTAACTATCAATATATTGTAAGGCAGATTTGAAGAACTATGTTAATTCATGATGGGATGGTCCTACTAAGAAATGAACTCATATACTTGACTTGTCCGTAATAAAAAT
This sequence comes from Endomychus coccineus, assembly GCA_958510875.1. Lineage (NCBI taxonomy): Eukaryota > Metazoa > Arthropoda > Insecta > Coleoptera > Endomychidae > Endomychus > Endomychus coccineus. The sequence goes on from OY294068.1 coordinate 199,177,568, forward strand.
CAACAAAGAATATCCTATTTCTATTTATGTTCATGGGTGTTCTGAGAACGAGCTTGAATTTAAGCAACTTGTTTGATGTCTAAATGAATCCTAATTGATAATTTAGGCAGCATTGCTACAGCGTGTTAATTGATATAGTCGAACAGAAGACAGATATTTGACAGGTGAAAGAAATAGTCAAAAATATTCAATGTCAAATACAGTGATTATATGGCATTTAATAGATACGAATCCATTGCTGTTTCACATTCAGTAGGGTAATGGATGTTCTAGATGTTTCCAAGTAAAAATCAGAAATTATTCCGTTCCAACCAAAGGCAAAGCCTAGTGTTTGGACTTGTATGTGATAACGGCGATTGAATAAGTTTTTATCGTATTCAGAACTAATCTAGATATATATACGATTGAATGGAAGCAAATAAAGCATCCATACATATATATAAATAGTCCGCATTCATCTCAATTTGATATTCATTTACAGGATATGATACCGTGAATGTGTGTTTTGATCCAATTTATCTCACATAGCTCCAGCCACGAACGTTTCAACAATGTAAATCAAAGCATTCTGGCATTAATCAGGATGTACAGCCAGGTCATCGGAAACTTACAAAAGCAACACTGTGCTTGCGAAATTAGAGATAAAATAGATCTGAGGTTTCAACTTATTAGGTTTGTGTGTATCGAAACATCTTAAACTGGCACTACTAAAATGCTATCTGCCGACTGGCCTTGTCATATACGACATCAAAAGGTCTCCTAGGAGACAAAGTGCTCGCTAAATTGGAATTTCGATGGTTAAAAGCTTAACTTTACTGCCTACAGAGAACGTATTATTTAATAAATTAGCGATCTCGTACCTTTGTCTCAAATAGATCCCTTCTATTTATGGCTTCTCCGATAGCATAGCTTTTGAAATGCCATTTCCACACAGGTCGATATCGAATTCGAGACATTTGTTTGTCATATTAGTACAATATCGTGAGTGGAAACTGGAAGATTACTAAGTTCACGGTATTATCTGTGTGGTAATCAATTAGACCAAAACGGAAGACCTATCGAGATACTGATGCACTTATACAGGTCGAAAAACATTATATTTTGAGAATGTTTGCAGCAAATCCCATTTTGGATCCATAAAACACACAATTAGGCGCATTCTGCTCAATTTCAATACCAAAAGGGGTATGGGGCCAGATCGATTCCCACTTGTCGATCCTAAGTAATGGGCGCCTGAATTAACACCAGTTTCCTGCAGATTGTTTACCCTTTCATACAAACTTGGTGTGTTTCCTGCCAGCTGGAAGACAGCTAGAGTCCGAACGATTGCGAAAAAGACCCTCCCTAATAACTATAGAAAACCATTAATGATCTCATTCAATACCTAGAGAGCTCCAAATTCGTGAATGACCGGCAATATGGCTTTCCTCAGCAGATATTAATAGGAGACCTGCTTGCCTAACACATGTATGGCAGAAAGCTATTGAAAAATATGGGCAATCTCTAGCTGTAGCATTTTTTTTTAAGCTTTTGCATATAGCTTTTATCGCGGGCTTTGAGCGCGGCGACCGAATCAAGAAATTCCGTAACGTAAAATAATGTAAGACCTAAACACCTAACACGTGTCAAATCAATTAATTAATTTGAAGTTTCTAAAAGTGAGAAATTTCGCTATTTTATACGAATGTTATAACACTCTAGCGCTTTAGACTCCGGGATTTTCACGTAGCCTATCGGAATTAGAAGGTTCGAATTATCTAAAAACATAATTGCATGAACTCCAGACGTCCTCTGTAATTAGCTACGAACGAAATCATTTTGACATATGCCTCTGAGAGCTCGCTACGCGTCAGTTTGAGTTTATACGTTAGACGCGCGTAGCAGAGACCTGAGAGTATCTGTTTCTATTAAGCTATTGCATATATTGCATATAGCTTTTATCGCGGGCTTTGAGCGCGGCGACCGAATCAAGAAATTCCGTAACGAAAAATAACAGGAACTCGTTTATGTTGCGCTCTCTCGGGTGACTAATATTGAAAACTTGTATATCACGACAAAAAACGATAATTCTACATTCACGTTTTATAATAATCGAAGGCAAGCTGCATCGACTGCATGTTTGTTGCAAAAATTCAAAAGACTGCCTTTAAATAGTGTTCAGACGACAGCTCAAAGTGTCTTAGATTTCATTAGTAATAGAAATGGTATTTCAATAATGACTTTCAATTGCCAAAGTCTAAATAGTCACAAATACAATTTACAAGATTCAGTTACAAGACAAACGAATGTGTTACTTCTTACCGAAACTTGCATGGCGCATGATAATCCGATTGAAATACCTAATTTCAATTGTATTGTTCAATTCAAACGAAATACTGTTCCAAAAGGTGGGGTAGCTATTTACCAAAATAATAATAATGTTACTAATATTATGACTCCGAATATTGAAATACATATTGTACACGTTAGCGATGTTAATGTTAGGCGCTCATTTGTTGGAGATATTTGTGCGTGCTTATGCAAACTTAGAAATGGCCTACACATAGTCATGGTAGCAATTTATATTTCTCCGAATCCAAAATTGGACGAGGTAGAGCATTTTATTCATCGCACTTTACTGGAGTACACTGAGGAAGGGTCGAAAATACTTGGTACAAATGGTAATAAATTTCCACTTATCTTGGCTGGCGATTTCAACATCAACTTCGCTGATAAAAAATCAGAGCGGTTGACAACTTTTCTTTCGGAAAAATTGAATTTGAAAATGAATAATGATCCACAAGAATCCACAACAAAATATGGGACCACCATTGACGCGGTATTTTCCAGATATTTAGAGGATATCAAGTCTCAAACTTATGTCTCTTATTTCAGTTATTCAGTTATAAACCTATAGTTTCAATGATAACAAATTCCTGAATCACCTACATGTATTGTAAGATAATAAAAATATTTTAAACGATATTAACTTCTCATTTATTCAATAAAAGAAAAAAATTTGTTTTCTTATCGGTCACCACGCTCAAAAGTAACTTGAATTAAGAATTAAGAAAAAACTCGAATTAAAATATCAAAAAAAAAAAAATACTGCATAAATTTAAAAAAATAAATAATTATAATTGCATAAGTTGAGAAAAAATGCTATGCAATAGCTTTACCGCGGCAGTCCCCGAGTGCCACACGTATCTTTTTTTTTTTTTGTTCATCAGTCTTATCAACCTCAAAGGTTATTAAAGACGGAAAGAAAAATAAAATAACAATGAAGTAAATCAACAGAGTTCACAAATGAATAGAACTAAAATGTCATTCATGATTTTGATGTCTGTGAGGAATGCTGTAAATTTTCCCATGTAACATTCTGCGTTCAGCATTATTTTGATTGATTGTGGGATCTGGTGTTTGCGTCTCTCGGTGCTATATTTCGGACATTCTTGTAAGATATGTATGACGGATAATTGGGCATGGCATACTTCGCATATTGGTGGATCGCTATTGGTTATGAGATATCCATGGGTGATTCGGGTATGACCTATTCTCAATCTGGTGAGGACGAGCTGATCCTTTCTCTTATTGGGATATGATTGTCATGAGGTGACACGTTCCTTCACTCTGAGGAGTTTGGAGTTGGTGTCATAGCGTTGGATATCTCCAAAACATGTGACCAAGTCTGGCACCAAAGCCTTATAGGGGAAATTCTGTAAAAAAATTTGCCGCCTAAACTTTTTCGCTTACTGTTAAGTTTCCTCTCAGATAAATCACCAAATGTGGTGGTCGACGGAGTATCCTCCGATACAATGGCTCCCAAGGCTGGTGTTCCACAGGGATCTATGTTGGAAGTCACCATCTGCCCAGTCCACAGCCTTGTACATGTTGGTACACTTCATACCAGTTTCTCATCTAGAGTCCCTATATCATCCATTAAAGCCAGAGAAGCGAAACAGACACAGGTTGATGCAAGTGATGAAGATCTGGCGATGATTTTGAGATGACGATCTAACAATCCAGTAGAGTTTAATGGAACCAACACTCAAACTTGCATCTTCTCCAGGAAAGCGGAACCCACAATACCTAATATGATGATGTCAGGTACAGTTATTCTTATGAAGTCTTCCAAATTGACGCTCGGGATCACCACCATCAGCACCTCCCCGTGGGGTAATCATGTGAGGTCCATTGCAAAAACTGTTTCATAAAAACCTTGTTCTTTTGCTCCATTCCAATAGCTACTTTACATCTCAATAGCTCCTCACAAACTACAAAGCACAGATTCGACCTGTCCTGCAATAATGTTCACATGGTTGGAGTTTGGTTACCAAACATACGCTGAAACTTTTGGACAGCTATTCGCCTGACTGATGATGTTGCATTCATGAATTCATTGACCTCTCTAGAACATCGTGGAAGAAAAGGCATTCTCTACCTCTCCTATAGATATTTCCATGATCGGTGTTCATCAGAAATCTCGTCTGTTGTCCCATAATGAGATACCAGATAGGAGGACTAGACGAACTCAAGCTAGTCACCCCTCCGTTGTCAAACAAGAGACCTTTCGAACTCTGTACCTCGTGAGGTGTTTCCCCATGCCAATAACCTCCAAATCTTCAAGGAACAGTATTCCACCGCTGGCTCACACGATGTTCATCAAACATTATAGGTTTTTTTCTCTTTTCAAAATTATATCAGATGTAACGTTGACAGGTAACAATTTGAAACGTCAAATACACTCCAATAAACAAGGAATGATGTTAAGAAGTACGTAGAAATTTGCAAATGTTCAATTGATTTGTGTGACCGAATCGTACGCAAAGACGAAAATATAATGAACCTAAGTATTATAATATTACTTACTTCCCAAAAATATACATATAATGAAATAGTTTTTCAATTTCCTGATGATGTAGCAGATCTGTAATTCATCCAAGAGATACTGCATCACAAACAGTGGTTAATGAGTAGTGCTTTTACAATTTAATCAGACCTAAGTCTCATAGAATGGTGCCTGCAATGATGTGACGTTATCCACTTCTTGGGAAATAAATAACCCATGTGCCAGGTCTGAATTCAGGATTAAGTTTTGTATATTACATGTATTAGAAGTCGGCGAGTCTCGTGAAAGGATCAAGCATAATTCTAGGGACGCGTTTCAACTCCCGAATCCTTCCGCCTCATTGTGTGCGTCCTGTCTCTCCAGCCTGTTGAATTGCGCGCCTTTCTATACTGGCTTCCGGTGGAGCACTGCTTATACACATCCACAGTATAAATTCGTGTGTTCCAACCATCTCTTTTCTAAGGCCAACAATTTGAAACACTTTATACGGTTCTATTTTAGCTAATATTACTACCAAATTCAGGGATTGTGTAGAATAAAATCATCCTTATTGTCTAGTCAGTTATAGTCTTTTGTCGTATTCCATGAACACTTAGTAGAAGAGTCTGCAGTATTAACGTTTCTAGAGATCATTCATACATAATACTAAAGTTTATAGTTGCCTCAAAGCAGAATGAATAAGTTGCCTTGATTCCCATGGCCTTAAAAGAAAATGATAAGCGCTATAGAATAAAATTGCATCGCTAAACACAGGATAGCAAATCAGAATTATTTGCATTATTACGAATTTGTGGATTAGAATTATGTAAGCCTTTGCACATGTTGTTCAATGTACCTTTGAGAGACGGAATATTTCCTGAGTACTGGAAAGTATGTTATCACACCATTTTAAAATTTGGAGATAAGTCAAATATGAAAAATTATAGAGGTACATCAAGGGAGCTTGAATTAATACACTATAAAAGGGTTCACACTGTGTCACTATTAATAACGAATAATCGCCCCTATCCACTAAGATACTAAGAACTTTTTGGCTACCAAGTGGGCATCATCAGTAAAAGAATCGTCTTTGATAGTTGATTGTATTTAATTTAACATCATGAAATGTTCTGCTAGATTATAAATTTTAATGTTGGAATTACAGTTATTACTTTTTTAGGAATCATATGTAGAGGTGAAGAAGTTATTTATTTTCATTGTCTACAAGTACCTAGATTAATCATATGTTATATAGATAGATCGTTTATTCGTTCAAGTTTACAGATATGCTCTCAAGTGGAGTGGAACACGTCAGATAACAGTTAAATAGTTGAAATATAATACTGCAATAAGATGAAATATTCAATAATTAAAATTAGTGAAACTATTCCACAGATATGCATTAGCATACTTTATGGAACATGAGAAACATTTCAAAGAATATCCATATGGGGATCAGTTAAATAATCATTAAGCGTATATTATGCTTTATGAATGAGAATGAGTATTTTCAAGATTACAGTAGGTAGTTCTTGGAGTGATGAAAGCAATTTATTGAATATTTTCATGATAGTGAACTCAAAGTTTTTTTGTAGATAAAGCCCTCAGAACTTACACTATTGTACCACAATATTCTCCGATGACATTCCTATCCGTAACTTAGTAGATGTATAATAATAATAATAATAATAATAATAATATAATAATAATAATAATAATAATAATAATAATAATAAATTCGGAACAATTGTCTACATGTGAATTTGTATCCTATTTTACTATTCTACGCAAACATTTGAAATGAATTAACACCCAGACCACGCCGAACCCATAGAGATATGTTTGAAATTGATTCATCGATTGTCCATCATACGTCGTTCATAAATGTTCTTATTCTGGTTTCTTGAAAGCGTCTAATCCAGTGGCAAAGGTGTGACATATTTTATTGATAAATATCGCCGACAATTCTCCAGTTGAGAGAGTTAAGCGAAGATGGCGACGTCTAATTGATATAAATTGTGGAGAGAATAGTCTATTTTCCGAGAGAAATTCATTGCCGAGTGACCACAACAGACTCATAGCTTATAGGTGAAGCTCGGTAGCTTGCGAAAATCGAAGGGATGAACGTCGTAATCCGCCGACGTGATAATCCCGGATTACTTTAATGTTTAACGAAGCCCTACTTTATTCAATAAACTCCCAGTAGATACTTCTAACTTTTACAGTCTAATTCTCTAATGAATTATTTACGATATCAATTACGTCGCGCAAAGAAAACTAAACGAAACAAATGCAGAAGACACGTTTCCGAACCTGTCAATGTACAATTCCGTTCCAATCAACTATAGATAACAGTCGAGACTGATAATGTTGACTGTCTCTTCATTTTATACGTTCTGTATGTAAACTTGTAAATATTCAAATGTTGTTGATGAGATCCCAGAATTATACGAATAACATTCCATTCCACAGTAAACATCTGACAAAGAATAGGTAAACTAAAAGAAGCTGAACTTTAGAAAGGAAAACAAATAATTAGAGTGAACACAGTTTACTCTGATGATGACTGATATGACTTTAAGATGATAAGGGTGATTGTTCCTAACTTATAGTGAGGCATCAAGTAACTTCGAGTACTTAATTATTACCAGTTAATTCAAATTCAAAGGAAAATGACGCTTCTAACAAGTTATATTGACCTAGTCAACAGCTCAGTCATATAATAATGAAAAATTAATTTACGTACATCTACCATGCCTTGAAATGCAAAATAATAGTTTTTTTGAATTTATTGAGTGAGACAGATTGTTCGATTTCTTTCGGAAGGTATTTCTATCAAGCCTTTATGAAACAAAGAATTCATTGCTCTAGGATAATTATTTCTTTGATTTCCTTCTGATAAGATAGTTGTGTGTTTCATTTTGGAATACAATGGAATCGTTGAAGTAAGGGGGAGTAGCTCCAGATAGAATTTTGAATATGATGTGATATCCCTAAGAGATTCATCCCAAATTAGCTAACTCTGAATATTCTATTTTCTTATGTCATGATAATGTTTATTGAATTTTATTTGTATTATAGCACAACAAATAATGAGTCGACAAGGTTCCGACCGTGAGTGTATGACATGAGTATCATTGCCAGCACGTACCTTCGCCGAACTATAGCATGGTTTATTATTAGAGAAATAAAACTTTTCCTTCAAAATAGATATTTAAGTATATCAGACGATAGTAAGAATTAAGTGGATTAAGTTCATTATGTTCAGTCAGTTCAATGGACAGTTAGTTAGTTCTCAGTCAGTCCAAGTTAATATAAGGAAGTACGTTACTGCCAGCCCTTCCAACAGTTATAATAATGAAAACCATTGAAAAATAATACAATCTATCTTTAACAGTAGGCCATTAATATGCCTGAAGCGTGAATTTAATATAGGTGAGTGAATTTTTGCATAGTTGAAATACTATTCTCATCGAGTAATGCAGGTACACTATAAACAAAATGGAGTTGTATTATTGTTTTGTAAATGGTTATTGAAGTTTGGAAAGCTAGGTAAAGTACTAGTAATTCTTGTAAAGCAGAATATTTATATTTATCATATAAAGATCTTGAACGTTTTCTAAAACTCAAAGTATTAAAAACTATAATTCAAAAGAATTTCACTCTCGATACTTTCAACATTAAAATCAATATTTAGCATATTTTATTGATCTTTTCATATTCATATTTGGTTAATTCGATCATGACTTACGTTTTGTTAACAATTAGTTTGAGCTTATTAATGAGAAATTCTAGTGATTTTCCTCGAGGTCAAATTGATTTTTCCCGCAGTTCTAAACAGATTAAGGCCTCTAGCAGTAACTAAAATATTATCAGCAAAAAAATTGAGGAATTCACTCCATGTGGTGGTTGACGGAGCATCCTCCGACACAAGGGCTATCAACGCTAGTATTCCACAGGTATCTGTCTTGGCACCAACTTTGTTCCTGTTCCATATAAACGACCTGCTGGAAGTAATCACCTGTCCCGTCCACAGATTTGCAGATGATAATACACCTCATACCGCTTTTTCATCTAGAGCCCCTATACCATCCAATGAAACCAGAGAAGCGAGACAGAGACATGTTGACGCAATTAATGGAGAACTGGCAAATATTCTGAAATGGGGATCTGATAATCAACTAAAACTCAAGTTTGCGTCTTCTCCAGGAAGGCTGATCCCACAATCCGTAATATGATGATATCAGGTACAACTAATTTCAATAAGGTGTAGAACGAACGGGTGGTGTCCCAAAACGCAGCCTTCTGGGACACCTGAGGTCACCTGTCTCATGTCAGAAATGACATTTGCAATCTTCGTTCGTTGTTCTCTTTTTAGGGTAGGCTCCACCTCGAGGCCTACCAGCTTCCCCTCGCCCACTGAATACCCCTCGGGACTCTCTCAAGAGGAGCCCGATGCGATACATGCCTTGTCCAATGCGTTGAACAAGGTCAAGGCTAAATGGCTCAACATTTGTGGGACCAAAAAGAAACGACGTTGGACGATGAGGATAGCTACACTCCTTCCCACATGCATTTCATCTTAATACGAATGTACATTGGTGAATAAATGTTCAATCTACATATCCATACGCATTCGGAATGGATGAAATTATCCAATATAGCATGTGTTGCTGAACTCACACAACGTATATCCGATGAAAATGATTAATATCCCGGTTCCTATATTGGACAAGTTGACACATTACTTCAGACAAATATCGGAATATTAATAATACGAATGCAACAGTTCGGAATTTTGAAACAAACAGCTAGTGCATTGAGAACACCCGACACTTGGCATTTAACAAGCAGCTTCCAATTTGGACGTACTATATTGGGATTCAGTGCGAGATCGTACAGTCGGTCTGGGAGTGAAACACATTGCGGTTAGCTATATTTGCGTATGGTGGCATGCGTTTGTTTATTAGCGTATTATTTAGTGGGTACATCCACCTATTACACTCCATATATTATCAATCTGTGGTCTCATACATCTCGGTTAATTCGCGTTATAATTAACTAATTACTAACCGAGATATCTGATATTTCAACTTATTGACCGAAGAATTGATGATAACATTCTACTGTGTCATTATTAACGACACGTCTAGTCATAACAACCAATTTTGGTGAGCATTCTGTAAAATCAATGATCGAATATTCTATGATGGCCGCTGTCAGTTGAATGTCATAATGCGTCATGTAAGATCATTTCATGGCAGCATTGCTACGACTTCCTCGATTACGAATTCACTAAAATAGCACATTATCAGTCAGAATGCGAAAAGTACTCTGGATTGTGACGTCATGATGTAGCTCACTATGTCTCGAAGATGATAAAATGGCGGAAGACCTGCTCTTCGGATGTCCAGCTGCGGAAGAATCTGATCTGAGATCACGAGCCTGGTGAAAAGACTGAAGTTTGCAGGGAGAACTAACATTAGAACAATAATAATAAACCACATGGTCGTCGTGGGAGGATTGATGTTCGGCCAATGTACAAGAGCTCTGAACCTGGTAATAGCATGGACGGATTCAGAGGGACTGGATATTAGTCCTACAGGGCCATCATAGTAGCATTCACACGTGAACGCAAATTAGAGAACTTGGGACCTCTGGAGATCCGAGAAGGAACTGTACAGATAAAAGGGGAAGTCAAATATCTCGAGGTGACACTAGACTCGAAACTGACTTGGAACCAACATCTGGGGAAAGTAATTAAAAAAGCGGAAACCTCTTTATTTCTGGCCAGACGCTCCTTCCGGTACAGATTATACAACATGGTGGTTGAACCAGCAATAACATAAACCTCTTTGGTATGGTGGCCTGAAACACAACAAGGAGGGACCACGATAAGACTAATTGAGGTACAGACTTACATGTCATGGGATCACAGGGGCCATAAAATCAACGCCCACTGCAGCAATGGAATTACCTCCCACCAATTGGTGATCCAAGGCTTGGATGCTGCCTTCAGTATACAAAATACACTGGAGAATGTTCATGACGTCGTGGAAATCGTGACCAAGGACGTGTTAGGCATGAGAATAGATAACATTCCGGAGCGATACTCTTTTAATCACACATTGGATAGGAACATACAAACATGGGCGACATTCCGCAGGGAAAAATCTGTTATACAGACGGGTTTAAGACTGAAAAAGGTGTAGGTGTATAATCGAGAAACCCAAAGACTGGCTGCAGCTATTCATTGGGTGAACACATCTCTGTCTTCCAAGCAGAGGTATATGCAATCCTCCAATGCGTGAAGGAAAACAATCGGAGAGCCATCGAAGATGAGCAGATCCACTGCCTGGACTGGTCTCTCACAGTAGACTATGAGAACCAGAGGCTCATAACCTCTCCATAAAGGGTTCACTTGACCTCCGCAGAAGGAAAAATTTACAAGAAACATGAGCCTTGACCGTCGACTAAGATATTTTTCCACTCTTCCATGGCCAATTGAATAACGTTTCATCCACTGATAAACTCGAGTCACTAGTAGCGTATTTTCATCGAACTGTACCTCAATATTTCCTGAGCCAAGAACTAGATAGCTGAGCTTCTTGCTCAGTCGTGATGCTACTGTTCAAGACTACAGTTGAGCAACGTTGCCAATGGAACCAACAATTCTCGCCACTCCAGAGTTTAACAAGACTCTTCACTAAACAAACCATTTTATGTAAAAATTAGAAAACATCTCCAATGAACAATTTGACTCGTCACATTTTAAAGAGTAAGGAATAAAAATAAAACGTAAATGGTAAAGGCCAGGCAGGAACAATACTTCACAATTAAAGCACCTACATTCGTAAATACAGAATATCGGTTATCGGCTTGATTTATTTTTCCTACAATTCGAGAGTGCAACCGTTATTTACTGGAATATTCTACCTTTTCCGGAGCTTTATCGCAAAATTCAGACACAGAAATAACCTTCCGAATATATATATTACCCGTTGAATGTTCATTCGGTAATTAAACATTAACTAGGGTTTATTATACAGTTGTACCAGCTGCTACAATGTGACACATTACACCAACCACTAGCTCGCTTTATTTGTCGTAAATGTTCATTTGACGAGTTTAATATTCGTATATCTATAATAACGACATTACGAATTTCATTTCGTTCTGTTTGTGTACTTTCATAGATAACCTTGAATGTATTGTTTCACAGATGGATCCATAATTATATTCTATGAAGCCAGGGAGAAAAGGTAGTGACACCTATGATTTCGTTTTCTCCCAATCATTCGGCAAATTGATTGAATATAATCTATAATGTCCGTTGATGTGTACCAGCGGGGGAATGTTAGGAGAGAAATTCCTATTAATTGCCTGTGGTGGAATAACAGACAAGATTACCGAAAAGCACGGTGCGTAGGAAAAGGGAAATCACACATCAAACCAGAAAAGAAAAGTTTCAGTATATTATGTTTGGAGCCGGAGTCCATAAATGTGGATAGTACACCAGGACTGTTCTTCGTAGATGATGCGGAGGTCCTGGAATGTGAAATAGCTTTTGGCACTGTATAGAAAACCAAGTTTCTGTGGAGCATATACCGCAAAGGACCTCACTTAATGACCCCATGAGAGGAGGGTGCTGTTAGTGGTGATTCTGAGCATGAATATGGAAGACTTGATAGGAATTATTGTAACTGACGTCATCATATTAGAGAGGCCAAGTGCTGTGGTGGCGTCAAATGTGGGGAGTACTGAGTGTGCTTTATGGAGATTTCAAGGAGTCAATATACACTTGCGTATCCGGATTATCCAGGAATGTCTGTATGTGTTGGTGCGGGTGGATGCGAAAGGAAGTATCAAACTATAATAACCAGACTTAAATTGAACCATGGAAGTTCCCGTTTACATTCAGCCAACATTTGGTATTAGAGAAAATGCAAATTGCTCTTGTGATAACACAACTATTGGAGATCTTAATCATATATTTTTTGGCTGTCATATTTACGGAAATAAAAGACGCACCCACAATAAAAAATTATGAGAGCTAGGCGTCATGTATCTGAACAACATCGTAAATCTTTTAAATCACAACGACATCAAAATATATAACATAATTTTCCAGTACATAATACAAAAAGAGGAGAATTCACGGTATCGACTCTCTCTCTATACTGTCGTTAGTCATAATCTTAGGTTGAAACTAACTCTAGATTCGAATTTATCATCAAAAGTATCTCTCTCAAGCTGACTATCGCACCCCAAAACAATGTACTTCCTATTTTCACCACCATAAAGAGGTTTACTTTACATTTAGATCAATTACAATGCATTCCTTATACTACATAGCGAGGGAAGTAAAAATATCCGTAGCTCTAATCTGTGAGCTGATAAAGAACCTTCCGTAACATTAAATGCTATTCACAATGACTTTTAACGTTGAAAATCGGCTTGTATTTCCAGCCTTAAGGCACTATGCATATTTTATTTCATAATGGACGACTGGCACTGGAGTTATATAGATGGGATATTATACAAAGCATTGTGGAGGAGTAAGTTAGCTGTGTATGTGTATACGTATTTATGCTTGCATTAACTATAGAGGCTTTTGAAAGCATTCACATTTTTTTAATAACATTAGGACACTTTACTTCGTGCGCCTGGAAAGCTAGTCCAATTAAAGTAATCTTGTTAACCTCTCACATACATGGCCTCTCGGATAATTCTACGATCCCATTTTTCTCTCTGTCTCTTTCTCTCCCGATATATCTTAGGAAGGCCATGATATCTCAAGAATCGAATCAAAATGATTGGTTCATTATGGACAAACAACGGGAGGCGTTAGATTCACTTTTCCGCATTCATTTTACTGTCTTTTCAGTATCCGGTTCGAGACAAAATTGTCGAATTATATCACACCAACTGAAGCAGAATGCGCGTGCTGTCAGGTCCAAAAGACCAAACGTCATCATTACCCAGAGGGAGGACTGGGAGAACAAGGACTCTGGACCATCTCCACAAGCGGGACTCGTGTGATTCACAATGAATCTAAGACTGGCTAATCTAGCAGAGCCAGAAGGGAGCTTTCAGTTCCTCTAGGTGCTATCGCGACCGTTTTCCAGGCAGTGGCCCGTGCAAACCAGACTTGTACCCTGAAAAACCTGAGACTAAGCTACCGAGTTTCATAACTGCATTGACAGCCGAATGACTCCTAGGCTTGTAGGGAGACCATTGGATAGTTGACTTCCGCGGATAGCTAAAATTGGAAAATCTTGGCTTCAGGATGGATTCCGAGTTACAATATCACGACAGGGGACCCTGGTTGAATTAGCCAGGAGGAACAATCCTTCGGTAATATGACTACTCACTCACTCTGGCATTTGAGTAAACGAAGTGGCCAAGGTGATTTTGGTAGCCATGTCTTTGCAAAATGTCTGCATATAACACAATCTTGAAAAATTGCAGCTAACCATCCTTCAACTGGTCGGGTTCAATTTCCATCTGAGCCAATACGTGTAATGAAAAATTGTACCGGACAGCGAAATCTGCGTCCTTCAATTCAAACAGTAGTTGCATTTTATAGGGATACATTCTTACGATTTTTCGTAAAATTTTCCAAAACAATCACGTATGGCTATTGCATTTGTTTTGATATCGCATTCACACTACTGATTGCTAGCGGATCAGTATTGCCTACATTTTGATTTTCCTGAAGAACTTCTGCAACTTGAATTTCACTGATTCCAGGTCTTCCTGATCTCGGAAGGTCCTTTACAAACCCTCCCTGTTCTTTCAAATTTGCTATCAAAGTACCTACGATACGCCTTCACTTGGTACTGCCCTGCTCTCAAACCCATTTTCGTACGAAATCTTCGTAATCGAGTAGTGTAATTTCTAACGCCTTCATAATCACATTGCACTGAACCAATTGTTGTTTGCAGATCTATGTTCGAATTGTTACGCGAGTTTTATTTTGAGAACAATTCTCTAAATCATGATTATTTGTTTTGACCCTTGTATCAATAGTTATCACAACGATTCTTCTGTTTTCCATAGATACACTGAAATCCAATTATTGGAACAACATATGTGTTTTACAAGGTTCTATACTATCAATCAAAAAGGGGAAGGTCAAGTCCGGAGCTCTTAGACAGCTTTATTGGGTCCATTGTGCGCCCCTTAATATGTAACGGGTTGCGTTACCAGTTCTCTTTTAAAGAAATCTGTAAAGAACAGATTAGATTTCTTTCCGACTGGGAAACTTGTCTTATAAATCTCAGAGACATCTTTACGTTCATTAGCATCGATTATTGAATTTAGTCTCCGCATGCTCGATAGCGTGGAGTGGGGTAGGTTTGATAACGAAAGTCGAAGAGAACTCATTGTCGTGTGAAACTTAAACTAGGTAAGTCGAGTTTTCATAATCCGTTGATTTTGAATTCATTTCCTTAATTTTTGCTGTTGAAATTTTACTCACATCAGATACCATATAATTTGATTTGGATTTGTAACTAGACTACTAGATGTTAGGTACCTGGTTGTGATTTTATTTCAACAGAGTTGTGCTCGACATGCCTAGTGTTTCCACACAATCAATTTTGCGTTTAGCATGATTCCATGATTATCTTTTTCATCATTACAGGGATTATTGTCATAGTTGTATGAAATCATTCTAACGAGACGTTGGCAGTTTATTCCGACGATATTTAATTCCCATCTTTGTAGTTAACCCCACAAATTGTGCACATGGTATTTGCGCGATTTTGAAAATCGCCATTTGTAATCCTAGTACAAAGTACATAGGATGGTCTTATTAGACAAAACGTGCAGTAAAAGTTGATAAGGGTTAGCACAAAACAAGTAGGTAACCTAATTACTGCTTATTGGGTATACATATATATATTACGCCTGTCACGCTCGTTCAGAGTTAATACAATTTACATTTTTAATCCAATTGTGCATTTCAATTCAAGCAATTCAGATTTATGCTAGTTGAAAAATTTTCAACATTTCAATTATTATTCTTTTAGATACAATTTAACTATTATTCTTTCAGTCACATTTAATTATTGCTAATTTAAGTATCAATTGTAATAAATTAATTCTTTCCCATCAAATTTAGATTGTTGTCAAAATTGATATCCCTTTAAGATCTCAATTGTGTAATACAGTGTTTTACAATTTGGAGAGACAACATAATCAGTTGTGAATCGCATGGTTGTTCCGATTGATTGTGTCGCTCTTTCCTTTGGACTTAGGTCAGATACTGTTCGTATTTTGAATTTACAGGGTAAAAACAACTGAGGGGCCTCTCTTCTTTTTCCCGAGACGGTTTAGTGAATATCCTGGCCGGACCGATGTCCATCTCCATCAAGTTCCAAGGAGGGTAACATCTTTAGTTTGAATAACCACATTTTCACCTCTCTATTTGTGTTATCCAACTGAATTTGTATTTCATTTTTTTAACAAAATCAATTAGAGGTACACATTTACTTTATAATTGTTCATTTCAAATTCCATTTTAATTTTATATTACAAGTTGATCTAATTCTCAATTGTTCATTTTAAAATTCAATTTTAATTTTATATTACAAATTGATTTAATCACTTGGTACTGCCCGACTCTCAAACCCATTTTCGTACGAAATCTTCGTAATCGAGTAGTAATATTTCTAACGCCTTCATAATCACATTGCACTGAACCAATTGTTGTTTGCAGATCTATGTTCGAATTGTTATGCGAGTTTTATTTTGAGAACAATTCTCTAAATTAGGATTATTTGTTTTGACCCTTGTATCAATAGTTATCACAACGATTCTTCTGTTTTCCATAGATACACTGAAATCCAATTATTGGAGCAACTAGATTCTGTTTATTTTTTGCTACTAGCTTAATTTCTTAATACTATAACAATTTAAAATAGACTCCTTACTTTATGATAGCCCCATAAACTGCGTGTCACAGATGTCACTGGGGTCATTTCTTATTATAGGCGTATCGACTAGTTCTCAGCCGTCAAGTGAAGTATCCACGTTACAAGGGTTCTGAATGATATCTCAGTGAAAGTATTCAATTTCATATAATCATATAATATAATCTCATTAAGTTGAATACACCATGTTCCTAGACTGAAACAGTCACATCTAGAGAGGGATATCTTAGTTCATGAAAGGGTCTTCACACTTTATTACTTGATTAAGCTATTCTAAATCATGAACAGAGACGAGGTTTTGCAAATGAATCTTTGACAGAGTTGCTGCTGAGTTATTTAATATGTCTGAAGTTAGGAGACTTTGTCGAACGGAATATAATCTTATTTGCTTTCGAGCACCCTATGCGATACCAGATTACGAAACTTTAAAAAGCTCTTCTAATCTAAGGCTTAAGACAAGATATTTAACACTTGCGATGGAGATATAAAGAAGCTCTCACGGATTCGCTTTCATAAATCTCCTTGAAGATAATTGGAGCTGTCTTGCATTATCCACCATATCCGACAGAAAACAGGAACCTTTCAATAAGGGAAGATTTGATCATTGATAAAGAGAATTAAAACGTATAACTTAGCGGTGTTGGCTGTGAAATATTCACGGTAATTGTCTCTTGAAAATAGTTGTTCTACTTTTCAAATGCATGAATTATGGAGAAACGAATCAGAAGAGATCTTTAGAGACTGAATCAATGAATTTTTGATATTCGAAAAATAGAATGTCGCCTGAGATGTAGTACCTGAAAGGACGAAATATGATCAATTGATCCCGTGACTTCCCCAGCTTTAGTATGGAAGCATCTTTATGTTGGAGAAACCTATCGATACCTGGAAAATGAACAGCATCCTAATTATGACGCTTCCCAGGTAGAGATGGCTCTCCGATGCAAGTACAGAAGCAAAGTGTCTGCAACAAATATGCTTGACATTCCAGTCCTGCCATACTCTTTTGGAGTGGTGAAACGGACGGTCGATGATCCACATAGACTCGATGAAGACACTCGAAAATTGATGCGTATCCATCACAGTTTGCATCCTAGGTGGTCCGTTTCCCGCATTTATCTCCCACGTCACCGAGGAGGTAGGGGACTCCTTTGTCTGGAGGGTCTGCATCGAAGTGTGGTTCTGACTATAACTTGTAGAGTTCTTAGGAGTTCGAACCCCATCCTGTGCTTCATCAAAAGTAACGAATCGGTCGGATTGGTGACATTTATCATAAAGGCACCACAAAAATCTACGGAAGAACTGTCTCATATCACATCAGTCGAGAAGGTCAACTAGAGGGTAGCCTCGAGTAAGCAACTCCTCCTGATTTTCTTTGAAACTCACTTAATTGAATCAATTGGTTAGTTATTCAAAAACAATGCAATCGTAGTGGATCTGACAATGTAACACACGCTGCTATTACATTATTAATTTCTTAATGTGAATCATCTGAAGCTAAGACAAGATTTTCGATTTGTTTGATAAAATAACTCGTTGCTACATAATTTTCCTCCAAAGTGATGTATAATAATCACCCGATAGAGGTGTAATGGCATGAGATGAATGACGGATGCGTTGAATTCTGAGCAAAATAACAATCCCCTCGAATATTTTGTTATGAAATGCTTCTCATTATAAATATGACATTAGAGCAATCGGTCATAATCTTCAAAGTAAAAGCAAACAAAGGAATCACGTTGAAATGGAAGGGCGGAGAGAGGCAGAGATTTAAGAGATTATCTACTAAACTCGGAATACGCGTCTAATTAAAACAGATGAGGTATACTGGTGACTACTTATGCAAAGTATGATTTGCTCTCCGTTACGTGTTTGTTTCAGTTCTTTGATCTGTTGCAATCGGACCTCGATTGAAGCTTCGAGCATGTCGATAATGTCCTCCAACTAGCTCTAAATGATAAGAACCCATAGCTATTGGAAAATGACTTATTTCCTGATGTCTCCAATTTAATGAGGTTAAGATTCGGTCGATTCATAATGAAATTTTGAAGATAAAAACAAGGAATTTTAGTTTGTTGAATATCAGTTTATTTGAAAGAACGTTATTGCAATTTCGAACTTTACAGCTCATTATCAAAACATACAATGAGAAAAAACTGACACATCATAGTATTTATATGAAATTTACAATGAATCCTCATTGTATGATTAATATAAATGGTATGATGTTTCAATATTTTCTCATTGTATGTTTTCATAATGAGCTATGAAGTTCGGAATTGCCGCAAATGTTCTCTTGAATAAAGTTATATTTGACAAAGTAAATAGGATGTTTAGTGCAGTCAATCTACGGAAAAATAGGGCGAGGTTCGTAAAAATTTAATAGAGGTTAAAGACCTGGAAAAAATGATTTCGTGACATTCCATTCATCCTCCATATCCAAATATATAAAGGATGATAAGTAAAACTTTTGAATTTTATTGAAGTATTTGAAGGTAATGGCTCTATGCCATCATCTTCAAATACTTCAGGCAACACCTTTGATAATGTTTCCGACTTCGTCAAATTCGGGTTTTAGAAAATGTATTTTTAGGCGCTATGCTATGTGGTCAAACTAAAAGGAATAACAACTAGGTATAAAGAATATTCTGCCCAAATAAAGGAAAATAATGGTGAAAAATGACATATTTTGAATACAAGTCACACCATTTTTCATGAAAGTTTATCATTTATAAAACACAGTACAAAAAATCGATGGTGGAAGCCGTTACTTTATGGTAATTTATCATTTTGATTATATGAAAGAATAACTACTTTGTTTTTATACCACTTTTATTAATAATAACGTGAGAACGTAACTATAGTTTCAACACCGAAGTGCCATTATCAAACAATTAGAAAATTATGAAGAAATCAATGAAACAGTTCAAATATAAATAGAGTAGAGTAAAGTAGGGTTGAGATTAAGGGGTCAATGGAAATTCCAAAAGCAGGTAGATCCTAGGAAAGTACAGTATTACATAGTAAACATAGCAACAATTTGTGAATTAGTGAGATTATAATTTAATATTCTAAGAATTATTTTAAGATCGGTTTGAAAGACACATGAAAAGATATAGGTCTAACTGATCATTGAGGATATTTTTATTAGAGTTTTTGACACCTTTATAAATCTCTATTGATTCTAATATATCCAATTTAAGACCTCTGGTTTGGTTATGTAGAATGCTTAGACTATCTAAATTAGGGAAATTATGACCAGTTTGTAAAAAATGATTAGCAAAGGTTGAATCAGTTTTGTTGAGTTTAAACGAGCGAAAATGTTCTTCGTATCTTAATTTGAAATTACGACAAGTTCTACCTATATAAAAGTCATCACAGTCTGGGCAAATCATCTTATAAACTCCAGGTTTTCTATATTTATTGATTTTGTCTTTGGCGTTGTATATAAGTTGGCAAGGTTTATTTTGAGGTTTGAAACTGATTTTAAAATTATGGCGTGATAAAATGTTAGCAATATGTTCGCTTACTGTACCAAAATATGTCAAAGAGATGAATTTAGTGGATATATCTATGTGTTTTATACTCTGATGAATTTTATAGAAAGTTAATTGTTGTTGTTTGCGATTTATTAGTTTAATTATTTGATCTACCGGAAAACCAATATTGATGGCTATTCGTTTGATCGTGTTCAACTCAATAGTGAGATGTTCTATTGACAATGGTATCGAAAATGCTCTATGGATCATTGAGTGATATGCTGCTAATTTATGGCTACGAGGGCTAAACGATGAGTTCGGAATAGTGATGTCTGTACAAGTGGGTTTCCTGTAGATATTGAAGTTTATTTTATTATGGTCACGTATTAGTGTTAAATCCAAAAAGTTTATTGTTCTACCTTTTTCTGTTTCTAACGTGAATTAAATTTTTGGGTGAAGTTGGTTAATAAATGAAAGAAAGGAATTTAATTGTCTCGATGTGCCTTTGAAGAAGGGAAGTACATCATCTACGTATCTATACCAAAATTGAATATGGTTTTTTGCTAATGTGCAGTTCATAATTTTGTCCTCCAGATCAGACGTAAAAATGTCTGCTAATAGTGGACTCAATGGGTTACCCATAGCGAGACCTGAATTCTGTACATAAAATTTATTATTAAATTGACAATAGTTTTGACTCAAGCATAGGTCAAAAGCGAGTTCTATTCCATTTTGAATTAAGGGGTTAATATGTGATCTATCTAAAATGCTTCTAATTAGAGACTTACATTCTGAAGTTGGAATATTTGAAAACATGTTTGAAACATCAAAGGAAACTAAAAAACCATTGGTTGGTATCCTTTTTGAAATTAATAATCTCAATTCCAGTAAATTTAATAAAACTACTTTGTTATACTATCACTGATATTTGCTATAGTCATTACTATAGTTTCAACACTAAACGTGTCATCTTCAGACGAAAACGAAGGTATGAATTTAACAAATATTATATCTACTATATATAGGTTGAAGAAGGAATACAAACAAATGTTATGACTATAGGAAACAGTTCTAGGAAAAACCAGAGAAGGGTAAGCTGATTAGGTAATTCCGTGAGGACCTTAGTGGTGCGGGTATATTTACTAACGGACTTTAAATACGAAAATCGGGTTATTAATACCTTGAAGAGTTGAATTTTTCAGTATAAAACTTTATTAATTTTTGCCTACAGAGATTGTTAATATTCAAACTAATTTTGTTTCATTCGAGGAATAAAACCAAATTGTTAAGTTGAAACTTGTCTTTATTTCTCTGATATAACCATCAACATGTATCCATCTTGTAGTGCCAGAAATTCTTGATTGTGGATTCTATCTTATCTTTTTCTGCTAAAGCAGTTGGCCAACAAATGGATAATCTAAGGACACGTTTCACTACGAGCCCTGAGTGTAAAATATCCTAGTGAGCTAGTTGGGATCATCAAACACGAAAGATCACTTCAAAACGTCACAGTGGCAATACACTACAGAACCTTACAGTATTACATTTTGATTGAATGTCAAATATAAATCCATCCAGGTTGCTTTAGTAAGGAAGCCTGGCAGCTTTCCAGTTTTGCTCAATCTACATTTGGTTCTGTTTATAAGACGAACACATTGCAAACTTTTAAGTATCGTGTTACTGGAATAAACCTGTATATCTCGTGTCATAAACCATTATCGACTCGATTCAAGCAGCATAAATTAATGTTCTCAAACAAGAAAAAATTGGGCGATGGCGCAAAATTTCAATCGTATCCCATTATTAAGTTTAAACCATAACTGTAGTAGAATTATCCGCTTGGCGCTATTACTATTTAAACGATCTAGACTTTATAAATAAACGGGTTGGGTCGCGGTATCAGGCATCGAAAATCACAAGGTTAGGTAAATTTCCAGGAAATATGAGTGCTTACAGGCAATATATTCCGATGTATTGTTGGAAATTTATAATCTAAGGCAGCGTTTTTCGATAACGCCAAATCGCGTGTTTGCATATTGTTACCGAAGTGGTACTAGCAGCACGAAATCGAAGCTATGACATACTTGAAAAAGAACAATACACGTTCAAACGTCTGGAAATGAAGCCATACACATGGATGTTTCAGATAGATCTTATCATCGTCGACAGGCAACTCCTTCGATATACCTCTCGTTGTCGGGGATTTATTGCACTATAAACATGCCGACTTGTAAAATAAAAATGTTACTTCCTGGTAAGTCAGCAGATACAATTCTTCGTTCTACTTGAGTCGAAGATCTACATTCAGTTAAGTCACAGGGTCGGGGAACGATATAGGAACTGATACCTAGTTTCGATCAAACGCAAACACATCTACGCAATATATTCCTCAATATACAATATCTTAGATAAATTGAAGCGATTATATATGGAATAAAGGTGGAAAAACCGAGTTATCAGTGAAATCAGGTAGGTGTATGAAAAATGCAGGTGGTGTTGAAAAAATATGGATTTGATCATTACAGGGAACTTTATAAGGATGAAGAAGAAAAATTGAGGAATCAAGGAAACTAAGGTATACAACATATGTAAAATTCTTGTATTATGAGAAATTATAAGTAAAAAAAAAAAGAATTGGGCAATTACACTTAACGCTCAAATGAAAGAGGGAGGGATCGGGGGAATTTAGGTAGCTGTATAAGAAACTATACGTGGTATGATAAATTTTACGTCAAAAAAGGAGCCATATAGGCAATTTCATATGACATACTCATGGAAACACCGAATAACTAGGAAAAAGTGGATAGCTATATGTTAAAGCTTAACATATTCAAATTGTTGTACATATTGTTAATAATTATGACAAGTCATTTGAAGTATCATATTCTGTATATTAGCTCATATTTCTCTTCTGTGAATGTATTTACATCACATCTGGAATCCATTCGTAAATGCGAACTGGTATCGCTGAGTTGGTTCTGTTTAGCATCGGTACTTCTAAGAATTGTTTGTGGTGCCTGGGAATTTCTGGTCAACAGATCTGTAGCCAATGATAGCAGCTAGTACCTTCCTTTACAAACACTACTTAGTCTAAGATTTGCCTGAAGTATACTATTGGAGAAAAGTAACAGAATTACAATGATATTATTCAACCGGCAATATTATTACTTCCATTAACATTAATCATATCATCAATATTATAATCAAAACGTTAACCTAGAGAAATACAACATTAGGAAAATTAGCCTTCATAAGTAAAGCAACTCAGTCGTTTTAGTGTAGTTTCTACATAACTGTCTGTAGGTGTGGATGAATTACTTGAAATAATCAAGTGCTATTTCTTCTACCAACTACCATACAAGAAGTGTAAACAACAGCAGCAATCGACACACTATGTGAAAGAGACAGACAGTGTGAAATAACAGATGAAATATAAAATGACAGGAATCTTCATACGAGATAGAGGACACAACTTAAGGAATCAGGGGAATATAGGTTCCATATGAAAAATGCAGGTGATGTGAGAAGTTATAGGTAAAAATAGAGAAAATCTTTATAATTATACCTAACGTACGAAAGAAAAGCTTGAAATCAGGCAAATGTAGGTAGCTATATAAAAAACAATGGGTTACATGACAAATTATAGGTGAAAAAAATTGAATATTATGCCACTAAATGAAATACAGGTGGGAAAACCGAGTAACCAGCAGAAATCGGCTAGCTATTTAAAGGAGACAGATGGTGTCAAATATCATAGGTGAAAATACAGATGAATTTTTAAAGAACTGTAAATTTTATACGGGGTAGAGAAGAAAATTTGAGAAATCAGGAGAATTTAGGTGTCGATATTCAAAGTTCAGTTAATATGAGAAGTTATAGGAAAACAACACAAGTATTTGACAATTACACATAACGTGCAAATGAAAAAACGAGAAATCAGGAAAATTTAGGTAGCTTTATAAGAAACCATACGTCGCATGATGAATTATAGGTCAAAAACGGGAAGATATGGGGGGTTAGAGTCAATTTTATGTGACCAAATAACCAGGGAATATCGGATAGCTATATGAAAGATACAGACAGTGTAAAATATTATAGGTGAGATGACAGATGAATTAGAAAATAACAGGAATCTTTATAAGGGATAGAGGAGACCAACGTGACGAATCAGGGGAATATAGGTATCCATCTGGAAAATTCAGGTAATATGAGAAATTATAGGTGAAAATACAGAAGGCTTTAATGATTACACCTAACATACGAAAGAAAGCTAGAAATCAGGTGAATTTATAGCTATTCTTTAAAAAACAATGACAAATTATAGGTGAAAAAACCAGGCAATTAGAGGCAACTTTATATGGAATACAGGTGGAAACCAGAGTGACCAGGGAAATTTGCGTAGCAGTATAAAAAATAGAGGTGGCATGAAAAATTATAAATCAAAAAACAAATAAATTAGATAAATGAAGGAAACTTCAAACGGGGATGAAGGAGAAAACTTGAGGAATCAGGAGAATTCAGTTATCCCTATTCATTCAGGTGGAATGAAGAGTTACAGGTAAAATAGAAAAGAATTTGATGATACACCTAATGTACAAATAAAAATGGGAGGAATTACAAGAATTTAGTGGGTATTATAGAAAACTATAGGTGCTATGACAAATTATTGGTCAAAAAACAGAAGATTTAAGCAATTAGAGGCAATAAAAAATACACTTGTGAAAAAAACACAAGTAGAAGTGGAAATTACACCCAACGTACGAATGAAAAAACGAGAAATCATGAGAATTTAGGTAGCTATAGAAGAAACTAAAGGTGGTATAACAGATGATGATTCAGGCAATTAGAGGCAAATTTATATGGAATACAAGTGGGAAATCAGAGTGATGAGAAAATAGAATTTGATGAGTATACCTAACGTGAAAATAAAAAAGTTAGCTTATATAAAAAACTATAGATGGTATGATAAATTATAGGTCAAAAAACAGAAGATTTAGGCAATTAGAGGCAACTTTATATGGAATGCAGGTGGAAAGCCACGTAACCAGGAAAAATGACCCTGCTATATGTAAAATGCAGGTGGTATGAAAAATTATAGGTGAAGAAATAGATGAATTAGATGATTATGAAAATCTTTGTATGACATAGAAGGGACCACTTGAGAAATCAGGGGAATATAGATTTATGAAAATTACCTGGTATAACAAATTATATGTGAAAAATCGAAATAATTATACAATTATAGGTGAACTTCATACGAAATCGTATCACAATTCATAACTGAATCGTTCAACCCAAGACCATCGACATGTTTATCAGTACTATGGGTTCCTTTGAAGATACATTCCTATCTTACATCGTGCGTCGTATTTGCCAAAGCTGTACAGGTTTATGTACAAACTTTTCATTGTTTGCCCGTTCGTATCGTAAAGTGTATAATAAGTTCGAAAATTTCGCATCAGCTACGTACAAATTTTCGAAAGTAACCGGTCTCGAATTACAACTCAATTAGAACTGAAACATCGCTGAGCAAACTGAAATGTTGATTGTAATGTAATTGGGAAATGAAATAGAGGGAAAATATACGGTGAAATGCAGAGGCAAAGTTCATCAAGATAACCCGATGAATTTGCCTGATGTAGAAGGGAGATTGACTAATGATTTTGTAGAATATCGATTGCCTACGCCGTTACAAATGTTGACCAACGTTCTACTCGTGTCATGGTTGCTTGAGCTTGCAAGCGTATACGCTATCAAATTAGCAATTATATAACGTGGATATGGGTATTTCCTTTTCTCCAGATTCCGTTACCAATAAACTGAAGGGTGAGCAGTCTGAGGATGAACACCAGAATCAATTCGGAAGAACTATAATGTAGTAATTAGCTTTTGATATGATCTTTCCATTCCAATTCTATTTTTATATATATTTATAAGGTACGGCTACAGAAAATTACATTCAGTAAAACTTCTCTCTATAGCGGTTACTAAAAATATGATAAGATTTTGGCCGTTTAGAGAACTGGCCGCTAACGGAATACAAACTCTGGGGGATTATGTTAAAGAAATAACAACACTTGTATATGTACTATGTATGTATTTACATATCTATATTTTTGTCAACATAATGTAATATAACATAAAACCACTTTTGATTAATTAAACATTACACTTTGTGAAGAAAAAAAATATTCAATGGAAGTCCGTTTCAAATTCGATTTGGTTTTTGTTACTTCCATCTCACATTTCATTAAAGTTTGAAAAATATCGATGGCCAACTCGTCATTGTTTTTTGTGAATAAAAATGTAGGTCCTTCAGTTTTTCAAAAACTTCGCTTATATTTTGCACAGATGAACACAAAATCTTTTCTACATTGGATGGATTTTGCTTTCTTTGTCAGTGAATTCCTGAATTATTTCCTGCAAATCAAAATCTGGATTCGCTGTTAACAGTTCTGAATTGATTAAGATACATTTTCCCAGATCTAGGTTTGATGACAAATTTTTTGAGAGAGAGGACAACTGACTGAGTGAAATGCCATCTTCTTCATCAAGAGCGTCATCTTCTTAGATCGTTCCTATAAATCCAGCCTTTTGGAAACATTTTTTTATAGTAAAATATGGAACATTTTTCCCTGTTCCAACTATTCATCCCACATCACATGACAAATCTATCTTTTTCTGCTTTTCCAAAATTATCTTCGCTATTCGTAAAAGCCAAAGACTTCCTTATAACAATTTTCTGTATTTTATCTTAAAATTTTCTATTATCCCTTGGGCGGTAGAAAGACAATTCGAACATTTTCCAATTCCATTTTTGGGTGAGAAGCAGCATTATCTAAGAATAGAAGTATTTTACTACACTGGTTTTTAATTTTTTTGTTAGTTTTACAACCAAAAACTCATTATCTCTATTGTCATTAAAATCTTTTTCATAGAACACCCCTATTGGCAATTTATCTACACGTGTTCCTTCGAACATCGCGGATTTTTGCTTCTTCCCATAACCAGTGGATTTTCCTCCTCACCACTCATGTTGCAGCAAAAGAAGAAGTATCATTTGCTGTTTAGCTGGTTGATTTCCAGCACATCACTCTTGAATGCGAAAGTTTTATTTGGCATTGCCAAATAGTGAAGTCCGGTTGCGCATTAAAAATACCTTCATTTCATAGTCCTTGATAATCGATGCCAATTTAATTTTCCGAACTTCAACATTTGCTTCATCCACGTCCGCGGATTCACCACAAATTGTTTCAAAATTGATGCCGTATCTCTTGCAGAACCTATTCAGCAAGTCATTTGGATCCTCAAATCCGTTGATTGGCAAATTTTCGGATACTTCTAGAGCTTTTTGCCTTATCAAGGGTGCCGATATAGAAATGCTTTTATTTCTAGCTTTGCAAAATGAATCACAAACTATTTGGTGGATAGCATATCCATCTGTTTTTGGAAATTACTGTTTTTGAACTCCATTAGCGCCTTCTTCATCAAGACGTAAGTTTAATTCCATTTTATTTTCAAGAATATCATTCAATTGTATTCTTCCAACTTTCTACTACTGGTACTGTGGTAGATAAATAGAAATGCATTGAATGATCTCTATGTTTGAACATTTTATAGCTTCCAATGTCTCTAAATAAGGTAATAAGGTTTGTCTTTGTGCTTTAAGGGATCTTGTGATTTTTTGACCGATTTGTGTGACAAGGTTTATTAATGTTATTGTTATTAGTATGAATATGATAAAATTGTTCTTTGAACCTCGTGCAAACATTCCTCTTAGTATCAACATAACATTCATCATAGTCATGTCATTGAACTGGATATTATATATATATCCAATTTATCAAGAATTGAAATTTTAATAAACCTTTTTTTTCTTGTTAGGAGGTGGTTGAAACACTTTTTGAACACCTTATGGGTCTGTTCCACATCCCGTAAGGTGATCCCGTAAATAGAAGTAGTTGGGTTTTCGAAGGTGATCAATCCGAATTCGGTACTACTATGAACATAGTTCCTAGAGGGAGCTTTGCTACATACCTTCCTATCTCTTTTCAGAAACTAAGTTTTACTTTCAACACCCTCTATCTTTTTAATGAGTTACATTTGCCAACACGTATATGACTTAATCTTCTTATTTCGATCTCTAGTATTACTTGTTGCTTGCTCTATGTCGGATGTGGAACACCCTGGAACAATCACCCTTATTCACTTAATATACAAGTAAAGTACTAAGGACTTAACAGCTACCAAGTAGCCATTATCAGAGTAAACTAGAAGCCAAATGTGATTGTTTAAATACTATTGGTAATCAGTAGTGTATTATAAGGGAATACTCTCAGCTGGAGATCAATCTTAATTCATAAAATTGCTTTTTCGCTTATACATTTCCATCTCTTCTAAATTACTTAAATATTTGTCATTACTGCATTTCAAGAGTGATCAATTTTTTCGAGAAATGGTGTGAACTGTATTTAAAATATGTTCGGCTGACGCCGATTCTTTACATATATCTTTTAGTCAGTAGTTTTTTCTAGAACCTATGCTTATCAAGGTGTATGAATAATGTTCTATGTTTGATGGAATATAATGTTGTTATTTTTTGACTGAATAATATAAAAACTCCAATTCCCTAGACGTTTTTCATTTCATATTAAGTTCAAACAAACTCTTCTATTTTCCCAGTTTAATTTCCCCCACCTTCATCTTAGTGAAGATCGTCTGAAATTATTTGGTATCAGGATCATTTCATTCTCTCATAAAAGCAACTTTGATTAACTTTTCCAATGACCAATCAGATAAGACGATTCCTAATAAAGAGAAACTTAATTTGCCTTATATGATTGCTGTTAAATCTCATGCGAATCATAAAAATAAAGCTACGCGAACAAAAGACAAAGACAGAAAACAGTCGATATGAAACTGTAGAAAACAAAATGTAACACAATCAGGCGTCTTCATTTGTTTCCAAGTTAACTTGATTTAATTTAGTGACGTTTCTTTTTGTTACAATTTGAAATTTTACATTCAGCGCTTTGCGATCTTTCAATTACACTTCTCACAATATCGTGTTTCATGACGGAAATATTATCGATAAAATGAGATGTTAACTTGCTTTTTATTTTTCTGGTGTTGCTTTACTGCCTCTTATGGGCTATTCCATGACGAACGTTTTATTTTCGCGGAAATAAAAGTGCTTTATGTTTAAATTTTGTTACCGGAATTTTATATAATTCTTGCTGATATTAGCTGGCAGAACATTTCTTTGTTTGCAAAGTGTTATGATCTGCTTTTGCAAAGTGGAACATGAACGAGATAATTTTTCTGTTAAGTAACATAGCAACCAATTGGTTTTTGAGTTATCGGGTATAGGGCTTTTTTAACGATTCTACAAATTGGTCGAGTAAATGCAATATACACTTCCAACTTCGTCGCGATTAGTATAATAAGTAAATAAATAAATATATGAGAAAATAAAGACGCTATTATCTGCTTAAAAAATGAAATCGGATTTTATGCACTCATCTCTCTACCCAACGTCAACGAAATTAGCTGACAATACTCCCAATGCATTTCTAGTGCATCTTAAAAATACCATGTATGACCGCCCGAACGAGAGTCTTTTAACGTCAAAACGAACGATTCCCCAAGCGAGATATAACAGCTCCATTCGTGTTGTGATATTAGATTAGATTAGACTTGTATGGGACTCATGGGCTGAGAGCTTCGCCACTGCGACCTCTTCAGATCTATTATCTATACCATCATGTTATGTTAGAGGTCCCTGTCTAGATCCGTCTTTATTGCTAGACTTCATAGGCCAGACTTTAGATCCTCCATATATTGAGAGGGTTGCGGTTCTTCCTCTCCAATCGTTGAAAACCTCAAAGCCTTAACCTTGTTAGACCTCCGCAGTAGGCAAGTATGTGTGCTGAGGTTTCCTCATCTCTTTGGCAGAACCTACTCATGGTTGTATCTACCAGTTCAATGTTGTTCGTGTGTTTGATGCCCAACCATGATTCTAGTTGATCTTCGATTCTGCCTTAGTAGGTACTCCGTGAATTTTGGCGATGGTTCCTTAATGAACTCTTTGGCCTGTCTTATTGCGGGTGCCTTGTTCAAACATTCCTCAAATTGATTTGCGAACCAAGTACTGTTATATGATTTGCGCAACGCTTTTGCCATAACTACCACAGAAAGGTTCTGCATCAATTAGAGCCCGAAGTGCTCCTTCTCGGGCTAGTGTGGCTTGATACCCAGATTGAAGATAGTCTATTTTGACTATCCAACTCTTGTAGCGTTTCTGAGCATGCAACTGAGTGTTATCAGAGCCGCTTGACTGTCAGAGTATATGGCGATGGTTTTTCCCTGATACTCTTTCCTTAATAGGTCTTCGGCAGTGATGTAATGCAGCAACTTCTACCTGAAATATCGTCATGTGCTTACCCAAACTCAGTGAGATTCTCTTCTTTGACTTGGCTATATATATTCCTGCTCCTGCATCTTCGGATACAAATAGTCTCGAAACCGAAATTTATCAGGCACGTTTTCCGGTTCTGTTTAGTTTTCCACGCTGGTAAGCTAATTCACAGTTCATTGTGTCGTGTAAGCCCTAACCTCTAAGCATGTGACCGGAAGGCAATATAATTTTTAATTGAATGTAAAATAATTTATTTTCCGGCGTAATCCGACAAGCTCGCATCACAAGAAGTTAATGGCGGAACTGGTTCGGAGCGCAAATAAAGGATTAACGCTTTTTTCTCTACCGTCGGCAATTTCTTTCAAATTGTGACATTAACAAATTATATTACTAACATTTCTCGACTTATTTAAAGGAGTTTTAATTATGAGAAGCAAACAAATCTTGCCGTATCTTTTGTACCGCTTTCTTTGTTTGCGACTTTCCCAACTAGACGTTTTAATATTAATTGAATTGTTTTTATATTACGATTGAATCTAATTCCAACTGTTCGTGTTTTTTTAATAAACACTTGACGCAAAAATAAATAACATTGCACTTGAACGCTTTCAGACTGGAAATTGAGAAAAAATTTAATTTATTTTTCACGAAACTCTTAAGCGTGTTCGTCAAAGGATGTCGAAATATCAAAACTGATCTCCTTCTCCCACTACTAGCCTGCGATTATATGAGGAACGTAGTATTGATACTAAAGTGCATCGAATATTATTATTATTATCAATTAATGGGGGAGAGGGGCATTATAGGCCGAAGTTCTTCACATCCCGTTTCACGTGTCACCTGGTGGAGCGGCTCCCACCGCAGAATGTTCACCAGGCCACCAAAGGGCAGTTCTCACCAAAGAGTATTCACCTATTTACCAGAGGTGTTCACCATTCTCCCCCATGTATACGATTCCTAAAGAGGTTAACACCAACTTCATGATATAATATTTGAAATCGTCCTAGTGAAGCGGTTCCCACTCGAGAGTGGGCTTCAGGGGTAGACGGGATTGCTTCCCACTCCAGAGTGTTCACTGGGTGCCCGAGGTGAACAAGCAGTTACCTACTAAACTCCCAGTCGGGACCGGGTAGGTAATTAATGCCTCGAGGAGGCTTAGCATCATCTTCGTATCTAGTTTCTGGTTCTCCTCAGTGTCGCATACACATACTCAGAGTGCTCTACTTCTTTGAGGGGATCAGTATTACGCATCTCCACGAGAATGTGCATTGATGTTTCGTTTTTCCGTTTGCAACTCCCGCACAAAAGAGGTGGTAGTTAAGCGGTTCGTGTCCTGTCAGAATCTATGTTAGCAGTATGGCATCGGTATGGTCCATTCAGTGCTTTAGACTGCCTGCAACTGTTCACTAATTTCCTCTCTTCCGCATATTGCGTTTAGACGCAGCAGTGCACTGTCTCATTGATGTTTATTTTCGAGATGCCCACCGCTGGTTCGAGGAATATTAGGAGTTATATAGCCTCCAGTTTTGCAAGCTCATTGACTATTTCGTTTCCCCTTATTCTAGTGTGACCGGGGACCCTGAATAGGGTGAGGTTGCCTTCGTCTCTGCCAAGATTGTTCAGTGTGTTGTGGTGCACTCACATACCAGTTATTCTATGGCTGCCTTGCTGTCTGTGCATATACTGATGTGAGTTTGCATCCTTTCTTCCAGCGCTATTTGGGCACAGTACGTTATTGCCAGTATCTGTGTTTGAAGAATGGTGTCGTGTTTACCCAGAGGCTTGGATTGGAAATACTTATACCTGGGCTCTTGCGATATATCCCTGCTCCCGCTTGGCCATGGTGTCTGGTACCATCAGTGATCCAGATTTCAACATTGGTTGGCAGGGCTGATTGGTTATTGCTTAACCAATCTTCTCTAGGGGGTGTGCTTATACAATACTCCTTGTCAAAGATGTTTCGTGATGTCATCTCATCTGTCCTCATTGAGTAGATGTGTTTCACTACCGATAAGTAGTGAAATGTATCAACATCAGAATTGAGTATCATAAAATAGTTCTCCTGGCAGAATCACCATGTAAGGGCCTGACAAAAAGGATCGCAATGTGTAGGACTGTTGAAGAGTATTGAATGTATGGTTTGCCACGTTAAGGACCAAGGTGCTGGATATTTCTATTTGCTGCAATTGCTATCGTCGTAACACTTATATATTAATAAACAACGCTGGTCAATTTAAACTATCTCGTTTGAAAGAAGGAAAACCCTCACTAGGCAAATAATTGCTCAACTGCACCGTTCAATAGAATGAATTATGGTATAAAAAATCCGGCAGGTCACGAGCTTGACAAACTTGGTGTCTGGAGACCAGCTTGGCAAACTGGATGTTACAAAACTGTGAGGCTTTGTATCATTATTTCTTCTCCAAACATATCTGTACCTGAAACTCTAATAATACAGCAATTAATCTGAATGGCGTGGTACCCCGATTTATCTAGTTTCTAAGTTATATAAAAATTTTCGCGAAATAGGTCACACCGACCCATATGTTTATTATTTTCTTCTTTACTTGAAGAAACCAATTATTATGAAATATCTATCCTGTAGATGATTCACACAAACTCAACCATAAGTCTGTAAATCATAGTACAGATTTTCAATCATCAAGTCAAATTTATCCTAATTTGATTAATTAAAAACCTTGGACATTCCTATATGCATCCTTATGATTTCGAAAGTATATTTTATGTAAAATTCTGGAACAGCAATATTTCTAGTAAGGTCTGACAAAATTTTCCTATTATTTCATAAATCTCTGACATCTGGTTCGAAATGAATACTCGAGCGTATTATAGTTTGGATTCAGTCTTATTCAAACATTGCATGAGATGACTAATAATAATAATAATAATGGCGCTTATTCATATGCGTACTTTTACAATTTTGGTTACAATAATTGAAGTGTATACTTAAATAAACGAAAATTGCTCACTAAAGCCGATGCTTATACGAGGGTGACGTCACCCAGCTCCTCCAATCAAAGCTTTCCTGTCATCAGCTTGTTGCCGGCACGTAACAACATCATATTATGTCCTTGTCTATAACATTAAATAAACGAGATCAACGACCAATCAGATTGCACTGAAATTTATAAAGAGCAGAAGGGAGGCTCCGGCAGACCTGGTATACTTTGACTATGCATTTTTACTACGACACCTCCATTATAATTCGTATCATTAGCTAATGAAATATATGTGAATTAGCTAATTCACATATCTTTTTCATCTATGCCAAGAGAATCTAGTTTTATAGCTCTCAATGAACAAAATATATACTGAGAATATAGGAGGGTCTACAAAAATGCAATCTGACAGAAATTTGTTCGATAATGACTCAATATACCTACTAATGCATAATATAGTAGGTAATTAGCTTGATGAAATATAGTTTATCATATCTGATGCGGGGATAGAGTTAACAAGTCTGTTACGAAGGTTGGCAAGTTGCTCTTGAATAGTAAATAGTAGCCTGGACTGTTTACTAATGCCGCGGAATATGGTTGCATTACTGATAAGGGCTAAGACGTCTTACAAAATTACGTTTCTGTCATCTACAAACTTCGTTGCATGTGTCACGCCCTAACTAAGCGAACTACATACAAAATTGCTACCTGCATCCTAAAAGCTCTCTTCCAGAACCAATGTAGTTACCAATTACTGCTGCAGAAATATATGGCATATTCTATAATGTTCATGGTTGCCATTCCCAATGACTCCGTTTATTGTTCACTCTATGAATTTACATCAGGTGTACAACTCTATTAGTTCGAAAGCTCTCTATTCTAGAGCGATCGATAACGCTACAAACCAATAGTTCCAGACAGCTGTTTCGCTCTTCTATTATAGCTCATCAGTATAACGAGCAAGTTTGCAACGTTATCAAACAATATCTCTTGAAGGTAGACATCTATCTGACGCACTCAAGAAATCTCACATTCCGCCCGAGTTTCATAAACTTCGAGAAATCGTGAGATATTTTGGTCTTTTCAACACAGATTAGTCTGCCTTTCACAGACATCGGGCAACAACGTTGCAAATTTGCTTGACAGTAATAGATTCTATGAGAATAGCGAAACAGCTGTCTAGAACTATTATTTTGTAGCGTTAGAATCATCAGCCGCCAGTGCTATGCTGATTTCGATCTAGGAATCAATTTTGATCACAAGAAGAGAGAAAATATAAATCACTTACCTCAATTGGAGATTAAATAAAGATTGCTTGAACTCGAGGCTGGACTCTGAAAAATGTAAAATTGAAATGAAAACCAAACAGAAATGAAATTAGATAGAATATCCTGTGGGTACGAGGGCAGCGTCAAAAATTGCCGGCCAGATTATAAAACAAACGGCATAGACTCGCAATTAAATTTCATTTCTCGATATAATCCCCTCGCTTCAGCAACAATTAAATAACATTGAAAAAATATTCGTTCGGTTGGCCTTCGAAATTTGCCAAGTCTCTTCGTTACTGAAATTGAGCCCCGAAGGTTCTTCTCCAAATTCCCAAACAGGTAGTAGTAGATGTGGGCCATATCTGTACTATACGGAGGGTTGTAATGTGATAATAAGGGAATTATATTTAAGTAGGTAAATCCGGAAGATTATTCTATTTGTTGGATTGTTCACATCTCATATTAACATGCTATATGATAAGGTTGACATAACATTCCAGTAGTAAAACATTATTTTCAATACAGCGTATTCAGCAAGGTTACATTATTATGATATATCAATCAATTTCAGCCCCGATCTGAATAAATGACATGGAAGGAAGTATCAACAAGGTATGCCAATATGTAATCTCTCTAGGAATGAGAAGTATTTATAGATCAGAATAGAGTATTATTAGTTGTTCTGTAAGGCAGTAAGTCTATTAGTTAGTTGATAAGCCTGAAATCCTATTATTCTATCAACAGTTAGTCGTAAATGAGTCAGTTTGTTATCAATCAGTCTAAGATAAGTCTTAGTCCAAAGTATAACTGTAACGTCTAGTAATGAGTCACTATACAATGAGTACTATTCTACATTATTCTATGTTATTCTTTGACTATTATCAAGTGCTATTATTTACATGCCACACCGATCACGAACTCCCAGAATCTGGACCCTCTGGATGGTTTACAAACCTTTACACGGCGATCCTTTTGCCATACATTCACTGGGTGACATATTTGTTTAAAACCACTAAAGCTCAGCCGCATTGTCGTGGAACAAACGCCGTTTGCGACATTTCTCTCCCGAATATTTTGTCGTCATTTGGGCAAAAGAGGTGCATAATATGCCTAGTTAATTGTGGTATTAAAGGAACCTCCAAAATCTTCAAGATGAATGTGGTTACAATCCCAAAAGATCGTTCCATTACAATTTCTGTCGGCTCACAGATCTTAAACTCTCTTCGTGGTGTTTTTCCTTTCCGCCTTCATTCCAACGACTTCTTTTCCGACAAGGTTTCACAGTTAATTTGTAACTTGTAAATTTCACTCAACGGCTGAGAACTAGTCGTAATGTATTTTCTTAGTCGCAGTTAGTTCTGTGACGATCAAAGAGTTCGATTCCTAAGTCTACTATCAAGTGATTCTGTGAAGTGCTCTGCAGATTGAAGAACTGAAAATGAAGTGGGCTTATGATAGATCTTTGCTGGAAGGAAGTCACTTCTATATATTTTTCTGGGTATCCCACGGGTAAGGTTGTGCAAAACTTATGCTTCAATACCGAATTCTTGGATTCTTCCGATAGATCTTTGGTGGTCAGAAGTTACTCACTTTTTCTGGGTATCCAACGGGTAAGGTTGTGTAAAACTTATGCTTTAATATCGAATTCTTGAATTTTCCTCCCGTTGGAACCAAGAGCATCACCCGCTATTTTGCATGGTAATTGAGGATTTTGGATAATGACACGATCGAACGTTCAGTCCTCACGTTACAGAGAGTATTGGCAGCCCCCGTGAGTGTTACGAAGTGTAATGCGACTTTTCGTTAATGGCAGTGTTCGTTATACACCTTTCAGTAGAAGACATATGCGTTCGACAGATGAAATTAAGCGCACAATTCAATTCGTCGCCCTATAATTTTTTCTCACAAAAAGCTAGGTAATGTTCCACAAATTGATTCAAACTCAAAAAAAGGTACCCAAGTTTCAATCAAAAAATTGAAATTCCTCTTTTAAATTGTTGCAGAATACAAACGTATAATTTATGAATTTTAGAGCAAGCACCAATCGGGAGACGATTAACTGAAACTCCACTCTCCTACAAACGGGCGAAGTAATCTGAGATTTTAAATTCGAGTGGAATCTATTCAATTAGGAAACAAGACAGGAAATAATTAAAATTGAATTCAATAACTTTTCCTCCAGGAGAGAAACCATTGTTTATTTGTTTTCAAACTCGGAGCAATTTAGAATGAATGGTAAACTTTAAAACATATTTCACTCCAACGGATCGGGTTCTATTTGTCCAAAGAAACTTCCATCGGAAAACATAATAGACTTTCCATCTATACACTCGTAACGTTCAACGGGCTGTCATAAGTTCTAAAATTACATTTCACAGACGAATAACAAATTATTGTGTTTATACATCACAAACTGAAACTGGGATAACGGTACAGGGTATTTCATAAAGATGTTGCCAAACTTCAGGTAGAAAATTCATGCATAAATAGATGATGATGATTATTACTTTTGAATCCTTTGGAATAATTCATTTTGATTCGAAATGAGGTCTTATAAATGAATAAATCTCGATAGAATATACGAGATATCAGGCTGGCGTAGTGATGAGGTGTCGCGTAACTCGATATCTCATATCCGGGGCACCGACTTCTGGGCCAGCAAGAATGTATACTTCACTAAGTCAGTCAACGGAACTTTTTCCCTGAGTCAGGGGAAAACCACGTGGAGTTGAAAAGAATCTTCACGAACCGTTATTGCGTCAAGCCTCATTTCTATAGGATGCTTCAATAACGTATGGGCGGGTTCTGCCCCCGGTGCTCCAAATTGAACACATTTTCTAAGATTTGTGCATGAGGTCGCTTCCGCTTCTATGGTTTCTCTAATAATTACCTAAGTACCTAAATACCTCTAGAAAAAAGAGGGTACTTCACCACCTACTCGTTCGTTGAGCTAATTTCCTTGTTCAGCCTGTTTTTACTCGAATAATCCAAGAAATAATCCATTGTTTGCATTTATTCAAGTCATGCATATTTCGTTGTTGAGAAATCATGTCAACATTACGCTGAAAATTTTTTGACAGTTCTAACAACAATTCAAATTTTGTCATTTTATGTCATATGAAACAATTTCATCCGATCATATCAACATTACACTGATAATTGCATTCAGTGCAATTATCAATCACTATGACAGCACGATTGAGTTTGACAACTTCATTTCAAATAAATTTCAAAATGTCACGTTTTGCCAATGCGAATATTCAAAGTATAAATGCGCTAAGCAAAGGAAAAATTCCCAGAAATACAACCTACAGTCACAAATATATTTGGGGAATGCAACCTACGTTGAATTTTGCATGTAGTATTGTAAAAGGAAGAAACCCGGGCTTGCTACATAAATTTAGAGATCACAGATAATAGCAATGGGTTTATGATTATTCGGAAGGGTCTTCTTTCATTTTTTTGGAATTGGTTGGACTCTAGCTGTCTTCCAGCTGGTACTTTCCTTGAGAACGACAGGTGGAATTCCGTTTGGCCCAGCTGACCCTTTGTGGATCCAAAGTGGAAATTGCTGCAAACATTTCAGCAAAAAGGTTGGTTTCTTCTTTTGGTGTAGTAGCTAGTGTGTCAACATCTTTGATCAGGGGAAAAATTGAGCTGCACATATTTCTGGCTTCAACATGTTGTGGTCTAAAGACATGGGTTACCATGCCCAAGGACAGTATGCTGTTTGTTTTGAAGCGATGACCCTCGAACAGATTTCATTGAACCATCGTTCATGAGATGACAGTGATTTGTTGGTATGGGGTATGTTCGTTTCCATTCCTAAGCTAATAATATCTGAGATCTCTGTGGTACACATAGCTATATGATTCGTGGTGACTATTAGCAATTTGTGAATTTCAAAAATGACCTCGCGGGTGCCATTTTACTGATGAAGAGGTGAACGTTGCAGTTTGGGTACATTTTGATGACAATCCGAGGGATATTTTTAGGCCGTATAGAATTATTGCTGAAACGCGTTGAATTTTTGTGGATTGGTCCAGAATCAAGAGATATTTATTCCATCCCCGATTTTATATGTCGACTTTAGCCACTCAACGATCGATCAAAACAGCGAATCCAGTGAATTCGAAAGCAATCTGAAACTTCGATATAGACAATCGTTATGACATCCTGGATGGCAAATTCGTTCTCTCCCCACCGAGACTGTAATAGGTGGGTTGATATGTTGTGAAGAAGCACTTCATTACGACAGAGTTTTTAAATGATCCGGTTAGAAAAGGGGAATGCGTTTTGTAAAGTAGAAGCAGAAAAGATCAAAGGTAGTGACGCCCTTTAAATCAAGTGCGCTTGGCTTCATCATGCGAATAAAACTCGAGCTGACGCTCTTGCCAGCGACGAACTCGTACACAGGATGATCGTATGATGGATGGATGGATATCCGCCCAGGTCCGACCTGCTCTATGTGTGTGTGTCGCTCGTCGAACTCGATTCATCGATCTCTAAACCAGTTGCGCTCAAATGCACACAGATAGTGGAAGTGAAATCGTATGTAACACACAGCCTTCCTCGATCCAACTGAGATTGTTCCATAAAAGGTTGCATTAACCGTTTATCTGACCGTTTCGCGAATTTTTCGGTTCAATGCAGAATTGTAATTTTAACCGTGAACGCAAAGATTGATGCTGATCTTGGAAATATAGAAGGGGCACGCTAACTGGGTCAGAGAAACCTGACACATCATTTATATGTCAGTTATTTTTATTCAGAAGAATACCCCTAAGTGCATTTACTAATTCTATAATACCAAACTTAAGACTAAGCTCTTAATCACTATCATCCCTGAGATGATATCTAATAGTTCAATTAGGAAAACTTCCTTACAACTGGATGTCAACCGATTCCGAAAAAAAATAAAAGAAGGAAGACCTAAATAGTAAGACATGAAACTTTGAAAAAAATCACATAGGTGAGACACCTATGCATGTGCCGTGTCAGTGCACGGCATACATGGTGTGTCGTCGGACATACCTCGGAGACGATAAGACTACACCCGAGGAAATCAGAAGTATCCTCTACATCAGGCTACTGAAATTCATAGGATACACCGGACTGTTGAGGGGGTAGAAACAAGAGGGGGCACAATAGGACTAATGACCGTAGAATGTGGGGCTCCCCTCAGGATGGAGAACCAACCTCACGGAGGAGGGATTTTAGTCGGTAGGAATCCGGCACACCCGGGGGTACGGGCACCCAAGGCGTCTTTGCAAGATTTCCCCTCCTCTACGCAAAAAAAAAAAAAAGCGACAAGTTGAGGGGCAAACCATATCACGGAAGTTTCCCAAGAAGGGTTTGGTGCCAGACTCTGTCAAATGCTTTGGAGATATTCAATGATGCAGTTAGAGATTGCCCATGTTTTTCAATAGATTTCTGCAATATATGTATAACGTAGACAAGCAGGTTTCTTGTTGATCTGAGCTTACGATAGACATATTGTCGGTCATTCACGATTTTGTAGCTTCCTAGGTATTTGATTAGGGTGATGTTGATTGCTTTCTTCATCACCTCAGAGATCACAGACAATAGTAGGTACAATGAGTTTATATTCATTAGGAATGGTCTTCTTCCTTTTCTTGGAATTGGTTGCATTCTACCTGTCTTCCAGCTGGAATCAAACACACCAGCTTTGTATGTAAGAGTAAATAACCTGCAAAAAATGGCGCATAGTCTTTGAGAACGACTGGTGAAATTTCGTCCTTTATACAATGTTTTGCTCACATTCACCTCCTGAAGTGTGGCATATAAATTTCCGGACATCCTGTATCTTTACTCTTTAGCTTTTTAAGGGGAACTTGTTCCGTTGACAGTTTATTATAACATTTAATATACATATTATAGTTTCAATAGAATCCTACGTTCGCGATATGTTTCGCATAAGAAATCCAAAATCCGAATAAAAAATGCTATAGCCGAAGTCGCGGTGAATAAAAGAGCAGTAAAGTGGTGAACCAAGTCCGGTAAGGTATCGCGCATTACACAGCCATTTGACAGCTGATCCTCAGAGAGCCTTTACGTTCTTTTAACTCGGGAACCATTAACAATGCGGCCGCAACAGCGGTTACCCCAACTTTTCCTTTTGATTGCTTTGTTTCTACTTTCTTGTACATCGTTAAGATTTGTTGCGCACAGGGAAGTTGAACCCGTCGTCTCTCAGTTGTTGTAAGTATTGTTGTTCAGACAGGACGATAAAGGTTAATTTATAAACTTTCCTTCTACGCTACGAGAATATCGTATTTCGAGAATTATGATTGTTGCGTGGATTGAAACTTAATCTAATACATCTCGGCCGAACTTCCGCATTTGAGCTTTCTCCTGATGGATGTGCTATCTGATATGATGTCTTCCAGTAGAATACTGCTTAGATACGTGCAAAGTAGAAGTAAGAGATGTTCACTTCAAAAAATAAATGACGACATGGTTGGTAAATTTGTGTAACCAATTCATTTGAACAATTTCCCTAAATAAGTATCGCGCTATCCCAGCCGACTCTATTCTAGCCCGAAACAATGATAAAGCTGGAAACACTTTATAGTGTCATCACATTATTTATACATTATTGATGAAAAATAATCACCCTTATCTACTAAAAACTTTGTTTGTTAAGTTAGAAAACATCGGTATACACGGCAATCTGCTTCGACGGATCAATTCGAATTCAAACAACAGATCCCAGTGTCTGATAATAGACAGCTGTACATCTAAATCGCATCGGGTATTTCTCAGGAGTCGCATTTAGGCCCTTTCATCTTTTCGCTGGTTATCAATGACATTAGGCGCTGTTTCCTGAATACTATGGAATGTCTATTATTCCATTGCAATATCAATAAGTTATATAATTAGGTTGACAGACAATGAAGGCAAATCAATATGAGCAATACCGCTAACTCTGAAGGTTACATTATTATGAAATGATCATTCCATGTCAACATTGACCGGAATTAATGTCTTAGAAGAAAGTATCTCCAAGGTGTATTCATAGATTAGGATAGGGTATCATTTAATCAGTAGTTAAAGACTCCTTATTCAATCAAAAATGAGTGCCTAATCATGAATCGGTCATCAGTTAATAGTGAATCGTTATTAAATGTGTATCTGTTTTCAATAAACCAATCACCACCACTAGGGCCTGGCAATCTTCCTATCATTATACATCTTAGATAAGTGATCGATTTTTTCGAAGCCTATAAGTTCCAACCTTTCAAGAAATATCCCAATGTACATGAAACATATAATTACAAATTTTCATCCTGGGGCCGAAGGTTCTAAATTCGTAGCCAGCGTCTCTTCGGCAATCTAAACATTCATTTTCGTTTTTCAATTGACTGGTAACCGACCAATTTTTGAAATCCACGAAAGCAGATACAATTATTCCGATAACTTTCAGCGTCGAAAGGGAAAATTTTATTTAACCAATGGAAATAGTGAAAAATTGAACCGTTATCGATTGATACGAAGGTTAAATGATGAATAGAACTCTATACTTTCACGAATTAGCCGAAAGTCGATGAACGTTGACAGCGGAGTTCTAATAAATGCTTCTCGAGACATCAAAGTATTCGCAGCGGTCCTCTTTATGCGAGACCATTGCTTGATGTGGTTCTTTCCTTGGCCCTGTCGTATTTTCTGCTATCAGACTATTACCGCAAAAGTTACTAGGCCGGAAAAATGTACTCGGTAGCTTCGTAGCTTCAACAAACTCATTTCGGTTTGATTTGTATCGAATGTCAATGATATCGAGAACAGAATTCGATGAACAGTTTTATTTGCACCCGAGTATCTTTATTCACTGAATAATACACAGAATAACATGTTATTTCAACCTAGACGTACTGTAATTCGGAAGAAAAACATGCGGATTAACAGAAAATGTTTTCAAAACCCAAACATTCGAATTTTTATTCATCGGTTTTTTTTTACATAATAGAGCCTTTGAGGGTAGTACTCGGCCATTATTTTCTCGATATTATTCATGATAGCGAATCACAAATTCTATCAAATCATATCCCGAAGAGATTCATCCTCAGTTAGATAACTCACAGTATTTTATTTTCTCATGTCATTATGATGTTTATTGAATATGAACAAACAACATATTTCTTATTGTATTATATAGCATAACAAATGATGAGTCGACAAGGTTCCTACCGTAAGTGATGACATAAGTATAGCATGGACTATTATTAGAGGAGGAGGAATAGATATTTAAGTTCAGTTAGCTCAGCCAGGGCAGGTAGTTCTTAGTCAGTCTGAGTTAGTATTAGAAGTATCATGTAGGAGCCCAAAGACTGGCTTCAGCTATTCATTGGGTATGGGTAAACACATATCTATCTTCTAGGCAGAGGTATATGTAATCCTCCAATGTGTGA
This sequence comes from Endomychus coccineus, assembly GCA_958510875.1. NCBI lineage: Eukaryota > Metazoa > Arthropoda > Insecta > Coleoptera > Endomychidae > Endomychus > Endomychus coccineus. The sequence goes on from OY294068.1 coordinate 199,220,867, forward strand.
AGGAAAACAATCGGAGAGCCATCGAAGATGAGCTGATCCACATTTAGACAGACAGTCAGGCTGCACTTAAGGCAATGAGAAGTCAGGAAGTGACATCCCATCTGATATGGACATGAAAGAAGAACTTGAAATGCTGGCAGACCGAAACCGCGTTAAGCTGATCTGGCTGCTGAGACATTAGGGAACGACAGGCAATGAAAAAGCCGACGAACTTGCAAGAAGACCGTTGGAGAACGCTCCAGATCCAGAACGGACCACGGGGTACCAAAACGTACATCACGAAGGTCTGTAGAAGATTAGATCATGGAAAACCACAAAGAATACTGGGAACAAATCCCAGGGAACGAACATGGTAAGAAATACATCAAAGCCCCGTGTAACAAAAGAACTACAGACTTATTAGCACTAAATAGGGAAAAAATAAAAGTCGTAACAGGGCTCATGACTGACCATGCGCCAGTGAAAGGTCACCTTAATAAAATAGGACAGTACAATGGCGACCTGACATGCAGACTTTGCGGTATGGGATACAGAAACAGTGACACAAATCCTGTGTAAGTGCGAGGCACTGGATCGCAAAAGACAGTCAACTCTTGGAAAGCCTAACGGCGAACCAGAATCATATAGTTTCCACCCAATGAAGGGCTTGTAGTAACTTGTGCAAGGTTGAAAATAATCGAGTGAATACCGTAAAGAAACAAAACATAGGCGAGTGACACCGGAGGCAATATCCAGACAAGCCTAAAAAGGGTGTGAAGTTTTTAGTGAGTATGCCTAGAATGGTGCCTCTAACAGGACACCATAAGACCCATAGGCTCATAGCATAACAAACACGAAGAACATAAAGGATTTTGTTCACCTCCGCAAAAAAAAAGCCACCGAACTAACCCTTATAATACGACACTGCCTGCCCTTTCATCAGCTATTATAACGGTTCAATCTCCTCTTCGTATTTTTATTTGTATTATACCCAAATAGTATTCGAACAGGCATATTTTGATTAACAATTTAGTTTACTCTGGTGAAAGTTGCTCAGTACTTCAGTAGATAAGGATGATTTTTCCTTATTTAAGAACGTATAATAGCTAACATTGGATGAACATAATTGATTTTTAGAAAAATAAACATAAGCTTGAATTTTTGTGCGTTCAAATCATGAAAATAACAATTAAACAGGTTTGAGAGGTTAGTTTGGCGAAAATCAAGCTGCTCTCCTAGAGATTGGCTGCGTAACTGTGACACAACAGTGGAAGCTAACGAATTTGGATACTTTTGTGACTCAGGACCACTGGCATTTAAATCAGTAACTCGATCTGTCTGATTTTATTTTCATGATATTGAGGCAATATTTTGATAAAGAAGTCCATACAACCTACAAAAAGTTTCTATACATGGTGAAGTAATAAAATGGAGCACCTCAAACTTTTTACAAGCTGCCAACTGTATAACAATGAAATAGTATTTTGTTATATTTTCTTTCTTATTTATGAACTCATTCAATAGCATCGATTTTTATTTTGCATGAATACTAGTTCCAATTTGATAACGTGCAGTCAACTGAATATAAGAATACGAATATTTATACTTAAACAGATGTATAGAAACGGCAGACGTCCAGTGTGGTAGACTCTAATTTATTAGCTGCATGATGCAGTTGAAACAACGGACGAGGTAAAAATATCTGAAACATTTTATTGTTTGCGACTCTGCAATATTTCCTCTGGGCTATTCAGTAACTAAGTAATTAGTTTTACTATATTTATACATCCACTGAGGATCAGTAGTCTGCGACCTGAATTTGACGACGAACGTGGTCTAGGAATATGGAAAGTTTTTCAGTTGTTGTATACATTTCAAAGCTTTTTCCAAGTCTTCAAATTTTACTTCTGCATTTCAACTCTTAGAAAAATTACATTTTTGCGTTTAAATAACTTCATACGTATATCTGGAATAAAAAAGTACCTGGCCTATCCAATGTTTGCTGGTACAGCTAGGATAATATACTGGTCGTGGTACTTGGTTGAGGAATCAACGAATTGTTTGTTTATTATTTGCTTTGATTATTACCAATCCAATGACTGTTGTTGTTGTCGAGACGCTACCATCGCAAAACCCAAATGTACTAGCGAAGATGTAATTGGACATCAGAAGATTGTTGATGACTTATAGTTGAATGCAGTACAAAAAAAGATAAGCTCAAGATTTATTGAATTGAAATCTATGATACTTCATTAAAATCTAATATGATTCAACTGTTAAATGAAATATTCCTTTTTTGAAAAATATGGCGTCTCAGCCAGACTCTATACAAGTCGGGAGGTAAAAGTTCTCTTCATGAAAAATGGCTCTGACGTAATGACCCCTGAAAAAGGACCCATTGTCTACGCAAGAGCTTGGCAGTGAGCAAACAAATAAACAGAATGTCGATAAGGGCCGCACTTTAGATAATTATGTATTTATTGTACGTAATTTGAAATTATTTCTGAGGAAAACAAGTCATCATGTAATTTACGATAAAACTGAAGTTTTACCTGCTATGTCTTCATGTCTGCTTACAATTATTCAGCCCAGCCCTCCCATATGATATAAGCTCAATCGAGGATATTTATGGCTGGTAGATTAATGCGGACATTGTAGCCCTGTGGAATACCCATGATGACACAGATAATGGATCAGTTGCAATGGAATGATGGAGATTATTTCACTGGATTCCTTAAATTTACTTAATTCAATAAATTGCTCTACTTTCTTGAAGACATCGATACTTATCGATATGCTAGTAAATATGCGATATAAACATTAGGTCAGCAAGATGAGGAGTCAATATCAACGTTCGGGATGATGTTTATAACATTGTAAGAGGGTAAGGTTCCACCTTCATGATTTGTTTGATGAATCTCGCATTTTAGTTGATGTGTATTAGTTTTGAAACGTCGTCTGATGATGGTCAGAAGACCGAAACGTACGTAAAGACGAAAATATAGTGAACATATGTGTTGATGTTACCTATTTCTCGAAAATCATACTTGAGTCAAGAGTCATTATTATATTATTGTGCATTTTGTCGACATTTCACAAATCTGTTACAAATAGCCTCCATAGATGAAAGATATGACAAAGGGCAGTAGAACCGTACTACATCATGCTGAAATAAATCACGACGAACGGACAAGAAAGTGGAGTATCCACTCGCTCATATATTCCATTTACGAAACAAATCTAAAAGGTAAATACGTAACGAAATCGACTGGGAATATTTCTAATCTGCGTCTAATCTTCGAAATTAATGTAAACGAAAAACTTGAATGAATTCCAAATTGAAACTTTATAATCGGAATGGGCAATAGGGCGGCAGTTGTACGTGCTATATCTGGTTTGCGATATATTTCCAGCTAAGCTTATAACGTTTCAGAAATAAATTGAAAGTAAACTGTCGGTATGAGCAAAGCTAAAAATGTTTTCAGTAGCCGAAACGGTTTTTAACTGCAATTTCGTGAACATTGTAATACAAATGTGTTTTGGCATCAATTTTGTTTTAAGTAAATAGGAAAGCATTTATTCCGTTTACAAATGCGACTCCCAGGGAGATCCGTCTGAATAAGCAAATACTTTCCGAGTTATTCGAGAAACGATTTATCGACTCTCGCGTCGTATATGTAACTGCCAGCCTTTATGTCACTCCATGATCTGTAAGACTGAATGGTCGTTAATAACCCAGCAATTTGGGACTTTTGTCGCTCTCAATGGTTCTAGGATTGCCGCGCGAATCGTTACGAAGGAAATGGATAAGTTCTTCTGAGTAAAACCTTCAGATCAGGGGTCTCCAAACTACGGCCCGCGGGCCAAATCCGGCCCGCCAGTGTCATCAATCCAGCCCGCGACAGGTAATGGCTTATAGTTGTTATTGTTGTTGTGATGAGTTGAATAAAAACATACAGAATGATGATAACTCGGTTTTATTTACTTGCTAGGGAAAGCTTAATGACAAGTATAATACGCAGAAAATTTAACTTAGGCATAATAAAAGCAAATAATTGAAATAAATCCCACTAATGTTATAAACATCAAAACATATAAACACATAAACATGTTGCAATTTCAAATTCCGTTCGTTCATATGTTTTGTCATATCGACATAGAATGCTTTCACAGTCATTCGCTATTTTGTGATTGGGGGACATTTCTTCGACTACTACAATTACGCATTCTTTGATCATTCCCATCGGTGAATGGTTTTCCACGTTTTGTAATTTGAAGAGCCACACGAAAGCTGGCATGAGTTGCAGTCTCTTGTTCAGTATTAAGTTTCGTAAACAAAGATTGCTGCTATTTCAATCTGCGCTTCAAAGCTTCAAATTTTTATGTCCGCAAACTTCTCGTATATTTTGAGTAATTTTGAAAATGTTTCGTTTTATAATGCCGTTTAATGTATATTTTTTGAGAATTGTCAAGCTCGAGACTTGCCGAATTCTTGCTACCAGACTTCATATTTCAATCGAACGGTGAAGTTGCGGGACTCTTGGCCTAGATAGGTATTTCCTTATGCTCATAACCTCCAAACCTATCTCGCCTCCCAACATTACACCGCTGCCTCACACGATGTTCTTCAAACATCATAGGTTTTCGTGTGTTGAAATATTGGAAATAAAACACACTCGTGTATAGGGAATTCGTTGCACATTAGTTTTCACCTCTGATTAAGATGATACATGTTACAGGGCTCCGATATCAAAACGTTCGACAAAATTGTCAATCAACATTGTTTGGACTAATTACATTCGATTCGAAAAAAAACTCTTATGATAATGAAAGAAGCAACCAATTAAAGCAATTATACCTGAAATAATTCAATCTAGCACGTCATATTACAACACAGTATAATTGCTAGTGTGATATATCTATTCGGATCGATGCATAATTTTCAAATTATGAAGTGCATTTGGAACGTATATTTTCATAATAATAATATCAACAGAATTAATTATAGCTTGGATCTATGAAGAACCGTTAAAACATATATGCTTCATGCCCTTTTAGGACACATTGAAGGACTACTCTTCAGCAACTTTCAACGATATTCAGCATAAACCTGATAATCATCCATCGAAACGGTTGCTCTGAAAGTTACCATCAGTTCATGCAGTTTTCACTCCCCTCGGTATATGTAGTATGAGTATTTCTTTTGTTTCATAGATGTGCACATAATACTGCCGACTTTACAAGAAGAATTACGTCAATCCAATCTATTTGAAGGCTACATAAATTTCTCATGCAAATTATCATATATATCTACAATGAAAATTCGGTTCTTGAGGGAATGTAAGCAACTTGTGGAAGGATATATTTTGCGCCCGTATTTCGGACGCATTTTGTATATTTGGCTTAAAAACCATCCAGATTGTCATTAAGAAATTAATTAGGGCATCGTTCATAAATGGCTTCTAAAGAAAGCTTCATACCATAGAGAAGTATTGGAAAAGTCACGAATCAGTTAACTATGTTTAAAATTTATGTGACCTAATATCGCAATGGGCAAATTTTACTTTCCTATTTATGACTGTATCGTACTACAATATAAAACTGAATTTGTGTACTACAGTTGAAATATCCCATTCCACAAAACACGACAGATTTCCCTGAATGATTTTATTTCATATCAACGTACGCAATGTACGTGTTACTGCATAACGATTAAATAGTTGATTTTCTTCGAGAAAGTCAAATAGTAGAGAAAAATTTCTTGAACAAATATTTTAGAGAATAATGTTAACTACAATTTATGTCATGCGGTCGCTACGCTACAACCAATAATGCAAAAACAAATCGGGCCAAATTTGTTGATAATGTGTTTGTCTCATGTTTAGACGAGAAAAAAATGTTTACTCCATAGTGGAGATATAAAAGTTGTAGAGCCATATATCGGTATAGAAATCTCATACGTTTAATTTCGAAATATTACTTCAATATAATGACCGTTCTAAAAATGAAGCAATCAGTTCAGACCAAAATCGAGATAAAAGCAATACTACTATTAGCTATTAACTCCCTAATTAACGGTTGAATTCATTTGAATTAGATTTATGATGTGTATTTTAGCAAATGTTATATATGAATCTGCACTAAAACTATTTTAAAATTTTCATAAACAAAGTTTCAATAAATTTCAACACAAGGAGATACATAAGTGCGATCATAAAGTGTATCGTTTCCTCAGTAAAATTATTTTCTTCAAAAAACAATAAGGTACCTACTAATTGTTAACCATTTCTACTATTTTTAAATTCTTGTGTTTTCTGGAAGGCTAATTCAATCGGCTCATTGTTTCATCAAGACCAAGGTTTGATTCCAAATTTGGTAAGAATAACAAGTAAGAAAGAAGATTACTTTTATTTATTAATAGCGTCTGAAGCTTACATATACGCCAGTGGCGGCTCCTCGAAGGAGGCTAAGGAGGCTCAGCCTCCTCACCAATTTATCTTAATGATCATTCTCCATTTCATTTCCTGTTTCTCTGATAATTCTTTAAATTTTACAATTAATTCCCCGTTCTCAGTAGTTATTTTTAATCTGGCAACAGTGACCAGAGGCTAGATTCTCTATATATCTCAAACGCTAAATACGTGTGGTCAACACAGTTGCCGTTTTTCCAATCAGTTCAATTGCTAAATAGGGTAAAACAGCGAATATGGCAACACTCTATGTAGGCTAGCTTCTCGTACGCACCCGGCGGTCGATGAAATACGATTACTTGCCGTTGCCGCCGCTGCAAACTACGACACGTGCTCTGTCAGTTGTTGTTTCTGTTTCGCGAAGCGATGTAAGGTTAAGTTATAATTTATCTGTTCGGTGAGTTATTAACAAAGAGTTCTTTGGTTATTAAACGTTAAAATGAGTAGTGATTTAGTTGCTGAAAAGATTAGTGATGACAGGTATGTTTCAAAATCGATCATTTGATACTGATAATTGTAAAAAATATTTATGGTTAACGGGATCTGAGGTACACAATAAATTATATTGCTGGTATTGTGGTATTGCTTGCTATTTACATCTGATACAACTTCATGTTGGGGGCACTCGGGTTAAGATGATTTGAAAAATTTAGCTCGTGGTATAGACAGACATGAAAAATCGCAGGAACATATTACATCGAGTATTAAGTTTAAATTAACCGGTAAACAGAATATTTTTAAAGGAGGAAAACATATGATTTGGTAGACAAGAAACTACATTATAAACACTTTTTTTATGAAATTTTAGATACTATTAAAGGTCAAATTGAGATTCGATTTTCCGATTTACATGAATTGAAGTTTTTTGTATAACTTAGTTCTAAAATATAAATTTTTTGATAAAATAGCACGGCACAATGAATTATGCGTTATATACTCGGATAAAGATATTTTAGGCCAGTACGACATTCACGCCGATATGATAAAATATATGATAAACAATGATTTGCAACAAGTTTTACATCAGTTTTATAAACTACTTTGTTTGACAGTCACCATTCCTGTCACGTCGGCATCGGTGGAGAGATCATTTTCTACTCTCAAACGAATTAAAACTTACATGCCAAATACAATGGGCCAAAATCGTTTATACAATGTTAGTTTAATATCTATTGAAAAAGATTTAGTAAAACACTTAAAACAAAATGATTCATTTTTTGATAATATTATTGATCATTTTTCGCAAACTAAAGACCGTAGAATTCCGTTAATATATAAAAAAGTTAATAAAATCAATTAAAAAAAAACAAAATATGAAAAATTCCAAAAAAAAGAAAAAATATTAAAAATCCAAAAAAAATAAAAGACAAAAAACGAACAAAAAAATTGTTTGCCAAGAGAAACTCTATACCTCCACGTTGGTTCTTGCTGGGTAACAATTAATTTTGTCACTGAAGTAGCTGGTACGGTCGCTGTGCAAAGGTTAAAAGGCTGTGAATAGAGTATTTTTTTACAAAAACGTTTTATGTCCAGCCTCCACTCACAAAAATTCATGAGCCGCCACTGATATACGCCAGAACTCGAGTAGCAGAAATTACAAAATAAACGTAATAGTAACATGAGCAGTGATTCAACCCACGAATAGAAGAATCAGTATTATTACTACACTCTGAAACAAAAATTTGCTATCGTCTTCTGTTTTCGAGTTATAAGTGAAAGTTCGATTCTTCGACTTTTGGACACATATGAATATCGTGGTTGCTTGTGAAGTGAGGAGAAAATAACTTTCAAATTATCTAGTCACCTCTACAGTTTACAGATGATGATACACTTTATATCGCTGTTTGGAGTTCAGCTCCCAAACATATGCTGAGTCTCTTGGATTATATCCAAACAGAGGTATTCGTCTGATTGATAATGTCACACTTATGAATTCATTGACCTCTCCAGAACGATTTCACCATTTTCTATAGGTATTTCCGTGGTCGTTGTTCATTAGAAATCTCGTCTGTTGTTCAAATGTAGGATAGTTAGTGCTAAGTGTCGTTGACTTTATCTCAGGTTCGAAAATATTCAAAAATTTAAAAAAATTCTTAGTAAATCTTCATTGTCACTACACCTACTTCATAATGATAGCACAAAATCATACGTGTTCAACCACTAATATTTCCCTGTCTGAATAAAACATCAATTAAACAAGTGAACTATCTAGACATGTCAAAATCAATGTTTGTACAGTAAAATCGAATGTATTCCACCAACGACTAAACAATGAACGCTTTTTTGCTTGTTAACATTAGAAATCTAAGGGGAAGCAAACAAATGGAAAGCATTGTCCCTTTTTTATTCAGTGCAAGGTAAAGTGAGCGATGTGAAGAAATGGGATTGAAGCGGCTAAATAGTTGTGTAAATAGGTCTCCGTAGGGGCATCAGCGAACGGGGTGTGTTTGCTGAGGGTGAAGGTAGGATGGGGGTAGTGTCCTGAGTGACTTGCCAGTCACTTACAGGGGACACGCTAGATTGGCAATCAAGGGACGCTTTCATGGGATTCTTTTCTATTTCTCAAGACTTGTTACGTCCACTCGTATATTGTTGTGCGGACAAATAGTTTCGTTTTATTTGATTTGGGTGAATATTGTCGACAGTATCCATAAGCTGAACACTCTCGTGGAAGTCCCATGTAATGTGTTCATTCACTTTGGCCAATGATTTTGTCGCATAACTCCGACATATAAAATATAAAACAAAACTATAGTAGATACACTATAACACTATAAATGAGAAATAATCAGCCTGATCCACTAAAAATACTGTTGAAGTACAGAGGACCTTCCGGATACCAAGCATGCTCTGGTGCCTTTTTACAGCATATAGGATTGAAATTCTGATTCTTAGATTGAACGAGTAACTTATCTCAACATATCTTTTCTTTTCCTCATCGAATTTCATTTGTTCCATATAATTCCCTTAAAATTTGATCTGTAAACTTCATATATTTATTGTTATCTGAATCTGAAATCTATTTCTGAATTTGAAGAATGTTGTTGCTATTATCCAAATTCAAATTATCTAATATCGCTATTATACAGGATGTTCCATCTCAGACGAGCCACCTCGTATATTTCTTATCCCATAGTGAGCGGAAAAATCTCCCGAAACACTTCGAATGATTTTGTTTGGGAGAGATCTTTTGACGTATATTTGAGACTTGAACGAGCAACCCCCTAATAGGGGGCGCTTCAACCCCTCAAAATTGAATAGGGGGGAGGGGTTGAGTGATACGTTATTTGAAAGGTCTTGGAAGCTTCTTTACAACGTTGTATGAAAAACGTAAATTTGATGAAACGTTTTCGTCAAAAATTAATTTTGTTGCTCGAATGCGCCACCTTGAATATTTTGGTTATTTGTACAATGTACAAACTCATTTTTATTAAGCATTTTTTACGAAGTATAACAATCTTAAAAAAATCACATTCGTAAAAAGATTGAATTGTGTTGTCATGCAATGAAAAAAATTAAATCTGCGTGTTTAAATCAAATGTTCAAATTGTCCTCATTGTTCAGCATAATTGGAGTTATTTGACGACACTCATTTACAATTCGTTGGCGTAGTTCGTCCAAATTTTCAGGCTGAGTCACAAAAATCTTGGACTTGAGATGACTTCACAAGAGGAAGTCCAGAGGGTTCAGGTCAGGAGATCGGGCAGGCCACTTCATAGGACCTCTTCTTCCAATCCAACGACCGGGGTATTGCAGATTGAGGTATTGGCGAACTGGTGCGGCGTAGGGAGAAGGAGCCCCGTCTTGTTAAAAATGCAATTGTTGTTTAAGTAGTATAGGATCGTTTTCTAATTGTTCAGTTATTAACGGATCAATTTTCGAAATAAATTTCGCCATTCAAATTACCAGGAATGAACAGAGGCCCAATTAGGTGGTCTCCCAAAATTCCTACCCAAACGTTTAGCTTTTCCCGATGTTGAGTGTGAGCTTCTCAAAATACATGAGAATTTGTATCGCTCCAAATTCTACAGTTATGCCGGTTAACCTCTCCATTAAGTAAAAGAGTGCATTCGTCAGAAAAGCAAACGTTGTACAAGAAATTTGGGTTATTGTTGATACGCTCGACCATAATTTCGCAAAACTCTTGCCTTCGATCCCAATAATCATCATTTAATTCCTGAATTAATTTAATTTTGTACGGATGGAACTTGTGTTTATGTAAAATTCTGGAAACGTTAGATTGGCTAATACCGGAAGCTGCAGAAAGTTGTCGTACAGATTGCGTGTTTGGCATAAGTTGGACATATCCCAATACCGCCACAGCTGCTCCTTCATCATTAACAATTCCAATGGGTGCCATTTTTTCATCCATTACTGAACCCGTCTCCACAAATTTTGAAATCAATTCCATCACGTACTTATGGTGAACGCTACGTTCCGGATGGTTTTCGTTGAATATCCTTGCAGCCGCTCGGGCACAATTTTGATTTTGGTAATGAAGGCTAACCAGGTCAACACGTTCTTGCAATGTGTACACCATATTTTTGGAAATTTTAAACAAATCAGCAAAGTAGTAACTCAACAGATTGATTAAAATCATGAAGTGATCGAAGAAACGTTAAAACCAGATAAACACCTTCTAAGAACAAAAAATGAAGGCAACATAAGGTAATGTTTTGCTGTTTTTTTATTCATTAGTTTGAGAGTCAATGGAGGACAATTTGAACATTTGATTTAAACACGCAGATTACATTTTTTTCATTGTAAGCATGACAACACAATTCAATTTTTTTACGAATGTGATTCATTGAAGATTGTTTAAGTTTGTAAAGAAGGCTTAATAAAAATGAGCTTGTACATCGTACAAATAACCAAAATATTCAAGGTGGCGCATTCGAGCAACAAAATTAAATTTTGGCAAAAACTGTTCATCAAATTTTCGTTTTTAATACACCGTAGTAAAGAGGCTTCCAAGACCTTTCAAATGACGTATCACTCAACTCCTCTCCCGTATTCAATTTTGAGGGGTTGAAGCGCCCCCTATTAGGGGGTTGCTCGTTCAAGCCTCAAATATACGTCAAAAGATGTCCCCCAAACAAAATCATTCGATGTGTTTCGAGAGATTTTTCCACTCACTATGGGACAAGAAATATACGGGGTGGCTCGTCTGAGATGGAACACCTTGTATACTACGATACTGTAGTTTATCTGCCTTCAAAATTATTTCGTTTTACAATATCTGTTAACGTAATTAGTCAGTTACCTGAATTCAAAATTATCTTATCGTATTAGTCAATGTTGTATCTTGCATAGAGAGTTTGGTTTTCAGACACTCGTACAAGATCAACATTATTATCTTCAATTTCTTTCGATAATGTTACATAAAAATTGATGAAGATGACTCAACAGTGGGCTATGTTAATTGATAATTTTCTGTGTGCGTTATCCCTCTCTTTTAATTTGGGCCATTTCTATTAGAATTTTTTTGTTACAGGGTTAAACGACTGTGACGTTCCAAGCCATATCGTGTGCAGCTCTTCAGATCCAACAACTACAAAGGAGGGTAATATTTCATTGAGTAATAGGCTGTTTCGTGAAACCTCAGAAATTTATATTTCTCATTTTTACAATTCTTGTTCTCCAAATTCAGTTCTTTATATTTTTCTCAATTTCATTCAAGTTCATATTCAAATCAATTTGGAATTGTTATTTTGTTTTTCAAATTCCATTTTGTGAAAAATTTAATTTTATTAATGTAATATACTTTGATGAATTAAAAACCATTGTGTTAAGTTGAGCTATTACTTTTATTTTCTCTGTTATACAAAATTTATCTAGCACCATCGTAATGCCGGAATTTTCTCTCCCCTCTGATCGGTAAGTAGCTTCAGTTCCCAAATCGTGTGCCCTAAGTGGTCTCATTGAACGAACCCTGGATGATTGTCTCCTGCATCCGGTCTATCAAGATCTGCGACGAATTCTTAAAGGCCGGGATGATCTTCAAGTTCGAACGCAGCGTAGACCGAATTCCACCCAAAACACCGATGATAAGAACCACTAATAGGAACACGAGATCTTGATATCCATTTTTCCTTCCCTTTCAAAACTATTTTCTTCTCTGCCGGAGTTAATAATTCAATGACATACATAGTCTTCGTTTGTTTATCAAGTCCAGATTTTGCGATTTCTGTACTTGCTGCGGATAGTCACCTTCACCTGGGAAGCGTCATAATTGGGATGCTGTTCAATCCCCAGGTATCGATAGATCTCACCAGCATCAGGTGCTCAAAGATGCTTCCGTCGGCAATACCACATTCTCGTGAACTTCCGGAGATCATCCTCTCCTCAAATGAAATACTGTGCATTAGTCCAATACCAACTCCATGCCTACAGCTCGTGTATATTCTTAACCTTCGTTGAGAGCTTGTTGATACTTTTTCTACCCACAGGCATACATGTGAGAAAATTAATGGGTGATCTGATGCGTCGGGCTGTTCGATAGTTCAAAATAATATCCCCGAGTCCATCTTAACGCAATGGAGAGCGGCAGCAGGGAAATGTTGAACAAGAGGAGACTCAAGAAGGCTCCTTGGAAAACGCCACTTTGGATGTTACCAATCCTGTCAAGAATGGCAACAGATGTTCCATGCATATCACTCGTGGGGTTATTACCACAAGACATTGAAGCAAGTATAAGAATAGCTCCTGTGACGTTGAATCAAATGCCTTGCGTTAGTTAATTCAGATCATGGGAAGGTTGCGCTTGTGAAGTATGGAGTCCAGAGCGATAGATCTATCTATCATCAGGTTCTCCTGGCAAACCACCATGCCTTCTTTGCACCACGCTGCTCGCTGATGTTATTTATTACCAGACCAGATACGTGTAAATAACTTGTAGAAGGTGTTGAGACAAGTGATTTCCCGATAGTTCTTGAGATCTTTGGAACCAGCAAGGTGTACCCCTCGACAGTCTAGTTCGGAATTTTCCGCTCCTCTTTCAGCCAAAAGTCAAAGACTTTGGTTAGACGGCGGTGTTGGGAGGTAATTCCTTCCACCACCATATGACGTCAGGTCCTAGAGCAGTACAGTTTTGGGTACCGCTTCGCTAACTTCTGCTTGCGGAAATATATATAACGAATGATGAGTAATCCATGTTTTCTTTCAATGTGTAAACTTTGAAACATAATACTTTGAAATGAATAAACGACAGTTACTTATAATGACAATTAAATTAGAAAATCATTGTCTTCTTGTCGTTCATTGGCATTATATATATGATAAATTACCACAAAGTAATAATCAATCAACCGCTTCCAAAATTTACTCGTACAAACTGAATCTTGGATTCATAGACCTCAGAATTAAGACTGTTTTATTTATTACTCACAGAAACACACCAGATTATACTTTAAATGAGACAGGAAGTGTACTTTATCCAACAAAAGTTTCCTCGTAAATTTCTGTTTCATAAGAAAATGCAATATTCATTCTCGTCTGAATCCTTATATCCCCGATATAACAATAGTTTCTTGAAACGCATGCAATACAAACATAATTTGAGGAAATCGGGATCTGAATTGAAAAAAGCCGTATCTCGCGTGGTATTCCGTTCTTTTTGTAAAGATGTGTCTACATTTGAAATGTATAGTTTCCTCCCGAGAATAACTAAATCATTCATAAATATACCGTAATGATATTTAGTATTCAGTCGGCGAAAATATGAAGCAGCAGCTTAGGACAGTTTTTATCATTTAAAAATAAAAGTCACGACCGGAAAGTAATCATGCATGTTAGAGGTTAAGTCCCTTATCGCAGTAAGCGATAGAATGAAGCTTGCATACGAAACAGGGGCGGCTGTATTTCGTCTAAACCCGCGGAGGTTTGGAGAGATTGTCGAATTCGTCAATTCGATTTGCTCCACAAACTTGACAATGCAAGTTGATACGGTAGCGTCTTCCGCTGAACACTTGTTCACGTAAATATCAAACGCGGTTACTAGCCTCCAGGTATCGAAATTAATGTTAATCCCATGTCATTGACGGGGCAGTGGGAATTTCGACAAAAGACCGTCAACAAAATGCTGCTTAAAGATTTTATTTTGGATCAAAGCTCCAAAAAGCATTCCATTACAACATTTCCTTCGGAAGAACTTGCATCTTTATTCTATGAAACTATTGTATGCACAGTTAAATTTTTCTCTGGATTTTGTCATCATCACTAATCATTTTACATATTACTTTTGCTCTTTAGAACGTTCGAAAACGCGGAAATACACTTTGAGAAAAAGTAAACTCTTCATTACTCAAGTTTGACAATTCAATATTGCTTTGTTTCCATACTTAGAGAAAAAAAAAAGATACATGTGGCTCTCGGGGACTGCCGCGGTAAAGCTATTGCATAGCATTTTTTCTCAACTTATGCAATTATAATTATTTATTTATTTTTAATTTATGCAGTATTTTTTTTCTTTGATATTTTGATTCAAGTTTTTTCTTTGATATTAATTCAAGTTACTTTTGAGCGTGGTGACCGATGAGAAAACAATTTTTTTCTTTTATTGAATAAATGAGGAGTTAATATCGTTTAAAATATTTTTCTTATCTTACAATACATGTAGGTTATTCAGGAATTTGTTATCATTGAAACTATAGGTTTATGGTAACTAAAATAAGAGACATAAGTTTGAGACTTGATATCCTCTAAATATCTGGAAAATACCGCGTCAATGGTGGTCCCATATTTTGTTGTGGATTCTTGTGGATCATTATTCATTTTCAAATTCAAAATACCAAGTATTTTCGACCCTTCTTCAGTGTACTCCAGTAAAGTGCGATGAATAAAATGCTCTACCTCGTCCAATTTTGGATTCGGAGAAATGTAAATTGCTACCATGACTATGTGTAGGTCATTTCTAAGTTTGCATAAGCACGCACAAATATCTCCAAACAAATGAGCGCCTAACATTAAAATCGCTAACGTATGCAATATGTATTTCAATATTCGGAGTCATAATATTAGTTACATTATTATTATTTTGGTAAATAGCTACCCCACCTTTTGGAACAGTATCTCGTTTGAATTGAACAATACAATTGAATTTAGGTATTTCAATCGGATTATCATGCGCCATGCAAGTTTCGGTAAGAAGTAACACATTTGTTTGTCTCGTAACTGAATCGTATTTGTGACTATTTAGACTTTGGCAATTGAAAGTCATTATTGAAATGCCATTTCTATTACTAAGGAAATCTAAGACACTTTGAGCTGTCGTCTGAACACTATTTAAAGGCAGTCTTTTGAAGTTTTGCAACAAAGATGCAGTCGATGCAGCTTGCCTTCGATTATTATAAAACTTGAATGTATAATTATCGTTTTTTGTCGTGATATACAATTTTTCAATATTAGTCACCCGAGAGAGCGCAACATAAGCGACTTCCTGTTATTTTTCGTTACGGAATTTCTTGATTCGGTCGCCGCACTCAAAGCCCGCGATAAAAGCTATATGCAATAGCTTAATAGAAACAGGTACTCTCGGGTCTCTGCTACGCGCTTCTAACGTATAAACTCTAACTGACGCGTAGCGAGCACCTAGAGGCATATGTCAAAATGATTTCGTTCGTAGCTAATTACAGAGGACGTCTGGAGTTCATGCAATTATGTTTTTAGATAATTCGAACCTTCTAATTTCGATAGGCCACGTGAAAATCCCGGAGTCTAAAGCGCTAAAGTGTTATAACATTCGTATAAAATAGCGAAATTTCTCACTTTTAGAAACTTCAAATTAATTAATTAATTTGACACATGTTAGGTGTTTAGGTCTTACATTATTTTTCGTTACGGAATTTCTTGATTCGGTCGCCGCGCTCAAAGCTCGCGATAAAAGCTATATGCAATAGCTTAATAAATATTTCATAACATCCTTTCTGTGTGTGAACAAAATTAATAATGCTTACTTGAAAATGTTCACAAGTTGATAGTTATAATATGTGTCCTTATTTTCGATTTTTGGAAAAATCGAACTATGTCTTACCAGTCTCAGCTTGCGCCTCGACAGTCGTCCGAAAATGTTTAGCTTATCTTACTAGATATTACTACGATGAAAGTTTTTCATTGTATTGTTACAGATTTCCAAGATCTATTAAACCAAATTGTTTCTGAAAATCCTTGCCTACAGCATGGATTCCGAGTCACAATAGGACGACTTGATGCTGACGTTTCGTCGACTATTACACGTGGCATCTTCAGGGCAGGTTTGAGGTTTGAACTGAAACTATTTCAGTTAGAAGAGTCTTTTGGAATTTGCACATTTTCCCGAATTTCGTAAAAGGTAAGTATGGAAAAAAGTGAAAAATTCGATTCCACCATCAATTTTTACCTCAGATACTAAGGCAACATGTCGTAGCGTTCCGAAATCCTGAATTTCAGACATCTCTCAGATGAATACATTATAAAATCAATTTTAATGTGATTAATGCACCCGAAATTGGGATCCTCAACCTTCTGAGATTCCACCAGGAAATATTCTATGAGTTACAAGAACCTCTTGAAACTTCCGCATTTTTCCGAATTCCATAAGGGGTAAGTATGGAAAAATAGTGAATTTGGTTGATCTCGTCGGTTCTTATATAACGCCGTGATAGTTCACTCTCATGGATGAAAAATTCAAATCTACCATCAGTTTTTACCTCAGACGCTGAGGCAACATGTAGCAGCTACCCGAAACTTCAAATTCTGGCCATCCCTTACATAAAAACAATATTCAAATCACTTTATACATAATAAATTCTCCCGAAATTGGTATCCACAACCTTCTGAGATCTCACCAGAATATGTTCTATCAGTCACAGGAACCTTTTGAAACTTCCGCAGCTTACCTCGAATTTTATAAGGGGTAAGTATGGAAAATAGCGAATTTGGTCAATCACATCGATTCCGATATAATGCCGTCATAATACAATCCAATGGATGAAAAATTCGATGCATCGGTTTCCACTCCAGACACTAAGGCAACATGTCCTAGCGTTCCGAAATCCTAAATTTCGGCCATCCCTTAGATAAATACTTTTTGAAATCACTTTTAACGTGATTCATGCAACCGACATTTACTACCTTCTGAAATCCCACCAGAACATGTTCTACCAGTTAGGAAAACCATTTGAAAGTACAGCCAAAATAATTTAGAAGGAGTGAAAATGTATAAACGAAAATGCAATTTATTAAATTCCGATTTATCTACACCTGAGAGTGACCTTTTGTTCGCATTATTTTCTCCAAATCGTATTCGAACAGGCACATTTTGATTTATAATATAGTTTTTCCTGATGATGGCTACTTGGCAGTCGAAAGGACGAAAGGTCCTCAGTACTTTTAGTATACAGTATTTTAGTGGATACGGCTGATTTTATCTCATTCATATTGTTATAGTGTATCGACAGTGTGAACCCTTTTATAGTTTATCATGATACACATTCTTGCTATGATGATTTAATAATAAAAAATAAAGTGTATCGTAATTATGTGACTCTAAGTAAACAAAGTCTATGAATGTAATTCCTATATAACAAGGCGATTGTGTAGTGTGTTAACTACCACGATCTAAATTTTCTAAATTCCCCAAAAGTTAAAATTCCAAATAATCTACAGCCTTTTTGTTTTGAAGTAAATATTACTTATGCACCGAAAATAAAATCTGCTGTACAACCAGCTTATTTCACGTTCCATGAGTTTTTCTTTCAGTGTGTTTGAATTTGTATGTTCTTTGTTTCTGTCAAACATAATATTCCGAATTACACGCAGTTCGAAATCATATACATTTATGAGCACTCTAGCCTGTTGGCGTTTTCTCACTGGACTTGCAAATGCTTCACCTCTACTTCCTACATTTTCATCTAACGGATACCTATCTATTGAGACACTCAGCTTTAAAGCTGCAGCAACTCTGTATCTAACGACAGTGATAGGAAGGTATGGCTTTCCACTTTCACGCTCCTCTTTGAAGTAATTCACTTCAATATTAGATGATAGCCGCTTCGATATTTTCGCAATTTACACAGCAATATATGAACTATCAAGTGAATTTAATAAAATCGACTGTTTTATTGTCAACTGTTAAAAGGAAGTATTCCTGGTTTGACGAAGATAGCGCGGCACTTATTTAGGAAAAATGTTCAAATGAATGGCTTGCATTAAATTACCGCCTAACGCTTCTTATCGAGAACGAGGTTATTTCTAATAAATCTGATGATTTGATGTGTGCCACAATCTCCGTAGCCTTATTGAGTCAAGCGTGGTTCCTTATATACGTTCCCAAACAGATAAATCAGCAGAAACATTATTCCAGATAAAAATCACAAATCAAATCATCATTTGTCGAGAAAGCGCATTATTCACATATAACCTTCTATCACTTTTGTTCAACAAATATATTTTTCGAAGATTACTGAAATCAAATTAGCATTAAACGGCATGGCATGTTTTATGCTTGAACGGAGATAGAATCGATCGAAGTCCGGACCAACCTCAAGTACCTACGCGCCAAGTATAGAACATCTATTCTGATATAGATATAAGAAGGTCGTACAATTTAAATTCTCTGTGTTTTATAGCGTCATATAAAACACGCATATAAGAAAATATTATTTATAACTGTCGGTAGAATTGTATCTTAAGACCTATTGAATCATTTTATATTCGTAGACGGAAAAATTTATGCATCGTCCACCGAATAGAGATATACGTTCTGATATTAAAGCGTATACGACCTGCCCAACATGGTAATCTTAGCATTCTAGGAAATTCTTAAATCAATTTATGTACTTTAAGTTCTATCTGGGGAATATTCAGATTTATTAAACATTATAGCTGTGAGAATAGATCGTCGGCCTGAATTGAAAGCCCTAATAACAATAAAATCTAATAATCAATGATATGGTCTTCCTAGCTATAGTTCCAGACAACTGTTTCGCTCTCCTCATAGAGTTCATCAACGGAACGAGCAAATTTGCAACGTTACCGGAAGATTTGTGTTGAAGGTAGTCGTAAACTGCGCACAATGTGTTAAAAAAACTAAATTATCGCATGCCATCTATGAATATATGTCCCTCTAAGAAATCTTGCAATATAAGAAGTTGACAGATTTCACAAGCTTTTCAAAAATTTCGATTAGTGGGTCATCCATCCACTCACGATAACGTGATATATATTGCTCTCTTTACCACTTTGAATACTGTTATGACCACCTTCAACAGAGATCCTTCGGTAACGTTGTAAACTCGCACGTGCAATGATGAGTTTTATGGGAAGAGCGAAACTATAAGCTTCTGACGTTACTTATCATTATTGTCTTGCAAAAGCCATCATGAGATATTGGAGTATCTTTATATATTAATTTCTCTTCCATTAATCCAATAATCTATTGGCACACGCGAACGACCTCTGTATCTGGTCACGCTGCTCAAAACCAAGGAGGTGTAGCTGGCTTTTTCAGAAGCAAATGGAGATAAGATAGATAGTTATATAAATTTATCAGTAGTAGATATGGTTTGCAATGTATTTACAAGTCTGATACAATTTAAAATAAAACGTAATAAAAATATATGGTATTTCTTAGGAGATATTTACGTTAAAAATTCAATGGTCCTATTTTTTGTGCAATGTTAAAGTTGAAACAAATAAGTTCAATAAACTTGGAGTATATAAATCAACCTCAGAGTGTGATAACTTTTAGATCGGTAGATCTTGTCATAATATAGAAATGAGATACAGGAATATTTTCGATCTTTTAGATTTAATAAAACAGATTCAACTTTCTCTAACCTATTTCAAAAACACGGCACACATTTCCCAATTGAAATTTTACGTAACGAGACTTGAGGCTTCAAATTAAACACACTAGAATCAACCCAAATTTTGAAAGTTATTAAAAATAATGACAATAAAATTTTAAATAATTAATTAAATGTGTACTACAGCATCTTGTTTGATGTCTTGAAAACATCAAATTTCCCATAATCCTCTTGTGCCTTCCTAGTATACAGGGTGTTCCATCTCAGACAAACCACCCCGTATATTTCTTATCCCATAGTGAGTGGAAAAATCTCCCGAAACACGCCAAATGATTTTGTTTGGGGGACATCTTTTGACGTATATTGGAGGCATGAACGGGCAAACCCCTAATAGGGGGCGCTTCAACCCCTCAAAATTGAATAGGGGAGAGGGGTTGAGTGATACGTCATTTGAAAGGTCTTGGAAGCTTCTTTACAACGGTGTATGAAAAACGTAAATTTGATAAACCGTTTTCGCCAAAAATTAATTTTGTTGCTCGAATGCGCCACCTTGAATATTTTGGTTATTTGTACAATGTACAAGCTCATTTTTATTAAGCCTTTTTTACAAACTTGAACAATCTTCAAAAAATTATATTCGTAAAAAAATTGAATTGTGTTGTCATGCTTACAATGAAAAAAATTAAATCTGCGTGTTTAAATCAAATGTTCAAATTGTCCTCCATTGACTTCCATACAATGATACATTCTCTCAAACTAATAAATACAAAAACAGCAAAACATTTCCTCATGTTGCCTTCATTTTTAGTTCTTAGAAGGTGTTTAGGCATAACTGTAGAATTTGGAGCGATACAAATCCTCATGTATTTCGAGAAGCTCACACTCAACATCGGGGAAAGCTAAACGTTTGGGTAGGAATTTTGGGAGACCATATAATTGAACCTCTGTTTATTTAAATGGCAAAATTCATCTTGAAATGTTGGAAAATGCTATTGATCCGATAATAACTGAACGATTAGAAAACGATCCTCTACTACTTGAACAACAATTGCATTTCCAACAAGACGGAGCTCCTCCTCACTACGCCGCACCAGTTCGCCAATACCTCAATCTGCAATACCCCGGTCGTTGGATTGGAAGAAGAGGTCCTACGGAGTGGCCTGCCCGATCTCCTGACCTGAACCCTCTGGACTTCTTCTTATGGGGACATCTTAAGTCCAAGATTTTTGTGACTCAGCCTGAAAATTTGGACGAACTACGCCAACGAATTGTAAATGAGTGTCGTCAAATAACTCCAATTATGCTGAACCATGTTAGAGACGGTTTTCAGTTAAGATTGTGTTATTGTATGGAAGTCAATGGAGGACAATTTGAACATTTGATTTAAACACGCAGATTTATTTTTTTTCATTGTAAGCATGACAACACAATTCAATTTTTTTACGAATCTGATTTTTTGAAGATTGTTCCAGTTTGTAAAAAAGACTTAATAAAAATGAGCTTGTACAATGTACAAAATATTCAAGGTGGCGCATTCGAGCAACAAAATTAATTTTTGGCGAAAACAGTTTATCAAATTTACGTTTTTCATACACCGTTGTAAAGAGGCTTCCAAGACCTTTCAAATGACGTATCACTCAACCCCTCTCCCCTATTCAATTTTGAGAGGTTGAAGCGCCCCCCATTAGGGGGTTGCTCGTTCAAGCCTCAAATATACGTCAAAAGATGTCCCCCAAACAAAATCATTCGACATGTTTCGGGAGATTTTTCCACTCACTATGGGATAAGAAATATACGAGGTGGCTCGTCTGAGATTGAACACCCTGTATAGCTCCACATTAAAATTTCCTTATCACAATATTAACTCTACCTCATAATCCAATACCAATTATACTATTCTAAGAGTGTATTTCCACTACCGGAACCCACTTGTTACCTGTGTCTTATATTATATCGTAAATAGTCAAGAATATTCATATTTTCATACATCAGTGTCGTATGAAGATGACACGCTAGAGTCGAAACTATGGTCACGATTTGTATCCATAATGTTGGTGATAAAAAACAAAATAAGAGTGTTTTATTTTATTATATCAATATTTACGTTAATTAACTGAAATAATAAATTGTATAGATAGAATCGAGATACTTTACAAAGAACAAATAAAAAATCGCAAACACTTTACCTTGCAGGAAGTTTCTTTTAGAAATTCTTCCACTGTATAAATCGTTTTCTGTAATAAAATTTTCGTTACAATAGCTTAGTGCTCATATTCTTAGAGGTATTTTAAGCCTTGTTGTAAAATATGGTTTTTGCTATGTTAACTGATATTTATTCTTATTTCTAGTGTTGTGATTAACTGGCTATGTTTGGTGCAACAGGCTTGGAGAAAGTTAAGATCCTTCTAGAGCTATGACATTCACAATGTCTGAACAAGGCAATTCAATTACAATCGCAGTACCCTATAATTCACAAGCGATTTGAATCATATTGCATCATTTGTTCGTACAATAGCCGAATGTAACGTCGAAGCTCACAACTTGAACATTATTGAAATCAGAAAAACCGTATATTTGAATTTCAGCTTTTTCTGCATCAACTAATTACTCAACGTCCGACTGAAGTCGTTGGAAACTCTCGAACTCGTAGCTGAAATTGATCATAACGAATGCATCTGTTCCCGAAAATAGCGTAACGTTCGTCCTGTAGAAAATGAAATAAACGCTTCCAGAATTCCCTCGTGTGTATTTCGCAAGCAAAATAAATAGTTCCTGGTGCTCGACTCGAATACAATGACCTGAAATACGCTTCCCTTCATTAACATATCTCATTCTTCGGCTAAAATAACCGGGGAGTGTACGTGCTATTAATTGCCACAGCAAACAATAACAGCCACTTATTTAAATGTCTCCCCCGGTAAATTTACGTCCGTCTTAAGTATTCCAGTCGCGTTCATTTAACCATGAATCAAACCTCCGTCAGATAACAGAGAAGAAAAGAACTCTTAATCAGAAAAATTACGACAGTGCAAAGAGAATAGACGCGAGACGGACGCAACGTTCCTCCGTTCATTATTCAAATTGCAACCAAATTTGGAACGCATATATTCTGAGGAGTGGCCATAATTGTGATCTGTCACTCGAAGAGTCTAGATACAGCTACACCAGTTGAATGTTTTCGATCATAAGGTCTTTCTAGTCTTGATCGAGCAGTAACGTCAGAAACTTATAGTTCCGGCAGATTTCAACATTTTTGCCATTAAAATCGAAAATATTTCACTATTAGTTTTTTTCGTATTGCGTAATGTTATTACCACGCAAGAAATAATGTTTAATAAAGACGCGAAACTCTTTTTTCCAATGTTTACAAAAATCTTCAAGGTAGCTTTGTTTCGATGAGTGTCAAAACAGAACTGAATGACATATCAGTCTAAGAATTTGTACGATGAATATTTCTACGAGAGAAATTTTGATTCTCGAACATACGGTGTACATCCGGTATAGACATGACATTATCAAATTTTATTATTATCATTAATATTTGGTATGCATTGCAGCCTAATAGGCCTATCGTGCTCATCCCAATGAAAATACTGGTATCATAAGTATCGGTTTGA
Organism: Endomychus coccineus; assembly: GCA_958510875.1. NCBI lineage: Eukaryota > Metazoa > Arthropoda > Insecta > Coleoptera > Endomychidae > Endomychus > Endomychus coccineus. The sequence continues at coordinate 199,244,717 of OY294068.1, forward strand.
CTTAAAAACCAAGTTTCATAGGTTTTATCTTAGTGTCACCAAAGTGCTGTTATCCAGGGCGACACATAGTAATGATGATAATTCTCTTTATTCAGCAACGCTAACACAAGGAAGCAAAGAACATAAAAATACAACATATAAGATAATAGATCCTACAAGTAGTCATCATAATTACTTAGATATATTGGGTTACAGTGGCAACGTACATTAGAAATTCTTGTCATATAATAAACATACAGATGGAAAATATACATGTCACAATTTTGATAAAAGCTTATGAATAAAAGCACCTTAAGCGTATATAAACACATTGAAAACACATTGAAAGAAGAAAGATTAACAGGAGTAATACAGTTCATTCACGCCGTTACAAAATAAAATAGAAGAATACTAACAAAAAATCATAAAATTCAAAATAATCACTCGCCGTTCATGATATATTGCTGTTTATGTGTTTTTTAATGCTCGCAAAGTACAGCTTTTGAATTTTTTTGCCAAGTTGTTGTAAGCTGCTATTCCCATATCAAATATGCTCTTTTTCGTTAACATAGGCACAGTATATAACTGGAGGGTCCGTCATACTTATCACACAGTCCGCATCATGCTAGACTTATTTTGTATAGGTGTTTTTAGTGGGCAATGTCTTTTGAGCAGCTCTACTTCCCATCGGAGTTGGTTTTCGTTAGCACCACTAATTAACAAGTTTTTGGTTTGCATTGGATTGTCTATGATCTTTGGTTTATGTACACTATTTGGTCATTGTCTTGTAAGTTACTTGTACGAATTGTTACTACGGTATTAAAGCCCGTAAGGCTGTACTCACCTTATCTTTTATGCCCTGATGTGTCAGATTTACACGATTATTGTTGGAAAGGACAGCCAATTTGAATCGATTCTCTGAGATAGGCTTACGGTGCTTGACATTATATAATTGAAACAGTCATAGAATACTAGAATGTTTTCTAAAGATTCTTAAATGGATCTCGTACAACTGAATGTAGAATGGTATTCTTAAATATGTCATGAGCCGCTACTACTCCAACTATGAAATCAACAATTTCAAATAATCATTTGTAGAAATTATGTATTCGCTGAATAATCATGATGCATATCCACAAATTACGAAAACTATCGATTAACTTTATATAGCAACCACCTCTTGTTCAATACAATATCTCCTTTTTGATTAATAGAAAGAACATACCACTTTTAATAATAACATGGGAACGTTCCAATATTTTCTGCGATAAGCGTCAAGCTGCTCGATGCCAAGTAAATGTTTCAAAAGCTCACGGCCGAATTGTGATGTGAAACACCCTGATGAGGGGGGTGAAGGTGATTAATACTATAGGGACCTGGTTTTATTGTGAAATAAGGGAACAATAATCTGCAATACTATCGAAGCATAGTAAAATAATACACACACATTTCGTGTTAGCAGTCGATACACGACGGAGAAACAGTTGGAAACACTGCCGCCAGGTGGCGTTCTTTGTCTATCGACTGCTAACATGAAATGTATTGGTATTTCATTATGCATTGTTGCGCGACCGTCACCTGGCGGCTGTATTTCCAACTGTTTCACCGTCGATCTTTTGAACTGCTAGAGCTTCTTTATCGATGCGTAACATTGTGAATTTTCTCAGTTTGACATCTACGTTCCGGCACATGATGTTTGAACTTCTAGATTCACCAAACACTTTGAGTGTGTCTCATTATGGTTGACACTTTAGAAAGTGTTGTCACTGTTCACCTGGTGAACCACAACTTTGTCTAATACAGAGGCCCATTTAGGCCTTCTTGTGCTTCGATTCGATAGGACAAGTTCACCCGTTCCGACTGTTCTTTGGTCTCTGGTGTGTTCTGATGGATCCATGTTTCGTCCACGGGTTACGAAACGCCGCAAAAAGTTCTTATCGCTTGAATATCGCCATTGTAACCTCAATTGGACGACCAGAACATTCGGCATCCTTTGTGGTCATACTACCACAACGAAAATCAGTAAACCAATCCATGGTAAGGAGTTCCCATAATGTTTAACAATCGATGCTCTGGTTTGTGTAATGTTTCTCCCACGCAAGAAATAATGTTTAATCAAGACGCGAAATTCACTTTTTTCCAGATTTACAAAAATCTGCAAGGTTATTTGCCTTCGATGGGTGTCAAAACAGAACCGAATGACATATCACTACTCTAAAATTTTAATGCGATCTAGTTGAAGATGGTACATCTGTTTCATTGTTCAGGGACTTTTCACTATCGATCTTAGATCCTTTTTGCGAATCGTTGCAGTTTGTATTTCCAAAATTTCGAATAGTATTAGAATTTTTTCGATTCGGTGATAAACTAATTTGCGATGAAGATGATTTATTCACGAGAAATCGAGGAATTAGCTTGTAACTGCTTTGTGGAAGGCTGTAGAAATTATTTCAGTTGTAATAAACTTTAATCAAAGAGTATGACAATAATGTTGTAATGCAAACGGGATTACATGTAATGCAGATGGAGAAAACACATTCAATCAAATTGTAGAAGGTATTATGGAGTGTTTTATTGAAGTTTGCTAATAGCATAAACAAAGTTTTATGCCAATTTGGAGCTTTAATAATGACAGTATGACATTGAAATACACTTAAACTTCTCCCTTCTCCCATAATCTGATTAGTTTCTAGGACAAGTTTAAAGTTCAAAACTCATTCCGAATATCGCTAGATAAATCAATTTTCCGGGGAAAATTGAAAACGTCGGCATGCTTCTCGTATTACGATTCATCAGCCTATTAATTGCTTAGTTGAAAACTATCGATTTCCAAATAGATGTAGTAATTACACGATTCGAACAAGTTTATTTATATAACTTTGTTATCAATTACGTAGGTTTACTTTGTAATTATTGAATACTTGTTATCCGTATTCGTTGAACAGCCCTTTATGAAACTGAAGCTGAATAAATCTGAAGAGACGCATTCATAATAACAAACCGAAATGCTCATTTTGGCAACTAGAGGGTATTCAAACTCGAGTAGCACCAAAGGTGAATACTTTTTTGTTTTTTTATCAAAACAAGTAATAATCAGAATCCTTATTATAGTGCCCTATAGTATTATATTAATGGTTCCCATGGTAACAATTCCAAAAAACTGTGATCAATCACTTTTGCTTGCTAAATAGCTTTCGGACACTCCTGCAGGACAAATGTATATTAATGTAGGAACATAAATAATATTGGAAATAATTCAGAAACGGCCAATGAAAGACGTTAAATTGTACTCTATGTCATATTGAAATTTAACAAAATGAACTACTTAGTTTATTCCACAACTCTATGTTTCAGACTGAGACTTACTGTCAGGTTGACTTTCGCAATTATTCACAATAAAGCATACCTTGATTTATACTGTCACATGAACTATCAAAATGTACCACAGATTAAATACATGAAATAGATCGTTATTTGAATTTCGACATGAGAATTTTGGACACTTCTGCAGGTCGAATATATATGTGTGATATACGCTTATAACCAGGAAAACACGGTTGTCCTTATGGTTCAATGAAATATCATAATTTCATTTGGAAAAATTAAGATGGATGTGAGAAATACCACCCAAGACGCCCAAAAACCATACAGTTCCTATTTCCATAACAGCGTTCTACAAAATTTTTAATCTATGCCACCAATAAAAACGGCATAATCGTCGCCACAGTGGGTACCGCATATATATACGCACATAGACCATGTCGACAATAGCCACTTCAGAAATGAGTATATTCGCGAAAATTGGAAAAAGTTCTTTGGTTCGATTACAATAGACCTCTTACACTATGTACTATATTTAGTGAGGCAAGTAAAAATTGGAATTATAAAAAACTCATAGAGTCATCTTCTCCTATAACTAGGGCTATAGATGGCTATAAAGAATATTAAACAATACTATGTTCTCGAATGAACTGTTTCCTATGGCTTCAACTTCGTTCTTGCTCTAACAGTCTAACCTATTTATGAACCATGTGTCACACCATAGAACTAATTTAAAATAGTTAGTAAGCGCAAAACAAAATTTGTTTACTGGTCTCTAATGAGTAATTGATTTATAACTTCCGATTCTGAAATGAAACCGAGTGAATATAAAATTTCAATGTAAACGGACCAGGTACAAGTAAATCTTAGTTCGGTTTCAAGTAATACCCATAACTGAGCTTCGCAAACCGAAGGTGAGTCATTTTGCGACTATTCCAAACGCAGCTTGAAAAATGATATATTTGACAAGACGTTGTTTTTGATGGATTTTCATCAACATTCGGAATGCCTTATGAAATGTATTGAGATATAATTTGGCAAATTTCTCTTGAAACAGTTGTAACTACTTTTATCGGCTTGTAGAGATGGTAATAAAGATTTCTGATAGATGAGAAAGTTCTGTCGATTCTTTAGCAGTTGATGTTCTTGGAATAATGCCGCATATTTATTGATAGAAGGTTCTCTTAACTGTTGATCATTCCAATGGTATCAATAACATATTCTTTTATTAACGTTATTCATCATCAACATTTTCAAAACGTTATACCTGAAGCTGCTATGATCTCTATTATTTTCAGGTACTCTCATTCATTTTTCTGTGACATTTTACATTCCAACTTGTCCCCATGATCGAAAATTTTTGTTTGAGGTCATATGAAGCATTAACGATATATTGTTTTATGATCGACTGTCTATTAAGCAAGCCTGATACCATCCACCTATACAGTTAATATTATGTTTCTAGCGGCAAACGAATTACCTGCTGATATACCGAATTTAATGTTTAACCTGCATCGGCGGTTCTGGCTGAGGCGATAAAGGTCCCGCTAACGCTAATTCAAGCTTACATCTTCTGCAGGAAGTATCCCACAATCCCTAATATGATGATTTCAGGTATTTCTAAGAAGTCTTCCATATGCATGATCATATTAGGTCCATTGTGAAATCCACTCAACAAAAACTTGGTTTTCTATTGCATGCCAAAAGTGACTTTACATCCCTGCAGTTGCTCATAATCTACAAAGCACAAATTTGATTTATAACGGAATAACGTTTACAATATGTTGGAAGTCTTATAACTATTATTGTTCTATTCGTTCATCTCTTGTGAGGTGAGATAGGTTTATCTCGAACCAATATTTGATGTTCTACTTTTTTTCCCAGCTTCAATCCCAAATTAGACGTACCAAACGTTTTAAACCACAAGAAGGCAACAATGAAAAGTACAAACAGCAAACATCCACTTTTACTACCGGACGTTTTGCAGGCCATCGCGGATCTGGACAACCATCACGGATCGAAAACCAGAACGATAATCGACCAAGTGGAGAGCAATCATCTGAAGGCGGGCGGAAAACAGAAGAACGTTACGACCGAGGTGCGACGCGCCCTGAAGCACGCCCTCGACACGGGTCTGTTGAAACAGCGAGCGGGCAAGTTCCGCATCAGCGATCCGACGGAGCTGAGCCACATCTTCGACAAGAACAGCCAGTGCGACACGTGCACTCGCAAAGGCAAGAACGCGGAGAAGAAGCGGAGCGGCGCGAAACGAACCAGGATGATGGACTCGAGCGTCAGCAGCGTGGCCACCAGCGAAACCGGTTATTCGGGGTTCGATTCCGATTATACGATACGAACTAGCAGGAGTCACCACGTGCCACGCAGCTCGGGTGTCGTGGATAGATCGAGAGGCAAGCGGAAAAGGAAGCCTCGAAAGAGACGCAGTACAGGGCATCGTTCCAAGCGTAGGAGGTCGCGTTCTTCGTCTCTGACCAAGTATGAAGATAGCGTGAACGGTGGCAGTCCCAAGCAAGACGTTAAATCGAGTGGTAAGTCAAGTTTTACGTTGGATATCGCATTTTTCTTTCCTACTTTTGCGAATACTCCTAGCCTTGAGAAAATATTCTGATATTTGAACTCAGTAATATGAATTATGGTAGCTGTAAGCCCACACACTCTAGAAACACCCCTACCATCTATACAATATTTTCATAACCAATAATGAGAGGTTGTGATTGGAGATATTACACTGTTACAATCTCTTGTAGCTATGAAGAAGCAACTTCTCCAACCAACATATTTTGGATGATAAGATCGTTTATCGTGAATTAGTATGCCTGGTAAGATGAAACATGCAAAGACATAGGTTTCTTGTGAGCACGATCATGTGGTTTATTGTTGCATTAACAAAGAACATCTTCATCATCCACGAAACGTGTCGATGTTGAGCTTCTACCAATAAGCCGAGCCTTCGCTGATGGTTGTTCAAACGACAGTATTCATTGTATAAACTGAGTACATAGGTCTAACCTACTTTGCTCTAACAGTATTCAAGGCCTTCTCCTCGAAGATTTTATAAGGAATACCTTAGAGTGGGCTACGATTTTCGAGTATTCTATTTGCAGTCAAGGATGATGTAGTTAATTCGGGTGTGCTTGCAGATATGCCAAGCAATGGTTCTGGTCTGATAAATTTTGGAGCTTTACCCTGACCAAAGGATACGCTGTCTCTTTTCCCTAAACGCCCGAGTGTTTGGGTGGATAGGGGCCAATTGCTTTGAGAGCATCATGGTTTTCAGAGACAATTTCTATCTATTTGCAAGCACGTTATGCCGAAGATGCCCTAGCTGACTCTCAGGTTAACTTTCAGTAGACAGAAGGAACGCCGAAAACGTATTTCCACATATCCACAAGTCTTTTGTGGGCGATGCGAGAAATTCAAAGCGTCTAAAACTTCCAATATGGCTGACAGATCGTTGAGGAGCATTTTGTTTGGAGGATCTCCGGCCTATGTGTGGAACATGCTTCTGTATTTTCTCGAGAGTGAAACTAATTCAATAATGAACCATTCATTTGAACTTGGATTAATATTAGTGCTCACACTGTGAATACACTATAACACTATAAATATGAATCACTCTTATCCACTAAAAAAACTGGTAAAATACTCAGAGCCTAACAGCAACCAAGTAGCCATCATCAGAATAAACTAAATCGTGGATCAAAATGTGCCTGTTTGAAAACTATTTAGAATTAGTAGGGAACATAAGGGATTACCCTCAGTTGGAGATAAATCTGACTGATTTCGTTGGATTTTTTCGCTTATACATTCTCATCTCTTCTAAATTACATAGATATTTTTTATCATTACAGTATTTCGAGAGAGCACACCATTTTTCAAGAAATATATCACCTTTGAAACACAGTACTGACAAATATCTAGGTAATTTAGAAGGGATGGGAAATGTATAAACGGAAAAGCAATTTATTAAATTCCGATTTATCTCCGACTAAAGGTAACCCCTTGTTGTTTGCATTATTATCCCCAAATAGTACCTAAACCGGTCTATTTTGATTCATAATTTAATTGACTCTGATGATGCTACTTGAAAGCCGAAAAGTCCTCAGTACTTTGAGAGTATTCTCAGGGCGATGAGGAAGTGTGAATATTTCTAATTTACAGTATTTAGATTGTCTTATTGAAGAGAACAAATTGATATTAAATTCCTATATTTGACTGAACGTAAGGTTTGTTGCAGAACTTAGGCCCAAAAGTCATCTTCAGAACTGCGATAACCCTAATTGCATATGCAGCTATAAGCAGGCTTCTATAGAGGATTTAAGTAAGCAAGATAAAATACATGAAAATTATATCATCTAGTAATTTGGAGTCACGTACTATGTAATGTTTTATTGCGGGAGATTGTAAAATCAAATTTTTATGTAAATGTGTGAAATCTTAATTATATAGTGAGGTTATATGAATAAATTTGTATATGGCAACAATTGTTTTAAGAAATGCATCAATTCAGACTGATAGCTGATATTGGAAAGGCACATCCCTTTTTTCCATAATTGTATATCTATGAAATAGTATAGAAAATTATGGACAATATAGTATTCTGTATTCCATCTCCGGTAGTTCCCTGTACTTCAAATTAGAAGATAACAGATTCCTATCTTACCAGAATAGATCACGCGGATGACCGTAAGAGATAGACAGAACACCATCCTGGGATTCCCCAATAGGAATGCGTGGAAAGTAATTTCTAATAACGGAATAACTAATTCACACGTTCTTCTACATACATTGTGGAATAATTGATCTCATAATTGGGAGAAGGCACGAATGTGAAAGTGATTGCTGAATATTCAGCTTCGATACACGAGTTGGAACAATTATTCGGTAATAAATTGGTATGGCGTAACGCTTACAAATGTTACTGTCTATGTTAGTACATTAATTACTGAAGACGCGCTGAATATTGGGATTGATATCAAGAAGAAAAAAATAACCAATCATTCGAATCGTCCTTCTCCTGTAAGCAATTTAAAAAAATCTGGAGCCAACTTACAAGAAGTTATTCAAATTAATGATCATACTTCAAGTGAGTCTCTCAACCATACCTAAAGCTAAGCAATGAACATCATCTTAACATCGTTGATAAAATGAGGAAATGAATCCTGCCGTTCATTACCAACATGGGTAGCTCAAGCTCATCGACATACAACAATCTTTCAAATATTACTTACAATAATTGTACGTTCGAAATTAATACAAAATAAATGATAAATGTAATAATTTATTATTATCGCTTTATTCATTATATAATCATAACGAATACCACTCAAGCAAACAAATTATCCGTGATGTCTGTGATGTACTGGAAGGAAAATCCATCGGTATTACAGTTTTCTGTAGCAGAGTCAAATCGTCATCGATCAAATCTATTATTTTAATGGGCAGCAGAGCTTTCTTCAGTGTCAAAATTTCGTATACATCACCCCTCGACATTTATCCATCCTAACTGTGAAGAAACATCGTGATAAACTCTATTTATATTCCAATTTTGCTTTAATTAATTACGAATGGGCTAAATTCAACTTTAGCTCACGTGAATAACTTGAATAAAGATTTCATTTTTATTTGGCGTGGCCATTATTTCTACCTGAAGTTACGTTCGGCAAGTTCGTGCGTAGCCTGCGTTTTAACTTACGTGCTACGTGTCCCTCTCCCATACCCATAGCGTGAGAGGTAGCGGGCATTAAACTTACGGCGGCATCTTTAAGGATGTCTGCACCTTGCCTAACATATATCTTCCACGAACAAAGTAATATGGAACACGTGTTTGTCAAGCTGGTAGTACCAGAACGGCAGATGCTGCTCCAATAGCTCATAAACTTTGATTCATATCGGAAGCATCTTTCACCGTATCGACCAATCGATTGCGACTTTTACAATCATCAATCTAATTTTTTTG